>LPNX010160114.1:1978101-2128405 GCA_001517045.1 Pseudotsuga menziesii
GGGTTTCTGGTACAATTTCAATATATGGATTTTAAGCAAAAAAGAAACTTAACTTCTTTCTCATTAATAGTGATTATATTTAGATAGCCATTTAAAAAAAAATCTCTATCTCATATGGCCCTGACTAGTGAGTAGTGAGCTTCCCCTTAAAAAAAATGAACTTGGAATAAAAAAGGAGAGCCCAATCACCTAATTTAAATTGTTTCTTTCTGATGAAATTGTCTCTCCATTTCATTATTTACTGTTGGATGAGGGTCACCACAACAAAACAATCCATTAGGGAAAAACCAACACTGACTTGTAGTGCATTATTTCCCAAATTTTAGCTCATCATCGGGCGCTAAATTGGTCGAAATATGGTTTTTCAAAAATATAGTGCAATTTGTATTGAATTTAGCACAGAGTATGTTTAGCATTGGTATTTTCTCCTAGTTTAGCATTGAGTTTTATTCCTTGTTTGGTGTCGATATTTTCTCCTTATTTAGCACTTAGTGTGGCTTCCCTTTTAGTTTTGAGTAATGCTTCCTAGTTTTCTTCCATTTTGGATTCCTTATTAGCACCAGATGGTGCTTCTTTTGTAGCATCAAATTTTGCTTCCAGTGCCAGGTTTTGATTCCTTTTTAATGTTAAGTTTTTCTTCTAGTATCACTTCCGTTATATATTTCCGCTTTGCTTCTAGTATTGATTCCATTATAAACTCAAGTGTTTCTTCTAGTATTTCTTCCATTAAAACTTCCAATATTGCTTCCATTACAACTTCTAGTATTGCTTCCACTATAGATTCCAATATTGCTTCCATTTTAGCTTCAAATTTGTATTTCATTTTTTCTTCCTGTGTGACGCCGGGTTTTTCTTCCTATTTGACACCTATTTTGGCTTCCTATTTAGCACCTAGTTTTTCTTCCATATTAACACAAGGGTTTTCTTCCTTTTAGTGTCAGGTTTTGCTTCCTATTTAGAGACGAGTTTTTCTTCCTATTTAGAACACAGTTTATCATCCTATTTAGATCCTAAAATAACACCTATTTTGGTTTCTATTTTTGTGTTGAGATTTCTTTCCATTTTAGTGCCACATTTTGCTTCCATTTTATCACCTCCTATTTCTTCCTTTATAGATTCCACTTTATTATTTTCATTTGATCAATTTCAATTAAATTAATGAAATATATAATATTTATTAAACAACATATATAAATATAACAAATATATATTGAATTTCATATTTATACCATAAAATTTATATACGAAATTAAAGGGAAATGGACAACATTCATCCAAACTAGCAAAATCACCATACATAGTAAATATCCATAAAAAATCATCTACAACTTCATGTCTATATAAATTAACAAGATAATTATGATAACATCATCGTCATCTATAATTAAAACAACTCATAGCCAAATATATCATTAGATCAATATCATGTCAAGGGTATCATTATAGAAATAGTAAAAAAAAAGTCAATTCTAATATCGTCAGAAACATGTTTTAGTAATTTCAATTAAATTATGAAATATATGATAGTTCTTAAATAACATATATCATTAAAAAAAAGATATCGCCATAAGAAACAACCACTCCCTAAATTTATCCTAAATAAGAAATGGATTAGAAGTTAATTAAAATTTAATTAGTGTTATTAATCAATTAACTTGTCAAACTCATAATTCCATTGGAAAGATTTTTTGAATGCGTGCGAAACAATGTGAGGTAAATTGGTGAGTTTAATGATTTGGTACATATATCAATGTGCAATTAGCCAACAATTTTGATTTTTTCATGCATGCGAGTAACAACTAGAAAATTTCCCCATTTTGACACATTTCAATTTTACCCAAAACCTTTGATTAAACTAGGCCGTCTTCCTTGGTTGACCTCACTCACAAACCTTGTAAGATAACACTATTAACATACCAGGTCCCTTCTTGAGAAAATATATAAATAGGACCTTGTGAATCCTAGGTTGGATCCTTTCCATAAAAAAAATCACTGATCAAATCATATCTACCACGATTCTAGATCAAACAAATTCAGATTGCATGAAATTTTCTAAACAAAGATAAAGGATGATGGAGGTCAATTGGTAAGATAAGTTTTAATTTTCTTTCTAAGTGTATAAGTTTTTTTTATAGAATTGATTTCATTTTTGTTTGATATTTCAAGGACCTTTATCTAGGTTTCATGAAGTTTAATGGATATAATTGCTTAAAATCCTTTTCTGTTTCATTTTTATATTTTAGTAAGGCTTGTATCAATTTCTTTTCTAATTTATGTTGTACAACTTTAGATCATATCAGATGCGATTCCTGATTTAAAATCATATAAGACTCAAAATAATTTTTTTTTTTATGTATGCAATGCCATAAACCTAGTAGCAAGGAGAACATAAATCAAAGATTCTAACTAATGGTTAGTGCAACATTTATATCATGCCTATAGATCTAGATTGCTTTTTTCGCTGTTAATTTTCAATTCAGAGATCCTATGTGTCACTCGTGTATCCCGTTTGGGAATCTTGTCATTATCTGGTTGTATTTCTGTTTGTTATTATGAGAACCTTTACTCATGTTTCATGAATTTTAATGAGTGTAATTTCCTAAAATCCCATTTGGTTTCATTTATTGATTTTTATAAGGCTTGTATCATTTTTTTTCTAATTTATGTTGTACAATTTAATATCATATCGGATGTGATTCTATATTTTAAATCATATAGGAATCATAAGATTTAATTTTGTTGTGTATGCAATTCCATAACCCTGGTTGCAAGGAGGAAATAAATCAAATATTCTTACTAAAGTTTAGTGTAGCATTTATATTATGCCTATAGAGATAGATTGGTTTTTTCACTGTTGATTACCAATTCAAAGATCCCCTATGTAACATGTGTAGCTCGTTTGGGAATCTTGTCATGATTCCATATTATCAATTTTTGTAAATTTAATCATGTATAGTACATACCCTAATCCATTTCCAAATAAATAATGAAAGCCGCTGCCTCCAGAAGTTGTGGAAGAAACATTCTCAATACTTGCAGAAGATGATGATAGACAAGGAAAACAATGACAAATGAAGTAACAATGATCTATACAATGAGGAAATTCATGAAAATGATGTAAAATTGCTAAGATTATTGTTAGAGTGATGATGGAATAGATTCTAACATAATGATGATCAAGTCCAACTTAAAAATACGCAAATACCTTATCGACTATGTTGTCGCTCATCTATGCAGTGTGTTAAGGGAAAATATCCAAACTTTGATATTGTTGTCCTTCTTAAATAAGAAAATGGTTTAGAATATATCATTATATACAAAGTTATTGATGGGTCCCATATAGGAAATGTACAATTTTCATGTTTGTATCCTCGTGGGAATGATCCATTTCTTTACAATATTGGTAGTAGAGGCACATGGACACGTAGTATAGATGATTTTTTTACTATTCTAATGGTGTATGCAAATTTTAGTGACAAATTTATGCTGCACCACCCTTCATTATCTGAAATAAAATCACTGTTACCTTCAATATCATATGAATATCACAAAATACATTCCATTGCAGTCATCAAGCGAGGGTTTTACATGGGATCTAGGTTAGATGTGACTCCCTTATTGGGATATGATCGTTTTTTCAATATTGGAAGAAAGGAATTCATTCAAATGGATGGTATTATGGTGCACAACACAAATACATTTTATTTAACGTAAAGGTAGGCATGTATGCCTGTATTTATTATTAAAATTTGCTTGGTATGTCTAACGAAGAGTCACTAAAAATTCCATATCTTGTGGAAGTTTTGAATTGTTTAGTAGATTTTTCCATCGGTGGAACATTCTGTTGGGTAATAACTTTTGAAAATCAGGTGGATGTTATTGGTAGAGGTCACTATATTCCCGAAGGGTGTATTTACATCCACTTGAGGTGTTCTATACAAAACAAGGTTTAGTGATATCAACTGAAATAATTGATGGTGAGTATACACGTGTATCTTTTATTTCATGTTTTTCAATTCATATCACAAAAATTTCTTTATGGTAACTAATGTTATCTTTATTTTTATTGGAGGAATTGTTGATGTTTTATTTAATATGAGATCTATTAAAAGGTGGGGCAAGAGCACTCGAAAGGGATAATCCATTTTTTTTTCTTTTGTTTTAGTGCTATGAATTAGGATGAAAAGAACACCACTTGGCAACGTCTTTCAACAAAAGGCGATGAAGAAGTTGTGACGTCTATATTAGCTTCCTCTATAGACTATGGAACACACAATGAATTACCATCATATCTTGGAGTATTGTAGCCACATTGAATCCATTGTCACAACTATATTATTTCCTACAAATTTTTCAACCACATAAGGTCTTGCAACATGATATGTAGTGAATATTTTTGGAAATTCCTTGTTCAGATGAAATCTTATGGTTACTTTTGAACTTATTGAAATGTGTTCGATACCTCCTAGGATTATGCAGAAAAAAAATTCACTAGAGTTCATCATAGAAGGATACATGAATATTAAGGAGCTTATGTTATATACATGGCCAACCTTTCCTGATAGATATCATTTATCGTCAGGATCAAGTGATGAGATTCAACCTCATGGTAAATGGAGAGTGGGGCCAACATTTATATTTTATATCAACTACCTTAGAAAAAAATGCTTTTGGATCAAAGTACACAACGAAATGAAGTGAGTTCCCACACACAATCACACAAACACACAAAACTACCAAGAATTATGGATTATATTAAAATCATAAAATTAATTTACATGATATCTTACGACCAGATTCAATTATGTATCTAGTTGACTTGTTTATCAATAGTATGACAATAATAATTTGACATAAGGGAAAAACAACCCCTTCCTTATTTAGTCTCCTATATTTATAACCTCAATGGTCTGATCAAGTCAAACATATTCCTGTTCAAGCCTTCTTCTAGAATCCCCTGGAAGTGTCTAGGTAATATGCACCTCCCTCATGTATCACCTGCAATTACCGCCTCTCCTCATGCCACCTTGCATGGTTTAACAAATGACATAACTACTCATTAATTTCTGCAACTACCTACATATTGGCCCCACATATTTTTGACTGGTCGTTTCCAATCGCTGTCGGTTTTTCTATGATTCCACAGTTGTCAACTAAAATATATCTTTAAATCCTCAAACAATTTTACTCATCGACATTTTCTAATAACTCCCTTGTATGATTGAGTCTCCTAATCTTCAGTTGACTTCCTCGCGACTAATATTTTTGTCGACTGATTTGTCTCTAATTGGTTGTCTGAATTTCTTAGCCTTGACTACCAAACTCTTTCTTTTATAGAGATTAGATTCCTATCCCCTAGGTGAATCTTGTCACCTATATTTAACTATTTCACCTGATTCGAGATGATCCTGCATCAATATCCCCAGCTTGAAAGAAAATTGACTGGCCTACCAGTCGTATGAACTCCTCCTATGGAATTCAAGTCACTTGCTTGACTCCCTTTTCCTCCCATCAGACTAAATATATATTTTTTATCTTGGAACTCCATGTCCGACCTATCTCATGTTCTTCCAGAACTTGAATGATCCATTCTACCTGTTGGCTTGGTATCTGTCATTTCGATTCAATGGTTGGTTCTTCTCCATTGGTCAACCCTTCTTCATACTTATGCAAATCGTCAACGTTAAATGTTAGCGAAATGTTCAATTCTTTCGGCAACTCTAATACTTAAGCATTATCTGAGATCTTTTTAAGGATCTTACATGGACCATTTTTCTTCAACTTCATCTTGTTGTGTGTTCCTCAGGGAAACCTTTCCTTTCATAGATGCACATAGACAAAATCACCTCATGCAAATGAATGCAGTCTCCTTTTCTTGTTAGCACTCAACTTATACACCGCATTGCTTTTCTTTAGTTGTCTCCTTACATGGTCTTGCACTTCTTTCATGTGTTCAACAAAAAATTATGCATATGCACTCTTCTTTGCTCCTATCGTTAGTTATGCTAGGTTTGTTACTCCGTGTGGTATTCACTCCTGCACGATTTGGAATGGACTTATTCCCATTGACTTGTTCACTTAGTTGTTGTATGAAAACTCTACCTACATTAGCACATTTTCCCACTGCTTGGGTCGATCGGCTGTCAAACATCTCATCAAATTTTTGAGACTTCTATAGAAAAAATTAGTCTATCCATCAGTCCACAGAAGGTATGCAGAACTGAATCACAAATTTGTGTCCAGATTTTTCCATAGCATTCGCTAGAAATGACCCATGAATTTAGTGTCTTTTTCTGAATTTATGCTCTTCGGGAACCCATGTAACCTTACAATCTCCTTTAAAAATAAAATAAAAATTCTTGTGGCATTACTTGTCTTCATACACGGAATAAAGTGTGTCAGCTTTGAAAACATGTTGACTAACACAAATATGGAGTTGTTACCTTGATGCGTCTTCAGTAATCATAGAAAAAAAAACATACTAAGGTGCTTCCGTGGGACAGTATACACTGGAAATGGTGCATATAATATAGTATTCTAACTCTCTCCTTTAGCATGCTAGAATATTCTGCACTGTCAGACCCATCTCTACATGTCCGTCGACAATACTGGGCGATAGTATTTCTCTTCGACTAATTCTATGGTGTTTTTTACACCAAAACTCCCTTCCAATTCTCAACTTTGTAATTCTTTGATCAAAATTTCCCTAACTGATCCTCGTGGAATACATAACCAATTCCCATTAAATAAATATCCATCTTGAAAAAATTAGTACAAGTACGAGGTCTTATTAATACTCCATGGATCCTTTGACACCTTCTATGCTTCCTTTAAATCTTCATCGGTTTCATATTTCATATTTCTCTAATCCTATCTCCTGAACAGTCATGGTGTTTAGTAATGAAATTCTTCAAATCAATGCATCGATATCCCTATTTGTCTTTCACAACTTGTTTCGTAACAAAAATGTGTATCTCTATAGGAATACCACCCATTTTATATGCCTTTTGTTCAACTTGGCGCGAGTGTTCAAATATCTTAGATCTTGGTGGTCTGTATACAATAAAAATTCCTTTGGAAACAAATAGTACCTCCATTTATTCAAATCCTGAATAATGGCATAAAATTCATTGTCATAGACCGAATACTTCTTCTTGGCTTTATGAAATTTCTCACTAAAGAATGCGATCGTGCAACCTTCTTGGCTCAACAATGATCCAATCGCTACTCCACTTGCTTCACAATTTACTTGGTATATTTTATTGAATTTGTGGAGAGCTAATAATGGTCTCTCCATCACTTTATGCTTCAAATTCTCAAAATTTTGGTGGGATGATTTCGTCCACTTGATCTCGCCCTTTTTCATGCACGTCGTTGACGACACACATATCTGACTAAAATGTCTGATCAACTTCCATTAAAAACTAGAAATTCTATCAACAGCCCTTGTCACGAGATCATAAATACGAATATGTCAATTACTCCTTTATAAAGGAACTCTTTTTGAGGTTTACGAAAAAATTCTCTTCCTACAGTCATCTCAATACTTGTCTAAGGTGTGTTAGATGTTCTTCCTTTGTATTTCTAAATATCAATATGTCATCGAGATAGACTATGATGAACTTTCCAAAAATTAGTTTCAGTACATCATTCACTACTCTTATGAACGTATTGGATGCATTTGTTAGTCCAAACGACATAACCAACCATTCATACAACCCTTCCTTTGTCTTAAAGGTTTCCTTCCATTCGGCACCTTCTTGGATCCTGATATGATGGTAACCACTCTTTAAATCAATCTTGGTGAAGTATTTGGCTCCACTCAAACAGTTGATTAAGTCATCCATTTTCAGTAATGGAAATCTCTACTTAATGGCAATATTGTTGATGGCCCTTGAGTCGGTGCAAATCCTAATTTGTTCTCCTCCTTTCTTGGGTGTTAGTTGGAGGCTTGGGGTGCATCACCCAAGGTGTCTGAGGCACATCACTTAGACTAGAAGCTTAGCTTCACTCAACACCAAAACAATAATCACCAAAACTGAGAAATGGAGTTGGACGCATCCTTAAATAAAACTTGAGTTACTTGTTGAGTAAGTAATTCACTTGGTGAGCAAGTTGACCACTTGTAAACCCTAACCCTAATCCATGGATACTCCCTCCTTGAGGAAAATAGAAAGTATGAAGCTTAGGTAATGTTTCCCTATTTGTATCCTTCAGTCTAAAGTGGAATTTGCATCCCCCGTTGAGTAAAATTTGCCCTTTTATGACTATTGATGTTTCCCTGCTAGTATTCTTTCATGAAAATGGAAATTGTGCCCTCCCTTGTCCAAAGTTTCCTGCTTTTTCACTGATTGATTTTCCTGCACTTTCTACTTTTGAAACTGACTGGTTTTCCCCGCTTTTGTCAGTTTCCATCTTTTTCTGACAGATTGCTTTTTCCATTTTTCTCGATAGTTGCTATTTGTCATCCAAGGTAAGTTGACTTTCCTAATGCTCCCTCCTAACATGGAAATTCATTCCACATGTATTATTTTCATATTAATTAACTATTTACACATAAATAATCCATAATTAGAAATAAACTTAGTACATGACTCCTTAGTATGAAATTATAAAAATTCCCTAGGTAATTTGATTAATTCAACTTTTGAATCCCCAGGTGCTTGGCAAGGTCAACACTTTTAATGTTCTTCAAGGAAGGGACATGATATTAATCCCCTCCCAATTCTTCTTGTACCCAAGCATAAGCAATCTAGGGTGATACGAAATTTTCTCACCCTCCCAAGTGGCATCTTCACTGGGAAGCCCTTTCCACTACACCAGCTATTCTTTGATGGCCATGTTCCTTATCTTTCTTTCTCTAGTATGTAAAAATTTTTCTGGTACTAAAACCAATTGTTGTTCATCATCAAGAGGTGGGAGTTCTTCTGATACAACTATCTATTTTCCTACTACTTTATTCAAGCAAGATACATGAAATACATTATGGATCTTTCTCTCCTGAGGCAGCTCTAATTCGTAGGCCACTTCACGAATCTTCTTCAAAATTTTGTAAGGCCCATAAAACCGAGGTTGGAGTTTCTCATCTCCCTTGTTTTAAAATATGTATGCCTGTAAGGTTGCAAACTCAAATAGACTAAGTCTCCTTCATTGTAGACTATATTAATCCCATGCTTATCAGCATTCATTTTTGTTGGTTATGTGGAACCTGCAGATTTTCTTTGAGTTCCCTTAGTATGTACCGATTCTCCTGAAGAAAATATTTGTATTTTTGGGATCTACAGTCCCCAAAAATTATATATACAAAATATGGGGCCTCATATCCATACAAAGTCATGAATGGAGTCATCTTGATGGAGATGTGAAAAGTGGTGTTATAGTAGAATTATCCCAGGTGGAGCCATGTAGCCCAATATTTTTGCTATCCTGTGACATAGTTGCATAGGTAGCATTCAAGCCATTGATTCACTCTATTAGTTTTACCATCAGTACGAGGGTGATATCTTGTGCTTAGATTCAGATTTGTTCCGACTAGTTCAAACAGAGCTTGCCAAAAAGCACCGTTGAACTTGTTGTCCTGGTCACAATGATGGCTTTGGGTAAACCATGTAGTTTGAAGACATTTTTGAAAATTAATGCAGGAAATTCACTGGCTGATATAGTGGAGGAGACCGCAAATAAATGTGCAAATTTGATCAACTTGTCAACCACCACATATATGCTATATTTTCCTTGGACCTTTGACAACTCGGTGATGAAATCCATGAGGACACTTTCCCATTCTGTTTTGGAAAAGGGAGGGGTTGGAGGACTCTACCATGGTGTGTTTGCTCAAATTTGTTATTCTAGAATCTAGTATACTCCCTCACATACCTTAAAACATCTTCCTTGAGGCCCTTCCAAGTTAAACTCTCTCTTAACTTTCGGTAAGTCTTCAGAAAACCAGGGTGGCCAGCCACTCGTGCATTATTTGCAACTTTTAGGATCCTATTTTTTAGTTATGATCCAGGTACTAATAATATCCTATAATTGTAATAGATGAGGTCATTATGTACCTTGTATGCTTCATTCTGTATTACCCCATCCAAAATCCCACATGCAAACTGTTTTTTTGAGTATTCAGTGCCCAAATGTACCTATCATTCAGTTAGCATTTGCAGCAAAGATAGTGCGGGTTTGTGGGAAAATGTATAAGACACCACATTAATCTTTCCCTTCTTGTATTCAATGTCAAAGTCATAGGATTGGACTTTTCTTACCCATTCTTGCCATCTATCATTAATATCCTTTTGGGTAAGGAAGTGCCTTAGACTATTTTCATCAGTCTTCATTGTGAATTTGTCTCCCACTAGATACTACCGAAACATGACCAATGCATGCATGATGGCCAACATATCCTTTTCATTTATAGAATACAACCTTTCATGAGGTTGTAATTTTATGTTCTCATTGGCAATGGGATGCATTTATTGCATAAAAAAGCTCCAATGCCTCCCCCTGATGCATCACACTCCAACCCAAAAGGCTTGGTAAAATCAGACAATGCTAGCACCAGAAAACTGCTCATTATTTCCTTCATCTTTTTGAAAGAATTTTCTGCTTCCCCATTCCAACTAAATTCCCCCTTCTTGGTCATATCTATTAAAGGTGCAGTAAATTTGGAGTAACCTTTGATGAATTTCTGGTATTAGTTGCAAAGGCCATTGAAGCATCTCAACTCAGTGAGGTTTCTTAGTCTTGGCTAATCCAAGATGGCCTCAATTTTCTCTTGGTGCACCTTGAATCCTTCTTGTCAGATCACATGGCCAAGATAGAGCAGCTTAGTCATGAAAAACTCACACTCGGACAACTTAGCATAAAAGTAATGATATGCAAGTATAGTTAGCACAACATCTAGATGGAGTAGGTGCTCCTCCCATGTCCTACTATAAATAAAAATATCATAAAAAATACAAGGTCATACTTACGGATCTACTCACTAAATACCTTGTTCATGCAATGCTGAAATTTTTCTAGAGCATTAGTTAATCCAAATGGCATGGCCAAAAACTAAAAGGGGCCAAAGTGACAATGGAAGGTTGTATTCCGTAATCCATCCTCCCTCATTCGAATTTGGTGGTATCCCAATCAAATATCTATCTTGGAAAATAATTTCTCTCTATGTGGATCGTCCATCATCTCATCAATCCGGGGGATTGGGTACTGGTTCTTTATGGTTTGCTGGTTCATATCCTGGTAGTTTGTGCATATTCTAAGTGTTCCATCCTTCTTCTTCATGAGAACCACCAAAGAAGTAAAGGGACGGGAACTTGTTCTAATGAGTCTAGAATCAAGGAGTTCTTTGATGGTATTCTCAATATCATCCTTGAATTTCTTTGGATGCTTGTAGGGGTGTATTTTTATGGGAACCTTTCCAACTTCCAGCTCAATTTTGTGCTCAATGCCACAGTTTGGTGGCCTGCCATGTGGGAGGTTTTAAAAAAACCCCTTATGCTTGTGCAACAACTTTTTTATGTCTTTGGGTTGGTAAGAAAAATTTACTGAAGTTACCTTAGTGGTAACGTGACATTCAACAACCCGTTCAATGTCACCATGCCTCATAATGGATCTCATACTATTTGCAGAAATTACTTGGCTTGGGTAGGTGTTCATACCCTTTAAAACTACTGGTTTTCCTTTTGTATCTTTGAAACTCATTTGGGGTATTTTGTAGTTCATGGAATGTTCCCCAATGGAGTGTAACCATTGTACTCCCAACACCACATTGGTGTCTGCAACATTGACAACATAAAAGTTATATTTCATAGTGTAATCTCTTAGATTCACTTACAGGTTCGGAATCCACCAGTTGCATTACATGGTATTGTTTCCTGGGATGACCACAATGAACCCTTCAAAGGATTCAATTCAAAACTTTATTTTATCCACTAGGGATTCATCACTAAAGTTGTGGGTGGCACCCCCATCAACAAGAACTATGATTCTTTGGCCTTGCAATACCCCTTTCATCCTCAATGTGTGGAAACGGGGCACTCCATCAAGCACTGTAAATTTGTTGATGGTTTGAGGGGGATTATCCTCTTATTCAACTATTTCATATTATCCATATGCAAGTTCAACTTATTCCACCATCTCCTCTTCACTTTTGGAGAAAACTTCAATATAGTGTGCCTTCCCCTTAACACATGTGTGGCCTAAAACCCAAGTTCCTTGGCAGCAAAAGAAAATATTCTTCCTCCTTAGTTCATCTTGATCTTTGTAAGAGAAATATTTATTTCCAGGGGAAAGAAAGTTCCTCATTGGAGGTATTTGATTCTAAAGTTTATGAGGCATGGGGGTCCTGGGAGGATACTTGGTATTCATAATTGCATCTTGCAGATCTCTAGTTCTGCTTACTGCTTCTTACAAAGTTGAGGGTCAGTAAGATTTCACCAGCCCTTTTAAAGGTTATGCTAATACTTAAGTAATCAAAAGGATCAACCTAGCCTCTAAGATATATATTACCATCACTTCCAGTCTTTGGAATTCATATATTTAGGCTTCAGGAGTTACAACTTGTTTAACATGTGCCAATTCTTGGAAAGAGACATCAGGATCTCTCTGATCAAAATTTTCTACCAATATTCATGTGGATTATTCATAAGTAACCACTTTATCATGAAACAAAGTATTAATGGAATGAAAATACCATTCATTTTCCTCCAAAAAAATATGTAAGGATTCCATCTCGATACCATCCCTCTTAGCCATAAGATTTAGTTGGAAGTAAGTGTTGAAGTTTTGAATCCAAGAGTTTACTGTGCACTTGGCCGAAGTGCCATCAAAGTAGGGAATGGTGATATTTCCAATGGCATGTCTCAACTAAAATTTCTGATATGTCATCCTTTGAACTCGTTGGGGCTTCCCTCTAGATGGGTGCATCCATGGAGGTGGGTTACAATTTTTGGCAACGCAATTTTGACAAAAACAAAAAAAAAACGTACCTCTATCAAGATTTTTCCAAACCCTCGATCGAGGTGTTAAGACCTCCATTGAGGTTTTTTAAAACCATTTATAGAGGTTTTATTAAACCCTCTATCAAGCTTTTGACAAACCCTCGATCGAGGTACAAGTGCTCGATCGAGGGTTAAAAAATATTGATGTATTTGTAACTTCAGAATGTATTCACTTGTATATTTCATATATTGTATTTCATTGGTCACCAATGTTCCTATCGGGAGAATCATTAATGTAATCAAGTCATGTAAAGTCATAGAGGTTAACCCTCCTTGTTGATCAGGGGGCACAGTCCTCGCAGTTGTGGGGCACTAGGGTTATTAGACTCTCCTAGAGAATTCAGACCTGGTAAGTAATTGTCAAGTCAAAAAATAGTATAAATAGAGAGTGAGTCTCTCTATTTGTAACACACACTCACGCAGCTATAACGCATAGCTGAGAGAAGAGGAGCTCACATAAGTGAGAGAGAGAATAACTGTTGGAGATCATCTTTTTGTCTTTGGGTTTTACTGCTGCCATTGGTTCTCATTCTATCTATGAGGAAGTTGTGGTGTTTTCTCCTTTATGGTTTCCATGAGGAAAAATATTTGTGTCTATTGTGTCTTGTGATTGATTGTTGTGCATGTTATTCTCTCAGATAAGATCCTAAGATCATATTGCTTAAATGATAAAATTCTAACATGGTATTAGAGCTAACCTGAGAAGAAGACACTGTGCAGCTGCAGAAGCTAGGGATTCTTACTTTTTGAGTCTCTCTCCATAGATCATCAGGAAAAGGAGGCTAGGATAAATATCCATTGAAGGGCGCATCTTTCTATCGAAGCATAATTTGATTATGGGCATTTTTCAGTTTTTGACTTGTCACTACTGCGGGAAATTAGGGATTTTTACATAAGAGGATTTTTTGAGTGAGCCCAATAGAGGATTGCTTTGCTCATCAAAATCAAAGTTTAGAGACCAAGGTCTAAGGTTTTGGTTGAGTAAAACTCTGGGAAAGTCAAACCCTAGTTTGACCCTGGGCCTGAAAAACCCTAAAATACTAAAACCAATAGTTTTGGTACATTTTTTCTATCTCGCGATTGGAGAGAACTCAGAAGTCAAAATTTTTATAGGACAAAGAAAAGTTCATGCTGAAAAATTTGTAAACATTTCAGCCTCAGATTCACTATATTCTGGGAGATATTATTCCTCCAAATCAAGGTTCCAACCTCTCCTAGGATTCATCCCTAAACATGAAACCTAGGGAGAATTGATATATCTCGGGCTACGGAGGTCCAAATGAAATTTCTCAAGATGTTCCAGATAGGAAATAGACTATAATTTTTGTGGTAAATGTTTCAGGCTGTGAAGGTGAAACAGTGACATGTGGAAGTACGTACAAGTTCGCTCTGCTGAACAGTCCTGAAGTAAGTCACCTTCAGAAAAATACCATAAGTCCCAATTGGTGAAACTAATTATGCTAAAAAATGTGGTTTTGGAAAGAGAACAGACAAGGCTACCTCAGTGAAAAGTTTTAGACACATAGGAGCATTACTTTGGGATATATTTCAGAAACAATATCAGGCAATTATGGAAAAGAAATTGAAGAAAACTAGGGCATCAGATATTTTGCAGTTTTGAACACAGTTTTGGGAAAATGAGTATGTTGCTCAGCTAACCTTCAGGAGGCACATATTTCTATCCAATCAAATTACAAAGATTCCAATTTTTTAAAATTAGGGTTTCTCTGACAAACCCTAGACCATCCTGATCCAGAACCAGGACGGACACCTCAAATCAGTAAGATCTAATCTTTTGCTATTTACATTTGAGGTTCTCATTTCAAAATGACCTATCACACCAGCTTGATTACAAGCTTGGTGAAGTTGAAAACTTCCGAGAATTGAAGTATAGGATTTCACTGGTTCTTGAAGAAAATGAATTGGACACCTACATAAGTGGAGAGGTTCCAGTTCTAGAGGGAGATGAGGCTAAGGCCTTATGCAAGAAGAACTTGGTCAAGGCCAAGAGGATTATTGATGATTCTATCAAGGATCACCTTATACCACATGTGTCTTCCCTAAACACACCTAAAGAGATGTTTGATTCCTTGACCAAGATATTTGAAGGGAAGAACATAAATCGAAAGATGACTTTGAGAAACTAGTTGAAGAATGTAAATATCCAAAATGCAGAGACCATACAATCATACTTTACAAGGGTCTCTCAAATCAAAGAAAAACTTGAAGTAGTGGATGAAGAAGTAGAGTGTTATCACTCCAGGAAACTCCTCTAGGTTGTAGCTTGAGGATGCCTGGTAACTTACAATGTTTTTAGAGTTTTTGATATGGATCAAGTCAGTTGACCTATATAACCTTTGCACTCTCAAGGCATGCATGAAACACTCATTTACAAGGCTTTTAGTTACAATTGCTCAGAAGTTGACAATAAGGTGTAGGGATGAAGAACTCATCAGGCTGGCAGACTTACATACATAACACATGCATATAAATGGCTAAATCATGATAAGGATGGCACTTATAAATCCAATTGCACTAACAAACCAATAGGATGACAGATATCTGCTATTAATCAATCTGAAAATGACCTAAATACACATTCAGGCATAAGTACAGTAAATAAAGAGATGATGGATGAACAGATCAAAACAAAAGAGCTTATATTCATGAAGAGTAAAAATGAGAAGCTGAAAGCATTATAGGATTATAAATCCCCGAAGTTGAACCTTTATTGAAAAATTGATCTTAGGATTTATAGCCTTTTACAAAAAGTACAGATCTTAAAATTTGGTTCTGTTTTTTACAAAAATACTCAAAAGTGACAGTTTTTTCAAATTAGGGTTTGAAACCCTACCTAACTACTTGTCTAACTACAATGAAGATTTAGTTCATTGACTGAATATTAAATAAATAAAGCAATTCTAGTGATCACTGCTGCTGGTCCTCTATCAGTTAGACCCCTGATTTCTCTTTGATAGCTAGGGTTGGTATCCTTTGGCGTGGTTATTTCATAGTGGATCTCACACAGAGCTTTTCTGATGCGTCCCTCAATGCCCTTTGTCTTCAGATCACATCCATGAACCATCTGCATTTGCCCAAAACCGGTTCTGTTTGCCAAAAACTTGCTTTTAAGCCTCTGTCCACTTTCGATGGTTAAGAGGCCCTTCTATCAGAACTGTTAGCTGCCGAAAGTGGGACTTTCAGTGGCTAATGAACTGCCCCAGCGTCCTCCTAAGCCAATGAAAGCCCTGTTTTACAAAAATTATTAGGTTTTCCTCAAAAATGTCTTTTCAGGCCTATTTTCTCAGCTTTCTTCTTCCGCAGGTTTCGTGTTAGGAGTGTTGACAGGGCCTTGGCTAGTTTTAGAAAGATGGAGACTAATTGCTGCTTCAGCTAGGGTTTCTAAGGTGGGGTGGCTACTATGGTTTGCCTTAGATTCCTTCATTTGTTGTCTTTGGAGCCTAATTAACCTGTATGATCTAGTATTGTCCTTCATGAACCTCAAGTTTCTCCTGACTTGCTTGAATTTAGAAGAATAAGGAGGTTGTTAGCTGTTTTTTCCCTGTTAGGCCAACTTTTTCCCTAAACATTTGGCCAAAATGCTGAAAAATGGGGCTCAGAGATGGGTTTTTTCCTTCAAATATGTGACAGTTGTTTATAAACTGAAAGAGGTTTTTGTATATTGGTCTGTTTTGAGAAAACACCTCTCTCAGGTTTTCGGAATTCATTTTAATTTTTCCGAGATATGGATTTCAAAAACATGTGTCAAACAAGAAATTCTGAGATCTGAAAATGAGGTCTCAGAGATGGAGTCGATTCTCCCATTTTGCAACACCTGTAGTAAAAATGAGATAGGTTATTGTGCTTGGATTTGTTGGGAACAAAAATCTCCAAGATTTTTGCAAAATGATTTTCCAGTTGCTCATAATCATCGTTTTAAAATGATGCCTTTTCATAGGAAACGCCCCTTTCAGTGGCTTAGAGCGTCTTGAAATTTTGGTCTTAGCTGCCGAAAGTATGCTTTCAGTGGCTTAGAGACTGCCTTGAAACCATGCTTAGCTATCGAAACATGTGTTTTGAATTTTTTTGAGCGGGCTTTTCCCCCAATGTATTTCATTCGCTTTTGGTGGTTAATGCCTTCCTGGAAACACTTGCTAAGATGCCGAAACCAAGGATTTTTGGTGGCTAGTGAGCTGTTGGAAATGTCGCCTAAGCCACCGAAAGTCCTTTTCCAAAAAATTTACAAAGAACGTGATCAACAGGATTTTGGTGGATAACATGGTCCCGTGTTAAACTATTAGCCACTGAAAGCTAGGCTTTTCGGTGGCTAATGAGTTGTTAAAAATATCGCCTAAGCCACCGAAAGCTAAAACTTTCAAATTTATTAAATAGCAGAACATTAGATATCCAAAATTTGTTATTCACCCTAGTATCTTTCATAATATGACTTGAAATATTCATCCTATCAAAAAATAAATTGTATGAGTGAACTTCATGAAAATAAATTTATTCTGGGAGATAACATCTGGCTCTTACTCAGGGATGGGAACCTCCCTGTGAGGTCCCAAGAACCCCAGACCAAAATGACTTTCCTGAAAAAGAATAATTAAATCTATATTCTAGTGTTCCATTGGGCATGGAGTCATTTGTCTTTTATAACTGATCCGATGCAATATTCTTGTAGCCTACTTTGCTTATTCATGAAAACAACTAAAAATGACCTAGTTGCTCATATTAAGAGCTTATTTTCCTATCTACTCCTACTCCTAATTATAATCAGTAGAGTCTCCTTATCACATGACATCATGCTTCCAATGAAGCCATGTCAGAAATTGATCTGCTGAACTTATCCTTGATCTTGACCTGAAAAATAAATGAAACCCTAGCATGCAACAATGTAGTTTCGATGGGTGACAGAACCAGCTATCATCTGAAAAAAATATTTTGATATCTATGCTGCTCATAAGTTCTATATAGTTAGCAACAAGGTCATAAAATCCAACAAGAAATACCTTTTTATGCTGCTGTTCCAACTTAATGAAATGCTGCTGTTGGTTGCTTTCAGTGATCACTACGTTAACTGTAGATTGCTCAACCTCTGACTGGGAAGGATGAGTTATGCCCTACTGTTCTTGACTTTTTAGATCATCATCTACCTCTTCATATCTGTTGCATTCTTCCTTTGTCTGCAAATCAGAAAACTGAGGGCTGCCTTTAGTATTTGCTGCAGATCCAAATTTGTTACATGCTGTTCCTTCAATCTGCTCATTATCTTTTGGGTTTGCAAAGGGGGCAAACTGATCTTCTTGACACCCTATGTCAATAGATGCATTAGGTACAAAGTCAAAAGCATCTATATTATGGTTAACATTCTGAAAAACATTAATATATCGATCACAATGAGAGGTGTCCCCTATTGCAGCATACTCTTCATAGCTATCATTAACCAAAGCATGGATATGTATCTGATCATCTCTTTGCTGAAAAGTAGAACTAAAATAAATTCCAGAAGTGGACCAATCCTCACAAAACTTAAAATCTTCTTCTTCATCATTAGCAGCCTTTCCATCCTTATAATGCAACTTATATTCTTCACAACAATTATCAAATGCAAACTCATCTGAATAGTACCTTTTACAGTGCTTAGTGAATGGTTTGTGAAAATCCTTCAATAATGAAATACTGGAAGGAGGTAAAGAAAAATACCACTGACGTGCATCACCATATAATGAATACATGAACATATTCATATGAACATATTCATGCTGCTGATCTAATAGATCCATGCATTTGTGAAACTTGAGGAGGTGTTCTGCAAGACTGTCTTCTTCCTCCTCTTTGAAGACAGGCAAAAAATCTCCCCATTCAGACATATCAGGTATTGGATGTGGGAAACTAGGAACGGAAGAGAAGTCAAGAGGTGCAAACCTTCGAGCCAAAAGAGCAACAAATGCTTTTGACATCTTTATATTGTGGAGTCACCACTGAATTCGTCCTTCATGGATTCGCCAGGGATGAGATCTTCACAAGTAATAGTGCTTGAAGATGCCCAAACCCTAGATTTTTCTGATGTATCTATAAATTCCTGAGAATTAAGAGTTTCAATAGAATAAATAATAGCAGAAATATTTCTTGAAATCCTTGATGTAGCTTTTTGTGTAGCACTGCTAGTCTGTCTTAGTAAAGCCCTAGCTCTTCTCAAAATTTTATCTGGATCTGAAACTGGTGTTGCTGGTGTCCCCTTAGGGTTTTCTTTGGTACTTGGTCTTCTTGAAGCCACCTTATTTCAATGGAGTCGCCAGATAGATGATTACAACCATAATAGTGTCCCATCTTTGTCTATCATCAAAGCAAGGATCTATGTCGTCTCCCAGGGAAGCTGAGCTTCAGTCTCCTCTCCCCGGCAACGACGCCAATTTGTTATCACTCCAGGAAACTCCTCTAGGTTGTAGATCAAGGATGCTTGGTAACTTACAATCCTTTTAGGGTTTTTGATATGGATCAGGTCAGTTGACCTATATAACCTTTCCACTCTCAAGGCATGCATAAAACTCACTCATTTACAAGTATTTTAGTTATAATTGCTCAGAAGTTGACAATAAGGTGCGGGGATGAAGAACTTATTAGGCTGGTAGACTTACATACATAACACAGGCATATAGATGGCTAAATCATGATAACGATGGCACTTATAAATCAAATTGCACTAAAAAACCAATAGGATGACAACTATCAACTATTAATCAATCTGAAAATGACCTAAATACACATTTAGGCATAAGTATAGTAAAGAAAGAGATGATGGCTGACCAGATCATAAAAAAGAGCTTATATTCATGAAGAGTAAAAATGAGAAGTTGAAAGCATTATAGGCTTATAAATCCCCAAAGTTGAACCTTTATTAAAAAATCGATCTTAGGCTTTATAGCCTTTTACAAAATGTACATATCTTAAAATGTGGATCTGTTTTTTACAAAAATACTCAAAAGTGACAGTTTTTTCAAATTAGGGTTTGAAACCCTACCTAACTACTTGTCTAACTACGATGAATATTTAGTTCATTGACTGAATATTAAATTATTGAAGCAATGCTGGTGATCACTATTGCTGGTCCTCTGCCAGTCAGACCCCTGATTTCTCTTTGATAGCTAGGGTTGGTATCCTTTGGTGTGGTTATGTCATAGTGGATCTCACACAGAACTTTTTTGATGCATCCCTCAGCACCCTTTGTCTTCAGATCACGTCCATGAACCATCTGCAGTTTCCCAAAACCAGTTTTGTCTACCAAAAACTTGCTTTTAAGCCTCTATCCGCTTTCTATGGTTAAGAGGCCCTTCTATCGAAACCATTATCTATCGAAAGTGGGACTTTCAGTGGCTAATGAACTTCCCCAGCGTCCGCCTAAGCCACCGAAAGCCCTGTTTTACAAAAAATATTAGGTTTTCCTCAAAAATGTCTTTTCAGGCCTATTTTCTTAGCTTTCTTCTTCTACAGGCTTCGTGTTAGGAGTGTTGACAGTGCCTTGGCTAGTTTTAGAAGGATGGAGACTAACTGCTGCTTCAGCTAGGGTTTCTAAGGTGGGGTGGCTGCTAGGGTTTTCCTTGGATTCCTTCATTTGTAGTATTTGGAGCCTAATTAACCTGTATGATCTAGTATTTTCCTTCATGAACCTCAAGTTTCTCCTGACCTATTTTACTTTAGAATATTAAGGAGGTTGTTAGTTGTTGTTGCCTTGTTAGGTCAACTTTTGCCCTAAAAATTTGGCCAAAATGCTGAAAAATGGGGCTCATAGATGGGTTTGTTCCTTCACATATGTGACACCTGTTTATAAACTAAAATAGGATTTTGTATATTGGTCTATTCATAGAAACAACCTCTCTCAGTTTTTGGAAGTTGTTTTAATTTCCTGGGATGTGGATTTCAAAAACATGTGTCAAACAGGAAATTCTAAGATCCAAAAATTAGGTCTCAAAGATGGATTTTATTCTCCCATTATGAAACACCTATATGAAAAATGATATAGGTTATTGTTCTATGACCTATTAGGAACAAAAACCTCTGAGAGTTTTGAAAAATTATTCTCCAGTCGCTCATAATCACCGTTTTAAAATGATGCATTTTCAAAGGAAAACATCCGTTTCGGTGGCTTAGAGTGTCTTGAAATTTCGGTCTTGGCTGCTGAAAGTATGCTTTCGGTGGCTTAGAGATCGCCTTGAAACAACACTTAGCTACTGAAACATATGTTTTGATTTTTTTTTAGCAGGCTTTTCCCCCAACGTATTTCATTCGCTTTCGGTGGTTAATGCCTTCCTGGAAACACTCTCTAAGCTGCCGAAACCAAGGATTTTTGGTGGCTAATGAGCTGTTGGAAAGCTCGCCTAAGCCACCAAAAGTATTTTTCCAAAAAATTTACAAAGAACGTGATCAAAAGGATTTTGGTGGAGAACATGGTCTTGTGTTAAACTATTAGCTTCCTAAAGCTACGCTTTTCGGTGGCTAATGAGTTGTTAAAAATCTCGCCTAAGCCACCAAAAGCTAAAAATTTCAAGTTTATTAAATAAAAGAACATTAGATATCCTAAATTTGTTAGTCACCCCAGTATATTTCATAATATGACTTGAAATCTTCATCCTATCAAAAAATAAATTGTATGAGTGAACTTAATGAAAATAAATTTATTCTGGGAGATAACACAGAGAATGCAAAAATTGTGATAACCACCTTGAATGGCCTCCCAGGATCATGGGATTCATTCATTCAAGGAGTGTGTGCCAGAAGGAAGTGATTACCTTCAACAGACTCCAGGAAGAGTGCACATAAGATGAATCTCGACTCATAATAAGAGAAAAGAAGATGGGAGCAACTGAAGATCTAGCTCTCACGATTCAAAGAAGATCCCTCAAGCGATGAGGAATATGAAGGACTCAATTCTTGAAGAACCTCTTATCCATATTATCATTTGGATAAGAAATGGTGCTGTTATGAATGAAGAAGATAATGAAGTTGAAAGAAGGAGTCTACCCACCAAAAAAATAAATATAAGTATTCACTTGTCATTTCATGATATTGTTTTGTTATGCATTTGCCTATATTCAGTTGATGTGTTATGCATGATAGAATGTTTGCATTAATGATAGTATACTACTAATATGCATGTGATGGGTAAGTAGCTCATGGTGCTATACAACTCTCCATTTCTACTTATCTAGAATGAAACCTCTTTGCTGACATATTGGATTAGTGCACAATCTCAATAATGCCATGGTAGAGATGGAAGGCATCTAGAAAGTTTCCATGAGATATGGATGAATGTTGTATTGGCTAAAATAGTTGCATGATTATATCTTTATGCATAAGAATTTTCCATTATGAATATGCGTTATGAAATGTTTCTAAGCATACAACTAATGCATTTGACTTGTAGGAAAGATCGCGTACAATCACCTACAAGAAAAGAAGGATGAGACTTGTTCCGAAGAACAAGTGATGAAAGTTCAAGAAATAATCCAAGATGAAGGATAATATGACGATACTCTCAAAGAAAGAAAGAGGTCTTAGATACAGTGTAGTTATGTGACATTGTTGAGTGACATCATTGATGCAGATTCTTCCAGCTATGAAGAAGTAGCCAAGAATAAAGGGAAGGAGAGTACCAGTTCAAGAGGAATGATGTCTAGGATGTGGTATCTGTAAGTTCCATCATGCAGTAAATGGAAACATTGTGGGATACAAGGAAAGATTCGTAGCATGAGGATTCTCATAGAAAGAAGGAATAGACTACAAAGAGACATTTGCAGCCACTAGAAGTTAAGACACATGACAAGAAGAATCATGTGTGCAAATTAAAGAAGGTCGTGTATGAGCTCAGAAGACACCCATGGGATAAAACATACATGAGGATATTGAAGATCACATAGAGTGATGAATATCTTAACCTTTGCTACAAGTTTGAAGATAAAATCCTATAGAGGATGACAAGCTCACAGATGGGTGCGAGAAGAATGTCTTCAAGATAGAGGAGCTTAGTATCCAGTGACCCTAGATAGATACATAGAATATTAGTAGTAGAGGAAGCTACTTGTCACTCCAGTACAGAATGTTTCAATACATAGAGTATGAAAGGAAGAGGGAGAATGATGCTCCACTTCAGAGGGAGTGACTACAAAAGATCCTAAGGTTTGACATGGTACGACAGGATGGACAGTTTACTGATGGCTCTAGGCTTTAGTGAGAGTAAAGTAGATTCAAACCTTTGCTTCAAGGTTGAAGGTGGAAGACTAGTGATTCTCTTGTTAGATGTTGATGACTTGTTCCTGATAGGAAAATAGGAACTCATTAAAGATGCAAGAAGGATACTTGCTTCCAAGTTCGAGATGAAAGACTTGGGTATGATGCACTACTTTCTAGGCATGGAGGTGTGGAAGAATGCAGATGGAATCTCCCTGGGACAAGGGGAGTATGTAGTAGATATCCTGAAGAGGTTCGAGATGATGGAATACAAGGCCATGGCCACACCTATGGCATCGAACCTGAATCTATTGAGTGATGCTTCATCAGATACGGTTGATGCCACGATGTATTGTCAGATGATTTGTTCCTTGATGTACCTGACAAATATGAGACCATATATTTGCTTTGCTGTGAACACATTGAGCCAGTTCCTGACAGATCCAACACATATTCAACTAATTTCTACAAAGCATATTATGAGGTACCTGAAGGGTACATTTGGGTATGGGATCAAGTATGATACGAATCAGAAGATTAACCTGGAAGGTTATGTCGATTCAGATTTGGAAGGCAGTGCCATTGATAGGAGAGCACTTTGAGGTGCTACTTCAGTATGAGATCAGGTGTGATCTCTTGGTTTAACAGGAAGGAGTCCTACATGGCATTAAGAACAATTTAGAGAGGACCAGTGAAGCTCTAGTTTGTGATCTAGTTTGATATCTATCGAAAGATGGAGTTCTAACATAGCCGGTGAGATAGGTTGTCTGAGCATAAAATCCTAGCGAAGCTCATAGGTTGCTCAAACATAAATGGTCCTGTAGGTTGTCCTCAGATGTAATCAATCATGGTGAAGCTCATAGGTTATCTTTGGACGTAATCATCCCTAATGTGATTCTATGCTAGAAATGGCTAGAGTGAATTTTGAGTACTTCAGGGAGAAGCCTGGTGTTCTCCAGATCGAGGTTCCTTCCAAGGGGAAGTGATGAGTGCATGTGCATTTCTAACATGGTGGTAGGATTGGTTCCTCCCATGGTCAGATGTAATTGCAGATCCCTTCTGACATGGTGGTGGGATTGGTTCCTCCCATCGTCAGATGTAAGTGCAGAGCCCTTCTGACATGGTGGTAGGATTGGTTCCTCCCATGGTCAGATGTAAGTGCAGAGCCTTTCTTACATGGATGCTAGATGTGTTCGTCCCATGGTCATATGTAAGCACTAATCCTTTCTGACATGGTGCAGGCCGGGCTTCCCATGGTTAGATGTAAGTGCTAAGACTTTATGACATGTTGGTAGGTTGGGCCTCCCATGGTCAGATGTAAGTGCAAATCCTTTCCCTGGATGGTAGATGGTGTGTCCTACCATGTAGGTGGATGTAAATGCAGATCCTTTCCCCGGATGGTAGATGGTGTGCCCTACCATGTCGGTGGATGTAAGTACATAGCCTTTCCTTGGATGGTAGATGGTGTGTCCTACCATGCCAGTGGATGTAAGTGCATAACCTTTCCTCAGATGGTAGATGGTGTGTCCTACCATGCCAGTGGATGTAAGTGTAGGGATTTCCTCAGAAGGTAGATGGTGTGTCCTACCACGCCGATGGATGTAAGTGTTGGGCATTTTTGACATGGTGACAGGATGGGCCTCCCATGGTCATATGTGATTGTTGGGAATGCCTTTCTGACATGGATGCTAGATTTGTTCCTCCCATGGTTAGATATAAGTGGTGGGCATGCCTTTCTGACATGGATGCTAGATGTGTTCCTCCCATGGACAGATATAAGTGTTGGGAGGGCCTTTCTGACATGGATGCTGGATGTGTTCCTCCCATGGTCAGATATAAGTGTTGAAGAAGATGAATACCTACATGGAGGCTAGGCCTACAACTAGCATGAAAAAGGGCTGGCTCTGTAGAACTTCCTGTGACGAGTAGAATTGAGAGATAGCACCATTTGATCGAGATAGCGGAAGCAGTGATGATGATGACTCAGTAATGATCCAACTTTGATGATGATACAATGATGATGATCCAGTGATGAAGGCTTGTGCTGATGAATTGTGTTTAGAGAATACCTTCTTAGTTAAGAGGGAGTGTTGATGTATTTGTAACTTCGGAATGTATTCACTTGTATAATTCAGATATTGTATTTCATTGGTCCTTGATGTTCCTATCGGGAGAATCATTAATGTAATCAAGTCATGTAAAGTCATAGAGGTTAACCCTCCTTGTTGATCAGGGGGAAAAGTCCCCGTAGTTTTGGGGCACTAGGGTTATTAGACTCTCCTAGAGAATTCGGCCCTGGTAAGTAATTGTCAAGTCAGAAACTAGTATAAATAGAGAGTGACTCACGAGTCTCTCTATTTGTAACACACACTCACCTAGCTATAGTGCATAGGTGAGAAAAGTGGAGCTCACACACGTGAGAGAGAGATTTCAACTGTCGGATATCATCTTTCTATCTTCAGGTTTTATTGCAGCCATTGGTGATCATTCTATCTCTGAGGAAGTTGCAGTGTTTTCTCCTATATGGTTTCCCTGAGGAAAAATCTTTGAGTCTATTGTCTCTTGTGATTGATTTATGTGCATGTTATTCTCTTAGATAAGATCCTAAGATAATATTGCTTAAATGATAAAAATCTAACAAAAAAAGCTTGATCGAGGGTTAAAAGAAGCTCGATCGATCATCTTTAATCGTTTTTACTATAAATAGGAAACGAACCTTTGATATAATTCACTGCGTTTGTTGGATAGAAAATGGTCATTTATATTCATTTGTAGATATGGGTCGTGGATTAATTGGAGTTATAGATATGATTTATCATCTATTAATCCAACATCTATAACTCCAATTACTCCATGACTAATATCTACACATAAAACCTAGAGGAAGTGGTAGTAGTAATGTTTTTACTTGTTTCTTCTTCAAGTTATGTACTATTACCCACAAGTATTATTATTCTAGTCAAATTATGCTTTATTAAATTTTATTATCATATAATTCTATGTTTGATTTTAATTGAATTTGAAGACCTTGTTCCCATGAACAATATGAGATTTGAAAAACTTTGATTAAATAAATTTTGGGTGTCCATATTCGTGTGCACAAATGAATATGGGCACTCGAATATTTTTTTAGTTAAAGTTTTAAAAAGCTCGATCAAGCTTTTCATTTAATCAAGTCTTCCAAAAGATGCTTGGACACCTTGTATTTTGAATCCCCATTTGAATTCATGTCATTGAACATTTTCAATTCTTGTTGAAATGAGAATTAGTATCATGTTTAGTTTCCATACTTTTTGTTTTTCGGATCCTACATTCGCCATAACATATTTTATTTTATTTATTTTCCTCCACTCTTAGCATTATGAAACACCAAAACAATTAGTCACTTGTTATTGATGTAAATTCTAATGCCATTCAATAATCTACTAGCAAGATTAACTGCAAATGTGTGGCACAATAACAATTTTGAAGAGTAAACAATGGACATTGATATAACCCAAGGAAATGAGGTCATATTTTTTTTTCATGCTCACATTTTCATCTCTCTAAAGGTACTAAAAATAATTTGCTCCTTCGTATATAATTTTTAATTTTAAAAAAACTACAATTGTGTGATATGACTATGAATTTTAACACTAATTTTTATCTTAATCATCCTGTTCTATTTCGCCCCGAGCTCTGGGATTTAAATATCTATCCCTAAGATCTATATCATAGGTATATCGTAGTCCTGAGAATCCAGGTTGAGTAGACACAACTCGCCTAAGTTCAGTTCATCAACTGAATTGCATGCATCATTGCTCTCCCTAGTTCAATGCAAAAAGAATACTATGACAATGATGCATGCAATTCAATTGATGAGCTGAACTTAAGTGAGTTGTGTCCACTTGACCTGGATTCTCAGGACTATGATCTACATACGATATAGATCCTCGGTCCAGATATTTAAATCCTAGAGCCCAGGGCGGAATAGAACATGACGATTAAGATAAAAATTAGTGTTTTCAAAGTCATATCACATAATTGTAGTTTTTGCGCTGAGAGGTGCTCTACAACTCAGTATGGGGGATATCTTGTAACATTACATAAAGTTATGTAACGTTACAAGACTAACAAAATAATAAAAAATAAAATTTTTAAATATCCGCCGAAATAAATGTCGGCCAAAAAAAAACCTAATATGAGGGAGATCTTGTAATGTTTGTTACCAACAAAATCATAAAAAATAAAAAAATTTAATTATCGGCCAAAATAAATGTCGGCGAAGAAAAAAAACCTAATATGGGGGAGATGTTGTAATGTTCCTACGTAACAACACAATAAAAAGGTAAAAATTTAATTATCCGCAAAAAAAAAGTGGGTAAAAAAAAAACACAATATGGGGGAGATGTTGTAATGTTTCTACCTAAAAAAATAAAAAAAATAAGAAATTGAATTATCCACAAAAAAATGTTGGCCTTGCACATGGTTTTAAAACCATGTTCCTAACAAAATACAAAATAATAAAAAATATTATATGTGGCCATAAATAATATTAAATATTAATAATAAAAATATTATATGTGGACCTTAAATAAAAAGATGTGTCTTTTGGTTTGAATTAAATCAATGGCTATATATAGGACACACCAAAGTTGATAGCTTATTAAGTGCAATACCTAAGAAGAGTTTTTCACCTAGAGAGATTTGATCCCTCTCGACGCTTGATAGAGCATAGGATTTGGATCTAGACTGGTTTAAAATTAAAAATTATATATGAAGGAGCAAAGTATTTTTAGTATTTAAAACCTTTCATTACATTTCTGTGCTACATTGTATACACATTAGATATATTGTTGATAGGAATCAAATGATGTTGAAATTCCTTACCAACCATTGATGACATAAACAAGTTAGATGTTGAATTCTAATGAAAAAACACCATGATACTACTTGAATATAAGCATAAAAAAAATTAAATGCACGTAGTTCACAAACTCTAAAATTATTGTTAAATCCCCAAAATGAATCCGTGGCTTCATCGGTTTCACAACTATTGGTTAAAGTTTTGAGTTATCATGCTAGGATTCATTGAAGGGTTTATTGTATCTATGTCATGGTCTTCTTCCTCATTATCATGCCTTTTGGTAAGACAATAAAGAGGTTAGTGGCCTACATCGGCATGGAAAACATTTTCAACATAGAGGTATATGCATTAGATGTTTTCATTAAACAAATTAAATTATTACCTGTGACTGTCGATTCATTGAATCGTGGACTGGTACAAAACACAACAAATTTTAGAGCCACGAGCCCATAATTACTCCAACTTAGAACTTTCTCAAATCTACCCATTAATAAAATTCTTTTGGTACTTTGGTTCAATTTAAAAGGCGGATTGTTGAGACTCAGACATGCAGTGAGTTGCAAGGATTCAATTGACTTAGGGTTCATTCCATTTCCCCTCCATCCCATACATGTATGCTTTCACGACAAGTGTTGAACAAATTTTTTTAATGCCCTGACCCTAGTTATGCTAGCTTTACTAACTTGCTTGGTATGATGGAATTTTTTTCTAATGTTTTCTGAGTTGTGTATTATTTTCTATTAGGTGTCCATTCCTTATCATTCTTAGATCTCTCAAGCTATGATTTCACTAGGATTGCACTTGGATGCCTCAATATGGTTAGGACATAGTATAAGTATTTTTTTGTATAATGAAGTGTGCTCCAACTTAAAAAAAAAGACAATAGAATAGTTGTTATGTTACTGAACTATAAAATTAATGATACATATATGACAACTTAATGCATTCAAAATAAGTTTTGTTGAAAATATATCATTTTTTCATGTAAATATTAAAGGGTGCTCAATTATAAAATATTGTAAAAAAATGAAAGGAAAATATTTATTTTTTGCATTTTTTTGGTGAAGGGCTTACGTAATTTATACGCGTCAATGTAAGTACAATTAATTATATTACCCTTCATCTTAGAAGGGCTACAAGAATAAATTCAATTCCATTTGAAATTAAGACCCACCCTTCAAATTTGATCACTGTTCCTCAATTGTTTTACTAAATATAAACGTGGTGAGCATACATATAAAACCAACCTTGGTAGTCATGTACAAAGTTTTTTTTTTGAGTGTTTAACGGTAGCTCGATCGAGGGTTTAACGGTAGCTCGATTGAGGGTTTATTAGACCCTTGATCGAGGGTTTATTAGACCCTCAATCGAGGTTTTAATAAACCATCGATTGATCTTTCGTTGAAACCTTGATCGAGGAATTTCAATACCTCGCTCGAGCTCTAGAACTTGACTGAGGGCCTGAAAAATAGAGAATTAGCCCTCTTACAGGAAAACCAATGTTTCTTTGTGTCTTCTAGGGGTGTAAAACCTGCCATTCATGGCACAAAACTAAGCATATTTCATATCGATAGATTCATCACCGAATCCTCTATCCATTGAGGTATCATGCATGCGTTTTGGAATTCATATGGGTTTTTTTTAATTAGTTCTGAAACTTACACTTAGAAAACCTGACAACAACTTCAAAGAAGCTCAAAGAAAAATTTGCAGGGTAAAAAATACACATTCAAAAATTTATTAAAAATGCACAGCCCACACATCGACGCATCCTCTTCAAAATGGTGTCTTTGGTTTTTCAATTTTTGAAAATAGTGAAAAAAAAGCTGGGATGGACACACATGTGTATAAAATGATGTTGAAATCAGATGCAGTCACTTTCAAAAAATAATAAATAATTTTATATCGCGAAATAAATTAACAAAAAAATATGCAGACCACAGTGCATTTTGTGTAGATCATGCTCATATATATATATATATATATATATATATATATATATATTNTTTTTTAAATTATTAATGTAAGATTGAATTATTGGGGTTGGACACGAGCCACTTATTAACTTCTTCAAATTTTTAAGTCCACACAGTTCATTAAAAGAAATTGTTCACACATTAAATGACATCATAATATTTAAAAAAAATATCATTGGGAAGCCAACATAGTATTCTACAATTTGTTTTTTAACTACAAGTCGAAATTCACATGGCATATATGCGTTTCGAGGGCTTCTATCTAGCACATGAGTAAAAAACCAGGTTTTCATCGCCAAATTTGGCCAAAAAGTATTACCCACCTTAATGGAATCACCCATACTGATTTTCAAAAAAATATATGAAATGTAGAACCCTTTTGCACTCCTCACTCATGGTTTGATAGGAAACATACTTCTCTTCCCACGAAGAAATTGATCCAGTCTGCACTTCATTGTCTTCTCTTGGATACTCCATGAACTTGGGCATGGTGGGTCAATTCTGAAAATTAGGTTCATATTTGAACTCAAGAGGCATATTATAAGTCCATATCTTAGAGAAGACAGATCAACCAATGATCTTCCTCTCTTTCAAATGGGTGCCAATGTTGCTCCCTTCTCCATCCTTTGCACCTAACTGATTGGACAAGAACTCTCTGGTCTCTTGACTAGATTGAAAAATATTTTTTGAAATTTATTGCATCCCTTTCAACATACTTCTCATAAAAACTATGAACTCATCCTTCTCATCCATCTCCTTGTGGAACCCCCCTTGCACATAGTCAACTTCCTCTTCTTCAGAGGTTTTCCTTCTAGATTCTGAATTGAATTTGGGACTCACTAATGACTATCAAGAGAAAGTATGGAGGACCATTCTCTGATACCACTGTAATATCCCTGATCTGATTCATATCAGAATATTATCTCTTACTATTGATATAATTAAAATATGAATAATTTTTTTACAAGTGATCGAGTATTTTCCTTCAACAAGGCACAAGACAAACAATAATGTCAAAAACATAGTGTGGTAGGGGATTAATTAAAGAAATAAAAGGATAGGTTTGGATACTAGTATTTAATATCCTAATCACATGGATATTGGTCCCTTTTAGGTTTTGAGCATAAGTTATGCTGAATTCTACTCCCAAGATTCTAGGTGTCCCAACCGGTGCAAACTAAGATAGAACAATAAAATCCAATCAACCAAGGATCATGGAAGGATTAGGTGATTTTTCAGTAATTTATTAGGTAGAAAATAAAATTTTAATAGTTTTGGAACAAATCTGGAACAATTTGAGTAAGTTTGAGGGTGTTTGGGAAAAATTAGATTTTTTGCCTAGGGAAAGCCTTCGCAGAGGAGGTCACTCAAATGTTGTACGACCCAAAAAAATTATTTATATGTGAGTTATTTTGGGTTTTTGGGTGAATTTAAAACCTAAAAAAACTTACTGAACACTAATTGGGTTTACAGATCATTCATAGCACTAAAAACTGTAACACTAGTCAAAATTGACTAGTCAACGAGCAAGGGTAAGAAAATAACAATAAATTTCGATGCAGAAATTTACCAGACATGAAACTAATGATTATAAATGATTTATATGACCTGTATTATGCATCATATAAATCATTTATATCTATCATGTCCATTATGTCACATTTAATCCCTAGAACTTACAAAAAGGCCCCTTAAATCTGCACAACAAGACTTCTCTAATAAAAGTTTATCATTATGGATTCCTTGGAAATAATTCTTACTGTAAAGTAGATATCAGAGAATGAATATGGATATGAGAATATCAAGATAATATTTTAGGATATTATTTCTCTCAATGGCGCCGAAGACTAGAAAATGGAGGCATGGAACTAACCCCCGACACTGATCTGAGAGCATAGGTGAAGTTTCCTCAACATGAGCTTGAATTACATGGATGGATGGCTATTATCAGAGACACAATTAAGTATTCAATATATTCTCCTTGGATTTATGTGACCTGCACTGATGAATGGGAGAGAAGAGAAGAGAATGGAGGCTTGGGGTCCATCGCCCAAGGTGACTAAGGCACATCACTCAGACTGGAATATTAGCTTCACTCAACACCAAAAAATTAATAAAAAAAAATGAGAAATGGAGTTGGAAGCATCCTTAAATAAACCTTGAGTGAATTTTTGAGAAAGTCACTCACTTGCTGAGCAAGCTTCCCACTTGTAAACCCTAACCCTAATCCATGGATGTGCCCTCCTTGAGGAAAATAATAAGTATGGAGCTTAGGTAATGTTTCCTTGTTTGTATCATTCATCACAAAGTGGAAACTGCACCTCCCCTTTGAGTACAATTTTCCTTCTTAGGATTGGTGATGTTTCCCTTCTAGTATCCTTTCATGAAAATGGAAACTGTGCCCTTCCTTGGCCAAAGTTTCCTGTTTTTGCACTAACTGCTTTTCTTACACTTTTTACTTTTGAAACTACCTGCTTTTCCTTGCTTTTGTCAGTTTCCATATTTTTCTAACATATTTCTTTTGCTAGTTTTCTCGATAGTTTATATTTGTCATCCAAAGAGAGTTGACTTTCCTAATGCGCCCTCTTTACATGGAAACTCATTCTCACATGTATTATTTTCATATTAATTAAATATTTACACATAAATAACCCATAATTATAAATAAAATTAGCACATGGATCCTTAGTATGAAATAATAAAAATTCCCTAGGTAATTTAATTAATCAACTTTTGAACCCCTGGGTGCTTGGAAAGGTCAACACTTTTGATGTTCTTTAAGAAAGGGACATGCCATGTCTCTAGTCACCACTTTCCCTCTGGATGTTGCAGAATTCATTGCGAACTTTTCTTCAACTTTGAGGGATAACTAATAGGATTATATAACTGTAAAGAACCTTAACATGATAATATCCTTTCATGAAAATGGAAACTGCGCCCTTCCTTGGCCAAAGTTTCCTGCTTTTCTTGCACTTTTTACTTTTGAAACTACCTGCTTTTCCTTGCTTTTGTCAGTTTCCATATTTTTCTAACATATTTATTTTGCTATTTTTCTTGATAGTTTATATTTGTCATCCAAGGAGATTTGACTTTCCTAATGCGCCCTCTTTACATGGAAACTCATTCCCACATGTATTATTTTCATATTAATTAAATATTTACACATAAATAACCCATAATTATAAATAAACTTAGCACATGGTTCCTTAGTATGAAATAATAAAAATTCCCTAGGTAATTTAATTAATCAACTTTTGAACCCCTGGGTGCTTGGAAAGGTCAACACTTTTGATGTTATTCAAGAAAGGGACATGCCATGTCTCTAGTCACCACTTTCCCTTTTGATGTTGTAGAATTCATTGCGAACTTTTCTTCAACCTTGAGGGATAACTAATAGGATTATATAACTGTAAAGAACCTTAACATGATAATCTCATGACGAATAGCACACTTCAAACCATTGACATACCTTTCAACTGCTTCTTCACCTATGTCAGTCTTTCCTGACCAGATCAACAACCGATATAATTCCTCTGTGAATTCCTTCATGATCAATTATTTCTATCATAGGTTTTGCATTTTTCTAGATGAATATATCATATAGTCGGTGTTAAGGAATTTATCCTTCATCTTGGTGAGCATTCTATCTCAAGATTTGATTTTCTCTCTTCCCTTCTCTACTCTATCATCCTGTATGTTGTCCCACGGCAACTAGGCATTACCTTTTAACTTCAGACAAGTGACTTTCACCCTTTTGGGGTGTTCTATATTCTCAATGTTGAAGTATTTTCTATTTCTTTGAACTGGTCTATCAATTATTATAGTTTTAGAATTCCTGAGTAGGTAGGTACATGCATCTTAGCCTTATCCCACGTTTTTGACAGGACTTTCAGGAGTCCTCTGGTTCATCTCGTTCCTCTTCTTCTTTGCAAGCATTCCCTTCCTCAACCTCCTCATTACTGCGGTCGATGGATTCTGTGACATATCCTTGCCATTGTGCCTCCTTTATGGCTTCCTACTAATTTTTTAACATCCTCATCATGTGGAATCATTCATCAAATGTTTCATGGTACGCCTTCATGTGTCACCTTCCATGAACATTAACACCTCAGTGATACATCTTTATGCTCAGTAGACCAAGACACTCTTCTCCAATCGTTTTGGGACTACCACCTCCTCTACAATTCTACCCAACCACAACTGGATTTGATTTCCACATCTAATCACAAGTAGAATCCCTTCATAGGATAACTTCCTGCTCTATTACTAAAATGGAAACAACTACCTTAGAGAAATATCTTGTCGAATCAAAGTACACAATGAAATGAAGTGAAATCCCACATACAATCAAACATACAAACACAATTGCCAATAATTATGGATTCTATTAAACTCATAAACTTAATTTACATGAGATATTACAATCAAAGTCGATGCTCTGTCTGGTCAACTTATCTATCAAAAATAATGTAGTAATAATTATTCATAGGGGAACAACAACCCATTCCTTCTTCGGTCACATGTATATATATCCTTAATGGTCTAATCAAGTTTCACATATTCCTATTCAAATATTATTCTAGAATCCCTTGGAAGTGTCCATGTACTACACACCTTCCTCATTTAGCACCTGTAATTACTGCCTCTCCTCGTACCACCTAGTATGGTTCAACAACTGCCATAACTGTTCATTAATTTATGCAACTACCTCCATATTGGTGCCACATGTTTTTGACTGGTCATTTCCAACCGTTGTAAGTTATTCGCTAACTCTGGAGTCATCAACATAACTATCTATTTCACTCCTCTAACCATATTACTCATTGACATGTTTTCATACCTCCCTTTCATGATCGAGTCTCCTACTCTTCAATCATATTCCTCATGACTAATCCTTTTATTAGTTGATTTGTCTCCAGTTAGTTATTTGACTTTCATGGATCAATTTCCAAACTCCTGCTCACCTAGAGGTCATCGACTTTTCCCCTAGGAGACTCTTGTCACATATATTCAACTATTTCTCCTGGGTCGATATGTTCCTGTATCAATATTTAAGTATTTGTATAATAGCCTATTTCACTGTGCACATATGCACTTTTCATGGGATTCACACCAATGGGATCCCGTCCATAGTTTTTATGGATTGGGGATGAGGATTCGTGCACCCAATTTGGAGATGTAAACATTATACATATCATAAATATATGGTGAACTTTATATGACAGATCTGTGGTGTAATATCTATGGTGGAATATTTTATGTAATATATATGAGTATTACATACAATCATTTGGGTCATGACATATCAATGTTGTTTTATCAATGGTTTATTTTTTCCAAGGAAAAACTCTTATGTTTGATATTTTAAAGTTTGAGATCAAAATACACATTTGTTAGTTTATGGTATCTTGAAAAGATACATATGTTTATCTTAAAAATATCCTAACAGGTACTTATTACAATCTTCCATAATCAACAAAATATATGGTGTATTATGTATGGCAAATATGTGGTGTAATATGTATGTTGTAATATGTTTTTTCCTCCTAGGAAAAGTTCATACTTTTCATTTCAGAGTAGAAATAAAGTACATTATTGAACAAACTTAAGGTGAAAACCCATAGGTGTTGAGTATATAGCTGTCAAAGGTGTTCATGAATGACAAAGGAATAACTAGTGGATATGATGGTATGACAAACGCAGTGAAAGACTAAGGTAGTGATGACATGGCATGGCATAGTTGAGGACGTGGCATGACACATATGATGACATGGAATATGATGGTGTCCTAATGATGATGAAAAAATAAGGTAGTGATGGCATGGCATAGTTGAGGACATGGCATGACACATATGATGACATGGAATATGATGGTGTCCTAATGATGATGAAAAAATAAGGTAGTGATGGCATGGCATGGAAAAACTGAGGATGTGGCATGACACATAGATGACATGGAATATGATGATGTCCTAATGATGATGTCATAAAAGTTCATTTATAACACGTAGAATGGATGAGATGGACATGGATGATAAGACAACATGAATCACTGATATGAAGACTTCCAAGATAATGTCAACAGTTTGATGTAAACAATGGTTAATGAAACAAAGAAAAGAGGTCGAGTGGAAGTAGAGATGCATTATGAATGACAAAGCTCATTAGACAAATGAAGAGTGGAACTGTAGAAGATTCAAATGAACGGGAGATAGAGTATACAGAGAAACTATATTTGCGTGAATGGATGTAGAGATGTAGTATGAATGACAAAGATTGTTAGACATATGAAGAGTGGAACTGCAGAAGAGTCAAATGAACGGGAGATAGAGTATATAGAGAAACTATATCTGCATGAGTGTTTATAAATTATTCAGAGAAACTATATCTACGAGAGTGTTTATAAATTCCTTATAATCAGCAGCATGATGAAATTCTCTATGTATATAAATCTTCAAAACTGTTAGAAACAGTCGCAGAGGATTTTCACAAATAAATCATGCATATCCGAAAATTCATGGTGAGATCTGCATTTGATCTAAAATCGATGGTCAGTAAGCATCCCACACTAGATCCGACGGTTAGGGATAAATTTTGACATTTACGCAGAAAATACAAAGTTCCGCAAAAGATCAAGATCGGACGGCTGAGATTAGTTCTGCTAAAAGAGATCGACAGTGTGGAAGAAAAATCCGTAAAGGGAATTGCTGAAATAACGTTGAAAGATTCTATGAACTCGTAATATGCAACCAGCAATCCAAAAGATTGAAGGTCAGGAAATACTTTGCAAAATATCGACGGCGCAGAAGAAAAAATAGGAAAGAAGCTTGCGGAAAGGAGTTTAAGGAAAGGAAAAAGAGGACAGTTGACATCCCGCATCCCTCATCGAGCAACCCACAATCTAGAAGTTCGAAGGTTGGGAAATACTCCACAAAAGATGAATGGTGCGGAAGGAAAATTGCGGAAAGAAGCTTATGGAAATGAGCTTGTGGAAAGGAGATTGTGGAAAGAAGCTTGCAGAAAGGAGCTTACGGAAAGGTGTCTACAGAAAGGAAAAAGTAGGCAGCCCGCATCCCACATCCCAGATCCTACAATATGGAGATCAACGGTCAGGAAAACGCTCGATGAAGATAAACAGTGGGGAATCATTGATGAGAAAACCATGGTGCAGAAATATGATTTCGAGGAGGAAATCTATGTGCTAGATTGACAAACCGTAGAGATTCAAAATTAGATCAATGACCTAGATTGATTTTGGAGAAGGATATTGTAGAAGCACCAGAAAATGTTAAGCTGAGCTACATAAATGAATTATGAGGTGCGTCCATAAATGGTAAAGAAGAATGTCCAACATGAAACTCATAGATGGAAGGTGAAGATCGTGTTTTGTGAGGTAAACATGTATAGATGAGCCTATGATGAAGATAGCCCACAGAGAGCTCACAGAGGAAGAAAAGAAGCCCACGGGACTAAGAAAAAGAGAACCCCGAAGGTCTGAAGATAGAGTATTCCCGTTGATGGAGGAGAGGAAGTCCACAGACATTGGTTTGATGAATCCTGCAATCAGAGAAGAAGGGAGCTCATAGATTAGAAGTGATCAAGAATTTTTTAATTAATTATTTAATTAAAAATTGTTAGTCACATATTGTTGAAAAGGTGTGACAATCAGATTTGAAAGGGCATGATTGTGAAAGGGTATGTTTCCAAAACAAAGAGATGCGTCCATAGGAAACATGAAGATACTGATACGCAAAAGTATGAGCGAGACAAAGTGTCTGTGTCATATAGATCGATGTAGCCATAGCATAAGATAGAGACCAGGGTGTGATAGAGAAATGGAGGGAAAATAAATCTAACATATTACATAAAACATATTATGGTGGCAAGGTGGAGCTAGGGCAGGAAACCAACTTGCAGGGGGTTGCTGCCTTCTTCCAGCAGAAGCTAGTAAATAGGGTGTAGGAGCATCCTGTTGGTCGTAGCTGACAAAACAGGGTGTCGTAACATCCTTTTAGTAGAAGCTGATAAACCAAAGAATTGAAGCCTCCTTCCAGTGGTTGCTGGTAAATAGGGTGTTGTGGCATCCTTTCAGTAGTAGCTTATAAACCAAGGGGTCGTAGCCTCCTTCCAGTGGTAGCTGGTAAATAGGGTGTTGTAGAATGATTTCAGTAGTAGCTGATAAACCAGGGGGTCGTAGCCTCCTTCCAGTAGTTGCTGGTAAATAGGGTGTAATACCATCCTTGTCTGTAGCCGATGGCAAAACTATTTGTAAATAACAATTTTGTAGTAATATGACATATTGGTGGTTTACCCTATTGAGATTCCACGTTAAAATTTTGTTTTGTGTATTCTTGTTGTTATGTGTTTCTAATGATATATTTAAAAAGTGGTTAAAATGGTAAAAATATAACAATACTGATTCCCCCCTCCCCTCTCAGTATTAACAAATAAACCAACAATTGGATCAGAGTGGTTTCCTTCACTACAGTTTAACCAATGGAAGGAAGATATCATTAAAACCACTATGGATCAACAAGAAGGATTGGCCACTAACAGAACTCCATTATTTGCAAGAGAAAACTATGCATACTGGAGTGTAAGAATGAGGTGTCATCTGATGTCCCTGGGATGGAAGGTTTGGGTAGAAATTGAAAAACAACATAACATAGGAAACCTATACCCTATAGACACAGTTGAACTAGGTGAATATGAAGGAAATGCCAAATCCCTAAATGCAATATTGAGTGGATTGACAAACATTGTGTTTACTAAGGTTATGCAATGCACTTCTACCAAACAAGCTTGGGATAAGTTGAATATTATCTATGAAGGAGAATCTAAGGTCAAAGAATCCAAAATGCAGACATATAGAAGTCAATTTGAAAGCCTCAAAATGAGAGAAGAAGAGAATATTGGGGAATACCTTCTTCGTGTAGATGAGGTGGTTAATGCTATTAGAGGTATTGGAGGAAAATTGAAAGAAAAAGAAGTGGTAAGAAAGATATTAAGAACATTACCAATGAGATATGACTCAAAGGTTTCCACCCTTGAGGAACGAGATGACCTTAAAATAGTGACAGTAGATGAGCTGCATGGAATTATCGCTACGTATGATATGAGAAATGGACTAAATGAAACCTCAAAGAAAGAAGCAACGTTTAAAGTCTCTTCCAAAAATCAATCAGAGAATATAGATGATGAGGAATCCCTCTTTGTAAGTAAACTTAAGAAATGCACTGGGAAATACAAAGGTAAACTACCTTTGAAATATTTTAACTGTGGAAGGATTGGACATTTTTCCCATAAGTGTTCCTACCCAAAACAAGAGGAGAGTGACCATGAAGAATCTTGCTGTCAGAAGGTTAAGAAGAAGTTTAAGAAAATAAAAAGAACTTCTATTCCAAGGAGGAAAGTGAAGATGAGGAGATGAGTGAAGATGAAGAAATCCTATTTATAGGAACAACAAATTCAGATGAGGAATCAAAAGTGGACATAGAAGCTAAATACATGGTTGTTGTATATGAAATTGAAATATGTAGGAAAAGAAACAAAGTTTTGAAAGAGAAACTGTCTAAATACCAAGAAGAGACAAATCAGATTATTACTAATTTGAGAAATCAACTTCAAGAGGCCAAGAAGAGTGAGGAAGACCTAGTAGTTTTTCTCACGAAGAGAATTCAAGATTATGAAAAACTTGAGAAAGAATTTACTCAACTTAGAGAAGGAGTTGATGAAAAATCCATTAAATCAAAGTTTGAGAACAACTCAAGGATTCTAGATGACATTCTGAATAGCCAAAGATCATCCAGTGAAAAATATGGTTTAGGGTTCATTAAAGAAAAGAAGCCAGAGAGTTTCCCAGTCACCAATCAAGAAGGAAGTAAGAAAAGATATGCTGAAGTACTAAAGACTCCAGCTAAAAATGAAGGAAGCAAGAAAGCAGGCTTAATTTCTCAAGATAAAAATAGAAATAATATAGCACCCAAGAGACCAAATAGATATCTACAGATCTTTTTAGGTCAGTACTATTCTTGTAATAATTTTGGTCATAAAGCCTTAAATTGAAAAACTAAAAGAAAGTTTTCTGAATACAAGAAGAATTCATCAAGTAATAGATCGAAAGGAAATAAGAATCTTTTTACACTACTCCAAAAATATGACATATAATGTTATAAGTGTAATAAACATGGACATATGGCAAGAGATTGTAAACTGAAGACTCCTACAAGGAATACTGTTGCAAAAAAATCTTAGAACATCAAACGAAATGTTGAGAAGAAAGGAAGACTCCAAAGGTGTAGAAGAAATAAATATTTCAAACATCAGTGAGGTCTCCAAAGATAACGATGAGCATAATAGAGGCATAAATAAAGATGAAATCCTTTATGAGGAAAAGAAAGCTGGAGATATAAAATAATACACCAATAAATATGAAGTTGATGAAGAAGGATGTAGTGATGACTGTGGGATCCTTTTCTAAAAAGGTCTCTTGTGATTTAAAGAAAACCCTAAAAATAACTTTAGAAGGTATCTTATACTCAAGGGGAGTTAAAGTCAGAAAATTCCAATTGGTATCTAAGAAAAAACTCAATTGGTGTCTAATGTTGAAGTATACTGAAAGCTATCTTCCTCAAAGACAATAGATTATCAAGTTTGGTGTATGGATGACATAAGAGAAAGTATGAAGTAACGTGAGAACAAAAAAATGTGAGAGTCATGAAGACCATGATGTATGCAATCAAATAGAAGATAAACATGATTATGTTCACTTAGTATTTGAAGTCATGACACATAAATTGTCGATAGTAGAAGAAAACTCAAGTCTAAAAATAAAAATTCAGTCTATTGATAAGGTAGCAGGATGAGTTCAGCATTGACAAAGGAAAAATATTGAGGTTATGAGTCTTTGTGTCTGAGATAGTGAGACTAGAGAAACTATGTAATAAACTGAAGTAATCTCTGTCTTGAGGATCTGAAGTTATGGGTCTCTGGACAATTGATAATATAGATCTAAAATCCAAAAGACTCCAATAGTATATGTTAGGTTTTTATATGAATATCTAAATGCACATTATTAAGGAATTATGGTAAAAGCGGAATCCAGTTAACTTACAAGCATAATAGACCATTAGATATGGAAGCATGAATAGAGTTTTGTTGTAATCTCACAGATCACATAAGGTTACCAATAATACATACTAAAACATACACAATTATAAACAGAGACAGAAGACAAGAACCATATGGATAGAACAGAATATTTTATTATAATGAGTTCATACAAAGCACATAACTGAACTGAGTTCTTGTGTGGCTCAACAGCCTAATATATACAAATTACAAACAGTTACAGAATAACTACCTGTCGGTTCGGTGAACCGACATGACTGTTAGTTAGCCGACTTAATTAACTAGTTTAGTCGGCCGACCGACGTAGTCGGTCCATCGACTTAGTCGGCTGACTAAGTCGGTCTTCATTCAAGTCGACTTATGTCGACTTGCTCCTTCTACATCTCCCCCACGAACAAAATGTTTCTTCGTCCCGAAGAAACAAGGAGGTACAAAAAATGTTTGTTTTTGTCGAACCCTGCAACGGCTACTGAGGTGGACTGTGTAGACGGATAGTCGGTCTTCGCTGGACACATACTTCGACTATTGCTGGTGCAGTGACGGTAAGCTGGTGCTGGAAATCTGTCCAGGTCTGCAAGGCCTTCTGGATGTCGATCGTCAGAGTAGTTAGATTTGAAAGTACCAACATCTTTCCTGTCATGGGCATTTCTGCAATGTGCTCCATGTTGGGGCCCAGCATTTGGTTCTGTTCTTCTGCAGTATTAAGGAGTCTCTGCATCTGTGGGTAGATGTTGTCGAACTTTTCTAAATTTGGAAGGGCTTGCTGAACCCACTGATGAGATTCTCATTCTAGCTTCTGCAGTTTGCTGGTTTCCATCACAATCTGCTCTTCAATGGTCTGCCTCATTGATGTCTCTGTCGACTTACGTCCCTCCAAGGCCTGAATACCTTGTATTGTCTGCCTTGTTTGATGATAGAATTGCCCATAATGAGTAGGCCAGTCTCTCAGTACTTCCTCAGTAACAATGGATTCCTGCATATGGTCCTGTAAGACTTTGTAGGCTTCGGAGAATGCAGTGTGCTGTGTCAGGAGTAGTCGGGCAGTCTCTTCCTTTTGCTCTGCCTTAGTCTCTTGGAGATGTGTCTGTATAGTCGACACCATGCTTTCAAATAGCTGGTATGCCCTTTCCAGAGGTCGATCTGTAGTGTCTTCGACCGGGCCTGGGACGACAGATTGTGCAAGAGACCTGCATTTGTCGAGAAACTCGACCTGTTCTGCCTCCTTGTCTTTGAGCTCTTTATTTTTGGTGACCGTCCTCTTCTTTGACTCTTTGGCCAAAGTTTTGAGCAATTGTCCGACCTCTGAGTCAGTTAGCGAACTTGCATATTTTAAGCTAATCTTCAGGCCGGATGTTCTATGATGGTCTTTCTTTTTCTTCTGAGTGTCTGTCTGTGGCTCTTGGGTGCCTGCAGTAGTTGAAGTGGGATCTGTAGTGGGTGGAACGGAGGCCGAGGGTTTCTCTGCTTGGGGATGTGGTAGAGAAGTAGGGGTAATTTCTTTTTGAGGAGGAGGGGGTATGGGGGACGGCGGTTTTTCTGCTGGAGGAGTTGGTATGACTTCTTCCACCTGTGAGGATGATGGTGGGTTTGGCTGGGAGTGAGGGGGTGGTGGAGGTGGTGGAGATGATGGCGGCGGAGACGGAGTAGGGGACAAAAGGGTGACGGGACTGTTTGGTGGGCTTTGTTCAGAAGAGATACCTGCTTCTGACGGTGACGTGGGTGGTTCGTTCTGGGCGTCGACGGCGATTGGCTCCGTGACAGAGTGGATGGATCCAATCACGTCACCTCCGTCATCGATCCTGGTGAATGTTGTTGTTTCTTGGGCATAGATTTGTTGGCGTGCTTTCAAAGGAGTTGTCGTTCGTATTGTCTGTGCTGACTGGAACAGGGTAGGCAGCGTCGCGAAGAAGGCTCTAAGCTCAGCGTCTTTGTCGGCCCTGGCTCTTAGTGCCTCCGGAATTGCTCTTTGATAGTCTTCCATGGGGTCACCCAACTGTTCTGTCGGTGCTTGTTCTTCGACCACACGCATCGGGGATGGAGGAGGGGGGTTCGACACAAGGTCGACGACGTTTTCAGGCGTCTGTTGTGTTTTAGCTTTCTTGGGATGACCTTTTGGTGCGCCAGCCTCAATATATCATTGAAACTAGGTTTCAACCGACACTTTATTAGCGCGGGCATCTTCGACAATGTCGACAGCCGCGGCGGCGAGTTCCTCGTCGTCATCGGATGAGTCAAGAATAAGCTTGTGCTTACCCCTGCCTGTTTGTTGTTTTTGTGTCTTGAGTCACTTCCTGGCAACCGCTATCTCCTTAGCAAGCTTCTTGATGTTGTTTTTCGATAGGGCATACTCAGGGTCATCCTCTTCGACTTCACCTTGGGGTTCTGGAGTGGGTTTGACGATTGCAGGAGCCGAAGGAGTTGTCTGTTGCACTGTTGGCTATGTTTGTATGGTTGGTTGTTATTGTTCTGTCGGCTGAGGGTCGACGGCCTCTGCAGTCGGAGGTTTGACAGTAATATGCACCCGACTAGTGGTCATGGTCGGGGCATCCTCCGAGACGAAGGTACTGATATACAAATTAAGCTCGTAGTCCTCCTCCTTCTCCTGGTCGATCAGCAGTTCGATGGTAGAGAAGTCGACCGTTTTGGTAGCCTCCGGAATTGGTACCTTTGTTCCTGCTTGTCGGGTCAATTCTCTGAAAATTTTTTCAACTGTCGGGTAGTAGTCGAGGTCTTTTGCTTTTGGGTCTTGACCTCGCATGTACCATACTGATGTATGGTCAAGTGCTAACTGGATGTGTGAGTCGGCAGGGAGGTTTCGTCGGATGTTTTGGGGCACCCTCCACCTCGTCGTCCGAACATTTAACTGCTGGAACCAAGTCTCCAAGAAGACTTTCCCATGTGCTAGCTCATGCAGGGTGCCTTTTTGTGAGAAAGGTTTGAAACGGTGCATTTCAAATCTAGTCGGCTCCCGGAAGACTGGACTGCCTTCCGGACAGAAGTGATACATGACTATCCAGATAATTAGGGAGGGGAATTTGATAATACCTCCCGTCTCCTGGCAGCGTTCACAGATGGTTTTGACCATGTCGACGACATAGTATCCCCATCGGTATACTTTTCCATTGGTGGCGATTGTGTCGACCGCCTCCAGCATCTCTAATTTAAGGTCGCTGCTTTGACCGGCCAAGGTAAGAGTGATTGCGATGATTTTCGCCACAATTTGTGGTGTCCAGGTCGCAATCTGTCCTATCATTAGTCCTTTAGAGTTTTTCCCAGTCAGTGTGCCTGTGAGTTCTTGGACGAGTCCTTCCTTAATCCCAATGGGGACAGGGTCGCCTCTGTTCGACAGACCCGTAAGCGCCGAAATAACATCCCCGGTGATGTCAATCGGTTGGTCGAAATAGAATCGGCCGTTGTGGTAACGACTGATAATAAATTTTACAGCGGCTTCCTTTGTCCCGCCGAAGCTGGCCATCAATGGTGTGTTAGGGTACTGGAGAATGCTAGTGTTCCGGACTTTTTCTGTGGCCTGTGTCATTTTACTGCCTTCATATGCCCAGTCTTGAATTTCGGCCCAGAGTTTCTGAAAGGGACCCTCCTGGACTTTGGCAGTTTTGATGTTCTTCAGTCTTTGGACCAAAGGTGTGTCCTCGGCCTGCAACTCCTTGGATTTCTCCGTGGCTCGGGTGAGTTTGGGTGCCATATTTTCGGATTGGTCGGAATTTGAACAGGGTTCGTGAGTGCTGGTTAACGGAGGATGCGAATGCACTGTATTTAAGGGTTGTGGTGAATGAACTGTCGATGGTCCATTATTTATAGGCGTGGGAATGGTGGAGTGTCGAACTGGTTGTATTAATGGCGGACTTGACAGTCCAACTGTAACACTTGAGTGCGATTTGAGTGATCTGGTTCGGCGCTCGAGGCCATTAATGTGTGATGGGACTCTCGAGGTCGACGGTTGGTGTCGATGATGAAAATGGTCGGCATGACTGGTCAATGAGGATGGTCGATGAAAATGATGTCGGTTGTCGAAGGGGTGGGTTGCTGTCATACTGGATATTTTTGAGTGGATTTTTAGAATTTTTTTCAAACTTTTTATAGGTTTCGGTGACAGTTAGGGTCGTTATATATATTAATTTTTTTTTTTGATCAGTTTTTGTATCGTTTAAGTCGGGCTCCATTGACGAGCTTCTGAAATACTAGGCTCTGTAATGTTTTTAGTTGGAATGAACCATTGGGGTGGATTTCTTCGACAACATAGGGTCCCATCCATTCTGTGTGCAGTTTCTTTGGTTTTCCTTTTACTCGACTGTTATAGAGGAGAGTAAGGTCTCCGACCGATAAGTTTTTGTTCTTGATGTTACGGTCGTGCCAGGATTTTTGCTGTTGTTTTTGGATTTCCTGGTGTTGAATAGCCATAACTCTATGTTCTTCCAGCTTACTAAGTTGGAACAGTTGATCCTTTCTGGCATGCTCGACATCGATATGCAGTAGTTGAGCTACAATAGGTGCCTGCTGTCGGAAGTGTAGGGGGACGACTGCTTCTTAGCCATATACCAGTCAAAAGGGGGTTTGGTCGGTCGACCGTTTATACGCAGTCCTGTATGCCCATAAGACTGTAGGGATCTTCTCATCCCAGTCATCTTTGTCGATATTGCATATTTTTGTTAACCCTTTTGTCAATGTTTTGTTGAAGGCTTTAATTGCACCATTCGACTGAGGGTGGTATGCTGTACTTCGACGGTGGTCGATGTGAAATTGGTTGGTTAAGTGTTTGATGGTTTTGTTAATGAAGTGTGATCCTTGGTCGCTGATCAGGGTGAGGGGACATCCAAATCGAGTAATGATGTTTTCATAGATGAATCTAGCAGCTACCTCGCTTGAACATGTTTCGACAGGTTCATCTTCTGCCCATTTAGTAACATACTCTACTGCTGTGATGATATATCTTGCACCTGATCATCGGGCTGGGACAGGGAATGGTACTATGAAGTATATGGCCCAAATTTCAAATGTGAGGCTAGGGTTTACAGAGATCAGGGGCATTTATGTACTCGGCAGTGGTCGACCAAGTCGTTGGCATCTGTCACATCGACTAACAAAGTTTTTACAATCTCTGTGAAGTGTCGGCCACCATAATCCAGACTGTTGGTTTTCTTGGCAGTTGTGTCGGCTTGGAAGTGTCCTCCTGCAGGTCCATAGTGAGCTTCGTGCATGATTTGGTCTCATTCATGGTCTAGAACACATCTTCTAAGGATATCATCTAACCCCATTTTATATAGAAATCCATTGATGAGGCTATATGGGGCAGCCTTCATTGCTAGGATTTGCTTTTTCTTAGTGTTCAGGCCTTCTGGTGCCTGACCTGTCTCTAAGAATTGTGCTATCTCTTCCAGTTCTTCTGGTACCGCTTCTATATGAAATAGGTGTGCGTCCGACAAGTCGTCGTCGACTCCGGTCGGTTCCTCTCCTGTGTCGATACGGGATAGGTGGTCGGGTCCAACATTGACCTTTCTCGGTCAGACCACTACTTCAAACTCAAACTCTTGAAAAAGAAGTAGCCATCGACAGATTCTTTCGTGATGAAGGGTTTTATTAACAAGATATTTCAACGCTTGATGGTCGGTGTAAAATATGAAGGGGTTGGCTAAGAGGTAATGTCGATACTTTTGAAGGGCAAAATCCATACCTAAGGCTTCTCTTTCAGTGGTCGAGTAGTTCTTTTCAGCCTTATTGAGTTTTCGACTGCTGTAAACTATTGGGTAATCCATTCCATCATCCCCTGGTTGAGTCAAGATTGATCCAATAGCTATCCCTGATGCATCAATATGCACATGAAATTTGGTAGACCAATTTGGAAATTTAAGTATGGGGGCTTCGACCAGTTTTCTCTTGAGTTTGTCGAAGGATATTTGGCATTCCTCTGTCCACTTAAATTCTTGATCTTCTTTTAGAAGCTCTTCCAGAGGGTGGTTCATGTATGAGTAATGTCTGATAAACTTCCTATAATATCCTGTATGTCTCAATAACACCCAAACTTGTTTAGGGTTTATTGGAGGCTTCAAGTCGAGGATGATTTTAATCTTGGCAAAATCAACCTTAATACCATCTTTGCATACAACATGTCCTAGTAGGATCCCTATGGGGGTCATAAAGATGCACTTCTTAATGTTTAAGGAGAGTTGGATCTGTCGACATCTCTCCAGCATAAGTCGGAGCCATGTGCAGTGATCCTTTAGGGTGGAATATATAGTCCAGTCGTCGAAGTAGACTGCCATGGTTTTATAGATGTATTCTTGGAAAGTTTTTACAACAATTCGGGAAAAGACTGCAGGTGCATTCTTTAATCCAAAAGGCATAACCCTATAAGCAAAAGAACCAAATTCACAGACAAATGTTGTTTTCTTCTGATTTTCCTTTGCTATAGGTACTTGGTTATATCCTGAAAATCCATCTGTGAATGAGTAGCATTCATGTCCTGCCACTTCATTCAAGATTTCATCAGCATAAGGGGTTGGGAAGGGATCTGTTAGTGTGACTTTATTAAGCTCTCTAAAGTCGACACAAATTCTTAACCTAGTCGGGTCATGTTTCTTAGGCTGTACGACCATGGGGCTTGCCCATTCCGACTGGTCGATGGGGTAGATGATTCCTGCTGCTAACATGTTGTCTATTTCCTTCTTAACTATTTTCTTATACTTATGAGCTAGTTTATAAGGTCATTTCTTAACAGGTCGAACATCAGGTTTAGTATCTATTTTCATCTCTCCCATTTCCTGAACTAGTCCTTTTAAGTCTTTGTAGTCTCGTGCAAAGACGTCTTGGAACTCTCTAAGTAGGTTTATAATCTCAGTGGTTTGATGTTCGTTCCAATAGTCTCCAATCTTAGCTATTTTTGGACGGTCGTCATTTGAAATGTCGACCTCCTTAATTTTTACTTTTGCATCCAGCCACTTTGGTGCTTTAGCTTCATTGATCGGCCGACTGCCCTCTTTGAATTGTGAGAATGTAGCAGGAAAATCGGCTGCAGTCATTCTATCAGTGTCGGGTTTATCTGTGGTCTCGACTTTCAAGATGGAATAGATAGGTTTGGTAGTTTCATGGTGGTGAGGGTTCCATCTAAAGCTTTTGCCTGTGGTGTGTTCATTTTCTAAGTTCAAGCAGGTCGACCGTGGTTGGGATGTAGTTTGTATAGTATTACAGTCCTTAACCTGTCGATGGTTCGGGTAGGGTTGAGTGACAGTCGGTTGGAGGAATTGTTTGATTTGCTGTGCTATGTGATCCAATTTTTCGTTTTGAGGTGTAAACTGGAAGTCTTTAATAAAGTTGTCTCTTAATTCCTGCCAAAAGAAGGTTTCTCCCCTAGCTTCCTCCATTTTATACCATTTGTTAGGTAAGTCGTCTAAATTTTAAGGAAACAGATGGGGCCAGGCTCTCTCGTCTTTGTAACCAAGTCTTTTCCACTCCTTTTCATAAGTCCTAATGTGGTCTTTTGGGTTCTAGCCTTGAGTGAAGATAGGGATTTGAGCTTCCTGTGTTAACTTATTCCCTCCAAACCATTCTACAAAGAAGGTTGAAGCAGTTGTCCAGGTCTGTAGTTTTGATTGATGGGTATCCCACCATCTAGCTGCTTAACCTGTAAATGTTTCCACTAGACTTTGCAGTCGACCATGTTCTCTAATATTTTTAGAGACTTGTTCGACATGCATGACTGGGGAGTCCCTCTCCTTATACCGGGGTAGTTGAGGATTGTTCAAGTTCGTGGGTTTTAAGGTGGGACGTTCCCTTTGTTTCTTCTCAAAAATTTTAGGTATAATTGATACGATGAAGCACTGTCGGGTGGGTTTTTTCTGTACTGTTTGAATAGTCCAGTACCCTCTTGCTTGTGTTTCGTAGTTTTCTATCTCCCAGTCATAGAGTTCGACGTCTGAATTATACCCAACTAAGTCTGGGTTACCTAAGTAAAGCTCCCCTTGGGCGTTTGGTTCAGTATAGATGGTTTTATTCTGGATCTGATAAAGTTGTCGGATATCAACTTCCTCGTCAATCGGTTCAACCCAAGGTTGTCCTTGGGAGGGATTGATAGGTACTATGACCTTTTGGCCATTTACTTTGAGCTTAATACGTTCTTTGTCTAAAGAGATAGAGGCTTTCATCTTTTGGCCCCAAGGTCGACCTACAAGCACTGGGAAGGAGCTAGATCCTTCCTTTGGGTCAATAATTTCGAAATCAACCTGCGACCCCAATGGGTTCAATAGAGTCAAGGTCTTCCCATTTTTTTCCATGTGTCTCGGGTCATAATATTCACCTGCGACCCGAAATCAAGTACCACTTGTCGGACATGAAAACCTGCGATTTCCAGGTCGACTAGAGGGTCGACATCGTTTTTGTCTTTTTGATTTAGGTTACAAATGTTATTAATTTGTTTTTCAGGGTTAGTATTTTTGATTTGCTGCAGTAAATCAATGAAGTGGGCTACGGACTCATCTGTTTGAATGAGATGGGTTAATTGCTGTGTCGTGCCAAGTCAACTGTGAATAATGTCTTCTTGTTGTGCAATGTTTTGAAATATGTGTGATGCCTCTTGATAGGTGTGTTTTTGTTTTATAGGGTCTGGATAACTATTTGTGTCTTGTATTTTGCTAATTTGGGGGTTATCTGGCCCTATTTTTGTGCCTTGACAAGTGACAATATGCAGATTTTTAGTATGTAATACATCATGCTTTTGTACACAGGACAAGACATTAACATTCTTTTTCATATTAATTTTTTCCAACATAGTAGGACAATCCTCCAAGGAGTGATCGCCTACTCCACAATGCGTACAGAATTTCAGGTCAGTTCTGTCCTTATACGAGCAGTCTGTGCATCTGTTCCCCTCTTTATAGCAAATAAAGCACTGGCTAGGTCGACGAGGGCGTATGTCTCGATTCCCAACGAATCGACCTCGTCCAAACCCTTGTCGTCGATTATCATACCGACATTCATAGCGTCGGCCGTTAGCTTGTTGCCCATTCGGATTGTTTGGATTGCTTTGCTCATTAGTCTGTGCTACTGCGTTTGTTTGGTAGATGGCCTGATAGTTCTGTCTATTTTTCAGGTTCAGTTGACAGTCGGCCGTGTTGTGGCTTTTTGTCTCACAGATGGCACACCAGGAGGCCTTTCCATTCTTCATGTTGTATGGACAGTCAGCTGTAGAATGGTCTCCACGTTCCTGGAAGATGTCGCAAAACGCTTGAGTCTGCACAAAACGAACATCTTGTCGGCTATACTGCTGTTGACAAGTATCTTTTGAATGACCGGCCATCGAACAGTTTGTACACCAGATCTCTTGATTCTTCAGGGTCAACTCTTTTAAAGACTTCTGGACATTTTCTAGCTGTTCTTCCAGGCGGTGGTCGGTTGGATATGCAGGGATGTCTTCGTCCATTTTGACCTGCAAAGCTTTTGTCAGCGCGTCTTCATATGTCTTGAAAGTTTCCAGACTGATATGTCGACGAACTTTCTGTGATAGACCTGCAAGGAACCACTGAATTAATAATTGTTCGTCAATAACATAATCTAGTTGGCTCAGTAAGTCCTTCCAGCATTTGTCATAGTCGCGGACAGTTTCTCCTGGCTTCTGTTGGGTTGTTTTTAGCTTTTTGGCTGCCAGGTGCTTAGCGTCTGGAGTTTTGAAGAAGGATAGGAACTGCGCCTTTATCTCTACTTTGGTCGCTTTGGGGGTCCTTTCTATGAATGTCATGAACCATGTCAAGGCTCTTTTTCAGAGGGCCCCTGCGAACTGGGCCATCTGTCGTTCTTCATCTGTGACCTGGTTTGCTTCCCAGGTTGACTCGCAAACGAACCAATGTCGTCTGGGGTCTTCATCCCCCTCGTAGAGAGGAATGTGAGCAGTGTCTTGACCCATGCTTGAATCACTATCACTACTTTTAGAAGTTGGCGGGGTGGGTGGTGTGGGTGGTGGTGAAAGAGGTGGGGTTGTTGATACGGTCAAACCTATGGGGGTGACGATGGGGTTTTGGTCGACGAAACTTGTGCTACCGTCGGTGGTCGATTCTTTCTCGCCGTATAGCGTATTGTTGATAATTTGTGTTCTCGATGGCCCACTATCACTTTGCGTGCTCAGGTCTGACTCTTGGTTATCTTCTAAAGTTGTATGTGGCAGGGGGGGTGCTCCTTCATGTGTCGGTAGGAGCAAGTGGATACTGCGGAAGGAAGGTGCCATTTGAAAGGTCACCCAGTTCCCTTCGACCAGTCAGTGAATGACAAGGTGTCGGCCCGGGTATGGTTCATCACCGGGTCGACTCCAGATTGTGATGTCGCCAGCTCTTAGTCAGAGGTCGTCTTCAATAATAGTCTGTATTACGGTATGTGAATTGGCTGGGGACAGGGTTACTTCGTCGGGAATCGTTATTTGGAGAGCTTCTTGCTGCTCTATCCACACTTCCTCATCTCTAGGGGCCGTCTCTTCCTCTACGCCTTCTTCTTGTCGGTCATGACCCGACTCTGGAAGATTCTCATCACGGTCGGTCTCCCTAGGGTTTTGTTCTCGACGCAGCTCGTCGGCTTGTTCACGTCTGGCTTCCCTTCTTTGCTGTCGTTCATCCCTCTCGATTTTCTTAACATCCGACATACGTTCATACAATGCTATTCCTGCAAGTCCTCTGTGGTCGACTGTTCATTACTGGCTTGGTCGACTGGTATCCACTATGCTCCCTCTCCGACACACGACCATCTACCCCCCCATAGCCTATCCGACGCTTTTTAGAAAGCTCGGATAATTCTGTCTATTTACTCAGGAAGTATTCCCACTCCCTTTCAGCGATGAATTTCTCCCACTTCTTTTGCTTCTCCACCCAATTAGTGTTTGATGGTGGTTCGTACAATGGTGGTCGAGGTTTGACGATATGGCCTGCTCCTTTCTCTATCAGGAATTTGAACAGCAGGGTTGGTAAGGAGCACAGAAATTGTTCAGTGAAATCTGTGTAGAATTTGGCTTTTACAGTTTCCACTGAGGTTCTGTCTTCGATTGCTTTCTCTTCACAGAAGTCGTCGGCGATATTCTCACACCACTCCGACAGATTTGTCCTACCCCATTGAATAAGTTTATCCAGCAACTGTTCTTCTTTAGTTGCGTCGGTCTTTTTCATCTAGAAGTTGCTTCAGTAGTTGTGGCATGGATTCAACAAACTTCTTGTGTGTCTCGGTGAAAAATCTGGCTTTGGCTTCTGCAACTGTTAGTCTGTTCCTACATGCGTAATTTTGTAAGCAATTGGAAATCTTACGCTCCCACCAGTCCTTTATCTCCTACTCTGGTATCATATGTGAACAGATATTCTAGACATGTACTACTGGCAACGGAACCAATGTTGTAATCTCACAGATCACATAAGGTTACCAATAATACATACTAAAACATACACAATTATAAACAGAGATAGAAGACAAGAACCATATGGATAGAACAGAATATTTTATTATAATGAGTTCATACAAAGCATAGAACTGAACTGAGTTCTTATGTGGCTCAACAGACTAATATATACAAATTACAAACAGTTACAGAATAACTACCTGTCGGTTCGGTGAACCGACACCACTGTTAGTTAGCCAACTTAATTAACTAGTTTAGTCGGCCGACCGACGTAGTCGGTCCATCGACTTAGTCGGCTGACTAAGTCGGTCTTCGTTCAAGTTGACTTATGTCGACTTGCTCCTTCTACAAGTTTAAAAAAAATGTATCCTAGACAGAAAATGGAAGAGTGTGAAAAACAATGCCGAGTGTAAACTCTGTCACAAAAATGTTGACAAAGGAGAGGAAGTATAGTGATAGGGGGAGTCCATGGATCTATCAGTTAAGCCATCATCCAAGAACCTATTGCAAGAAAGGAAGTTTTAAGATAAATGATAATACATTGATTAAATAGCATAGTTTAGTTAACAAAGGGGAGATATGATGATAAGGGGAGTTGTCAGAAAGTAGAAAGACAGGAAATCCTATATCAAAATAAGTACAACATTGGCATAACAGGTTATCCTTTGTCATTGTTGTCAAAGGGGGAGAAAGTTTATAGGTTTCCATCAATGCCAAAGGGGGATATTGTTGAGTATATATTTTTCATTGATGTCAAAGGTGTTCACAAATGACAAAGGAATAACCAGTGGATATGATGGTAGGACAGACTCAGTGAAAGACTAAGGTAGTGATGACATGGCATGGCATAGTTGAGGATGTGGCATGACAGATATGATGACATGGAATATGATGGTTTCCTAATGAAGATGAAAGAATAAGGTAGTGATGGCATGGGATGGCATAGTTGAGGATGTGGCATGACAGATATGATGCCATGGAATATGATGGTGTCCTAATGATGATGTCATAAAATTTCATTTATAACAAATGCAATGGATGAGATGGACATGGATGATAAGACATCATGAATGACTGATCTGAAGACTTCCAAGATAGTGTCAAAAGTTTCATGTAAACAATGGTTAATGAAATAAAGAACATAGGTCGAGTGGAAGTAGAGATGCAGTATGAATGACAAAGTTGGTTAGACAAATGAAGAGTGGAACTGCAAAAGAGTCAAATGAACGGGAGACAGAGTATACAGAGAAACTATATCTTCATGAGTGGAAGTAGAGATGCAGTATGAATGACAAATCTGGTTAGACAAATGAAGAGTGGAACTGTAGAAGAGTCAAATGAATGTGAGATAGAGTATATAGAGAAACTATATCTGCGTGAGTGTTTATAAATTCTTCAGAGAAACTATATCTATGAGAGTGTTTATAAATTCCTTATAATCAGCAGCATGATGAAATTCTCTATGTATATAAATATTAAAAACTATTAGAAACAGTCATAGAGTATTTTCGCAAAGAAGTCGTGCAGATCCGAAAATTCATGGTGAGATCCGCATTCGATCTAAAATCAATGGTCATGAAGCATCCCGCACTAGATCCGATGATTAAAGATTAATTCTGACAGTTAGGCGAAAAATACAAAGTACCGCAAAAGATCAAGATCAGACGGCTGAGATTAGTTCTGCTAAAAGAGATCAATGGCGTGGAAGAAAAATGTGGAAGTAACGTTTAAAGATTCTATGAATCCGCAATTCGCAACCCTCAATACGGAAGATTGAAGGTCATGAAAGACTCCACAAAAGATGGACGGTGCGAAATAAAAATTGCGGAAAGAAGCTTGTGGAAAGGAGTTTGCAGAAAGGAAAAGCAGACAATTGACATCCCACATCCTGCAACCCGCAATCCAGAAGATCGAAGGTCAGGAAAGACTCTGCAAAAGATCGATGGTGCGGAAGGAAAATTGCACAAAGAATCTTGTGGAAAGGAGATTGCAGAAAGAATATTGCGGAAAGGAAAAAGCAGATAGTCTTCATCTCGCATCCCACATCTTGAAATATAGAGATCAACAATTAGGAAAACACCCGAAAAATATCAATGGTGGGGAATCGTTGATAAGGAAACCATGGTGCAGAAATACGATTTTGAGGAGGAAATCTATGTGCTAGATTGACGAAATGGAGAGATTCAAAATTTGATCAACGACCTAGATTGATTATGGAGAAGGATATTGCAGGAGCACCAAAAAATGTTAAGCTGAGCTGCGGAAATGAATTCTTAGGGGTGTCCATAAATGGTAAAGAAAAATGTCCAACATGAAACTCATAGATGGAAGGTGAAGACCGTGTTTTGTGAGAGAAACATGTATAGATGATCCTGTGATGAAGATATCCCATAGAGAGCTACAGAGGAAGAAAAGAAGCCCACATGCATGAGAAAAAGACAATCCTGAAGGTATGAAGACAGAGTATTCCCACTGATGGAGGAGAGGAAGTTCATAAGCATTGGTTTGACGAATCCTACGATCAGAGAAGAAGGGATCTCACAGATCAGAAGCGATCAAGAGGTTTTTAATTAATTATTTAATTAAAAATCGTTAGTCACAGATTGTTGAAAAGGTGGGATAATCAGATTTGAAAGGGCATGATTGTGAAATGGTATGTTTCCAGAATAAAGAGATGTGTCCATAGGAAACATGAAGATACTTATATGCAGAAGCATGAGTGAGAGAAAGTGTCTATGTCATCTAGATCGATGTAGCCATAGGATAAGACAGAGACTAGGGAGTGACAGAGAAATGGAGGGAAAATGAATATGACATATTACAGAAAACATATTAGGGTGGCAAGGTGGATCTAGGGCAGGAAACAGGCCTACAGGGGGTTATTTCCTCCTTCCAATAGAAGCTGGTAAAAAGGGTGTAGGAGCATCCTGTCAGTAGTAGCTGACAAAATAGGGCGTTGTAGAATTATTTCAGTAGCAGTTGATAAACTAGGGGGTTGAATACTCCTTCAAGTGGTTTCTAGTAAACAGGTGTCATAGCATCCTTTCAGTAGTAGCTGATAAACCAAGGGGTCATAGCCTCCTTCCAGTCGTAGCTGGTAAATAGGGTGTCGTAGCATCCTTTCAGTAGTAGCTGATAAACTAGGGGGTCGTAGCCTCCTTCTAGTAGTTACTGGTAAATAGGGTGTAATACCATCCTTGTCTGTAGCAGAAGGAAAAACTGTTTGTAAATAACAATTTTGCAGTAATAGGACATGTTGGTGGTTTACCCTATTGGGCTTCCAGTTACAATTGTTTCGTGTGTATTCTTGTTGCTATGTGTTTCTAATGATGATTTAAAAAGTGGTTAAATAGTAAAAATATAACAATACTGATTCACCCCCCCTCTAAGTATTGACCAATAAACCAACACCTTTTAACTTCAGATAAGCAACTTTCACCCTTTTGGGGTGTTCTATATTCTCAATGTTGAAGTATTTTTCCATTTCTTTGAACTGGTCTATCAATTACTATAGGTTTAGAATTCTTGAGTAGGTAGGTACATGCATCTTAGCCTTACCCCATGTTTTTTACAGGACTTTTTGGAGTCCTTTGGTTCATCTCGTTCCTCTTCTTCTTCCCAAGCATTTCCTTCCTCAACCTGCTCATTACTATGGTCGAGGGATTCTGTGACATATCCTTGCCATTATGCCTCCTTTATGGCTTCCTACTCATTTTTTAACATCCTTATCATGTGGAATCAATCATCAAATGTTTCACATTACAACTTCGTGTGTCACCTTCCATGAACATTAACACCTCGGTGATACATCTTTATGCTCAGTAGACCAAGACACTCTTCTCCAATAATTTTGGGACTAACACTTCCTCTACAATGCTACCCAACCACAACTGGAGTTGATTTCCTCGTCTAATCACAAGTAGAATCCCTTCATAGGATAACTTCTTGCTCTATTACTAAAACATAAACAACTACCTTAGAAAAATATGTTGTCGAATCAAAGTACACAATGAAATGAAGTGAATGCCCACACACAATCAAACAAAAAAACACAACTGGCAATAATTATGGCTTCTATTAAAATCATAAACTTAATTTAAATGATATCTTACAATCAGAGTCGATGCTCTGTCTGGTCAACTTGTTTATAAAAAATATCGTAGTAATAATTGTTCACAGGGGAACAACAACCCATTCCTTCTTCGGTCACATGTATTTATATCCTTAATGGTCTAATGAAGTTTCTCATATTCCTATTCAAATATTATTTTAGAATCCCTTGGAAGTGTCCATGTACTACACACCTTCCTCAATTAGCACTTGCAATTACTGCCTCTCCTTGCACTACCTAGTATGGTTCAACAACTGCCATAACTGCTCATTAATTTATGCAACTACCTCGATATCGGTGCCACACATTTTTTACTTGTCGTTTCCAACCATCGTAAGTTGTTCGCTAACTTCGAATTCATCAACATAACTATCTCTTTCACTCCTCTAACCATATTACTCATTGACATGTTTTCATACCTCCCTTTCCTAACCAAGTCTCCTACTCTTCAGTCAGATTCCTAATGACTAATCCTTTTATTGGTCGATTTGTCTCCAGTTAGTTATTTGACTTTCATGGTTCAATTTCCAAACTCTTGCTCACCTAGAGGTCATTGACTTGTACCCTAGGAGACTCTTGTCACCTATATTCGACTATTTCTCTTGGGTTGATATGTTCCTGTATTAATATTTAAGTATTTGTATAATAGCCTATTTCATCGTGCACATATGAAGTTTTCATGGGATTCAAAACAATGGGATCTCATCCATAGTTTTTATGGATTGGGGATGAGGATTCGTGCAACCAATTTGGAGATGTAAACATTATACATATCATAAATATATGGTCAAATTTATATGACAGATCTGTGGTGTAATATCTCTGGTGGAATATTTTATGTAATATATATGATTAATACATACAATCATTTGGGTCATGACATATTGATGTTGTTTTATTAATGGTTTCTTTTTTCCAAGGAAAATCTCTTTATGTTTGATATTTTAAAGTTTGAGATCAAAATACACATTTGTTAGTATATGGTATCTTGAAAAGATACATATGTTTTATCTTCAAACTATCCTAATAGGTACTTATTACCATCTTCCATAATCAACAAAATATATGGTGTATTATGTATGGCAAATATGTGGTGTAATATGCATTTTGTAATATGTTTTTTTCTCCTAGGAAAAGTTCATACTTTTCATTTCAGAGCATAAATAAAGTACATTATTGAACCAACTTAAGGTGAAAACCCATAGGCATGAACTCACACATCATCACTTCAAAGTATACTTTGTTTTTTCAAGCCCTAAATGAAGTCCTAACAACTCTAAAATTGGATGAATGAATCAAAGTTGAAAATTGATAAGGAATTGGATTCACAGACAATTTAGAAGCATGAAGAACAAGATGATACACAAAGTCTAAGTATGAATTAGTCATGAGGACACTTGTATCAAGTGATCTACCTATGAGAATAGAGAACATAATAATCTAATGCAACAAATAAAAAACCTCAATGAAGAATTCAATTTTCTTGAATAATCAAAATGATTAAGAAGGCATAAAAATTGAAGCCCTAGTACCTAAAAAAAAACCTATTTTAAGACTATGAACAGTTCTTTGAAAGAAATTTTAAGTTCTTCAAAAGAACTCTTAAGTCGGCATAAGAAAGGTTTTGGGGCTTGATTGGATAAACAAACAAAATGACATCTAGGTCTACCCTAAAACCAAGAGTGAAACACTATAAATAAGAAAGCTCAACATTAACATTTGAGGTGTGGAAGTGTGTAAGTGAAAAAGGTCAAAACAAGGGAAAAGGAACATAACTAACTAATGATGAACAAGGGAAAATTATGAGCATGAAGAGTGATGACCATGTTTCATCGTGTAGTAGGAGTAAAAATCCAAGTAAGTATGCTTATTGTTTGATATTTTTGGGCATTATAAATCATTTTCAAAGACAAGTCTAGGGTATTAAGGTCTATTTTATATTCGGCATTTTGGAGAAAAGTTTGAATATAATATAGTGTCAAGGACATCATATTGGATGAATAATGAAAATATATCATAATCCTAAAACATGTTTACTATGTCATAAACCTTGTGATGGTCAACTTATTTGAAGGGATAATTAGGAACACAAGTCAATACATTCGGAATCATATTGGAAGAAAGAAACCTTAATAATTTATTGATGAAATAAGATTAACTGTGCAAGTTCTTACTTGAACCTTGAGACCATGTTCAAAAAAATGTTGATCATTGAGTGGGATATTGTTGTAACAAGGACAAACCTTGTAAAATATTAGTGTGCAGACCCTGTGAAACATTTCAAGACAAAGAAATTAGTGTAGATCTTGTTAGACCTTGTGAGGTACACAGTTCAAAATCTGAAGATATATGATTGCAGAACTTAAAGAAATGTTATTACAAACCTATTATTGCATAAACTTAAGAAACATGATTACATGCCTTGTGGATATATAGATGAAGACTGTTTTTGCAGACCTTGTGAAGTTTTTACGCAAAGACCTTATGAAATAATCAACACAGACTTTGTAAAGTACATAGTACAAATCTTGAGAAGAAGTGAGTACAAATATTAAGGAGACAAAGACATTGGAGAAAATTTGGGGTATAAAATGGGCCTCCTAAGGGAAATAATAAAATAATAATTAAAGTAATAAAATAATATTTATGAATTTTGGAGGAAGAGAAAAAAGAACTAGTTTTTTCTCTTTTTGTATTCTCAACATATCTTCCAGTGGTTTACTGAAATTTCGAGCGGAAGCATTCATTGGATGTATAGTTAAATTTTTCATCCAGTGAGTACCCAAAATTCATAATTTTTATTGACCCACCCTTTGAAAAATCATAAATACATAAAAAATTTGTTACTAGCACCCACAATGCATATTTTTGATGGACCCCACCCCACTAAAAATCAGAAATACATTAAAATACTTGTTACTTTTTAAGTAACACGTTTTAATTTTTTAATTTCTCTTTTTTCATGGGGTGGGGTCCATCAAAAGTATGAATTGTGTGTACTTGTTGGATGCATAATTTAATTCCAATGAGTGCTCTTGCTTGAAATTGAGTAAACCCATAGGGAGATATGTTGAAATTCGAAGAAAAAACTAGTTTATTTTGACAAATATGTTGATTCAAGAATTATGGTTGAAGTTTTTCTTGAAATTCTATTGGTTCTTGTATTTTAACTCATTAATAAATTATGGTTGGCTCTTTTTCATATGAGGCCTATTTTAGACCCCAAATTTTCTCTAATGACAAATCTTATTCCAAACATTAATGTAGACCTTGCACTCAACTACATAAATTTGAAAAGAAGAAGAACATTATGAATATGCATTACTGTTAGTGTGATCATACTTTTGAAGAATATTGAAAAAGTTAAAAGACATCATTGAGAAAACATGTGCATGAGTTAGTAAAAGGAAGAATTGAAGGAGTGTGATAATAATCATAAGTTGGCACATAACATATCTAAATAAAGTGTTTGACAAAGTTTTAAGCTGAAAAATGCGAAGAAGAATGAGTGGATCATAAATAAAATTGTGTTTCAGACATAGGGGGTTGGAGCCTCCTTCCAGTAGAAGCTAGTGAATTAAGAAGTTGAAGCTTCCTTTTAGTTGGAGCTGATAAATTGCGGGTCGGAGCCTCCTTCTAGTTGGAGATGGAAAATATTAGGGATTGGAGTCTCGTAATTGATGTAGAAGCTTATTTTTTTTATCAATATTATCCATTGAGTTTTCCATATACATCTTACACTTTTGTGATTGTTTATCTTATTCATGGTTAATGGTGAATGCATAAAAATATATGTGTGATGAAATACAAAGAATTAATTATGAATGATAATGATTCATCCCCCCATATCAATATTATTATGTGTTCCAACACTTATTTCCAAATCCATTTACTATAAACATTTAATAGGATGGACTGGCTTGGTTTTTTATTAATCTAGGTGGACATTTCATAAATATAAGACAATCATGAAGTGTTTTCACACAATATCAACTTTGTGAATCCAAATTAAAAAAAGTATGTATAAGGATGTGGAAAATATTAAAACACACCATTTCCAACTCAAATAATTAAAAAAAAACCCAATAAAGAGGGTTGAGCATGCATTTTTTTGAACTGGGTAAAACTCGGTTCAAATAAAACAATTACCATTTTGTGAAATTAATTATGGGAAAATGGAAACAAATTTTAGGAATTTGAAAGAGGTTTTTGTCAAAATATAACAATATTAACCCCATGGTATTAAGCTCAATTAATGACAATTGTTCTGATTGTGGTGTGCATTTTTCTAAGCATAGTTTTGAATATTAAACTATTTTTTGACATAACAACTTCACATTTTAGTGATTAATTTTGAATTTGACATTTCATAGTTTGAATTCAAAATATGCATTTGTTAGCCTAAGGGATATTGGGAAGATACATACGTTTTGTCTTAAAACTAGAGTCCTAATACTTATTACAGTCTTCTTAATCAACAAAAACATATCCGTTGAGGGCCTGCACTTTCTAAAAACATAAATGTAACAAAAATCATTCATTTAAATATGATTATGCATTCTTAGCATGCATTTTACACCAATTGTCCATACTAGTCAGAAATATTAAAAATGCACTTTTCATATTTTTACTGTGAGCATATGAGGTTCGGTTATCTAAAATTAACACAAGGATGTTCTTCTCAATATATCTATCCATCCTATTGTTACAGGTGAGTTTTCATTGATGTAAAAAAGGGTGCCATTGATCCCAGTCAATGTGTTGATCAATTTGATATTGGATCATGAAGATAAGAGCAAAAGAAAGTGATCAAATTTGATGACAAACCCTATTATATTTGCGAACCATTAACAAAATCCTAAAAGTACATTAAACCTTATGATAGTCCATGACACTAGGAGACCTGTTTGAATCCCTTATGATCTTAAAGATTGTATCTAATCTAGTAGAGATTATGAATAGAAGTGAATACCGACTTGAACAAACATTAAGGTGAAAACCAAAAGGTGAATACTCACACATCATCACTTCAAAGTATATAATATTTTTGCAAGCCCTAAATGACGACCTAAAATCCCTAAAATTGGATGAATGAAGGGCAAGTGGAACATTGATCAGGCATTGAACCCATAGAAAATTTAGAAGAATAAAGAACAATATGATACTCAAAGTATAATTATTAATTAGTCACGAGGACACTTGTGTCAAGTAATATTCCCAAGTGTGTCGAGAACATAGCACACAACACACTAATGCAACAAAGAAACAACCTTAAATAATAATTCATTGTTCTTGAATAGTCCAAAGGATTAAGAAGGTATGAAACTTGAAGCCATAACACCAAAAGAAAAACTTATTTTATTTTATGAATAGTTATTTAAAAAAAATATTAGGTCGTACCAAGAAAGGTTTTGGGGGTTGATTGGATAAACAAACAACATGACTAAGTTGACCATAAAAGCAAGAGTGAAACCTGAGGTGGACATTTCATAAATACAAGGAAACCATGGAATGATTTTGCACAATAGGAAATTACATAGCCCAAATTGAAAAACTAGATGTATAAGGATGTGGAAAATAGTAAAACAAACCATTTCTAACTCAAATCACTCAAAAATACTCAATAATGAGGGTTGGATGGGATTTTTTTTTCTAAATTAGTTAAAAATGGGTTCAAATAAAAAAATTACAATTTTGTGAAATTAATTGTGGGAAAATGGAACATAATTTTAGGAATATGAAAGAGGGTTTTGTCAAAAATATATCTATTTTCAACCTCACAGCATTAATCTCAGTTAATGACAATTTTAGGGACTATGGTGTGCATTTTTCTAAGCCCAGTTTTGAATATTTACACTATGCTTTTTGACATAATACTTAAAAATTTTAGTCATTAATTTTGAATTTGACCAAGATATTGAAAAATTATGCATAAAGATATACTTGATACATATATTATGATACTCCTTACTATAATAAATTCATCATATGTGTATGGTTGAGTTTGTTGAGGTACTTTTCAATAAGTGTACATAAAAGGATAGAAAGTTAACAATATTCAAATTGAAAACTTAACTTGTGTATTGTAGGCACATAAATTTCATTTTTTGTATCATCCTTATTTTTTCAAATTTTTGTTCTATTATTTTCTAGAAAAGTTAGAATGCTAAATTTACTCTATTACTCTATTACTCTATTTACTCTATTTTTCCAAAATACTTAGAATGCCAATTTTTTTCTCTATTATTTTCTTTATTACTCTATTATTTTTAATAAGTATACTTAACTTGCTAGAAAGTTAACAATATCCATATTGAAAACTTATGTTATGTATAGTTGACTTCAAACACATTTGTAATTTTTATTTTGGTTTCAATAGGTCAACATCCATCTGATGTGTGTGTCATTAGCATGCACTATGTGCATGCATCCCCTTCCTGCATTTTGAGCATGCCAACATCCTTTATAGGTATCATCACCATTCATAACCTCCAAGTCACTAATAACCACAATTGAAAAAGGGTCGCCTTGATAAATGGAAACAATATAAACAATGGCCTTAGATTCCATACCATCAAATGAAGTAGGGGGTTCCTAGGTTGAGAGGTTCATTGTAAAAAAATTCCAAGAGAGCGCTGATGCATGGAGTAATAGAAACAACTGGTCAACATGTATGTTAAAGGTCATACTAAGAGCAGGGATGCATTGTTTTATTTTTAGTCACTTCAATTTAAAAAATGAAGAGATAAATGATGCCATCTCTAATTATGATGACAAGTCTAAGGAATTGTTATTTTTGGGAGACTTTTTTATCTTGACCTTTATTTGGTGTCCATAACAACAAAAATTCCATGTAGGGAGGGATTAATTTTGACCTCCAAGAAAACTACAAAAGTAGAAGAGGATGAGATGGCAATCGAAATACGTGGAAACAAGTTTTATGTTCCAAAGAATAGTTTAGGGATGCAATATGTTCCTCCACAACTATACAAAACCTTGATTCAAATTGTCCTTAGGATAATTATGAATCACTACAAAAAAGATATTTTTGGTGATTGTATGGAGATGGTGATTCAGTGAGGTTGAAGTCATGGCCATAGATGTCCCTTATATATTGGGAGAAATAAATTATTTTGCAGTACATGATATACAAATGAAGAGAGTGAAGTTTATTTACCCTGGTACATTACACAAATTATTGACTTATATTGACCCACCACTGTAGAAGAAATCGGTTTTAAAAAGACATACATTAGGAGGTCTAAACTGAAAAAATTAACCAAGAAGTTCCTTAACAATATCCAAAGATAAATGTACAAGTAGTCGAAGAGCCTTTGAAGAACTATATGGAAGGTATGGGAAGTGACCCTAGTTTAGTCAAATGTGAAGAAATTGACGTTGCCTCAATTCTTCCAAGATTATGTAAAGGCACTGAAATGAATGCGAATGAGATGCAGTGTTTTGAGTATTATTAACAAGAACATAATGATGATGATATTTTTGCTCCTGTATAAATTCAACTTGGTATAGTTACACCTCCATATTTGGCAGTTGAGAAAACTTATAGTCAAAAGTATTTTGTTGATGGTGGATTTGTTTTTAAGCTATTCAATGAATTGCTGCATTTCAAAGAATAATATGCCATGGAGAAGGAATTCTGTAGGATTAAGGATTTGGAAATTATGGAACTCTTAAAGGTACAAGCTATTTTTCAATGCTAATTTTTAACGTTTTTTTTTCCAAAAGAACAGTCGCAAAATTCCATATTTTGAAGCCTGCTTTTGTCAAATTTTGACGAGGAAAAAAATTATTACTCTAAAAATATCCAGATGTTTCTATAAACTATATCATAAAATCCTTAGAAATTAAAATAGTTTTATAATTGTATCACTAAATATTTTATAGTTGGAATTTAAAGAATTTGTAAGATTCACCAAAGTTTATACACTTTTAAACTTTAAATTTTTCACTGCTTACAGGAAGTGCAGCAAGGTTACAAAAATCACTTGTGGGTACTATGCACCATTCAAGAAACAAAATAGATCGCAAGGTTTTAGATATTGATTTTATGGGTACATAATTTGACAAAATTGTAGTTGATTTAAAGAAGGAAAATGCACAAACCAAAGTAGCATATGAGACTCAACTGAAGAAAGAAGTAGAAACCATAAAGAGTCTAGAAAATGGGTTGAAAAAAATACTGAAGGTTTTGAACATTCAGCCTCTAGAGACTGTTATTAGCGAGGATGCAAGACTAAATAATGAACTCAAGAAAAAAGAAAAATTAATTGAAAGTTTGAAGAAAGAGCTTGAAAACAAATGGAGTAAAGAGTACAATAAACATGTAGCTGGGATAGATAAATATAAAACAAAAGAGGAAAAAATGAAAAAAGTCATTGCTAAGAAAGAAAAGATGTCAAAGATCAAAAGAGTTGAAATGATTAAAACACCAATGATTAGAAGAGATAAAAAAGGTAGAATAATTTAAAATTTGTGAGGGATAGAGTATGAGTTTGACTTCTGTTGGAAATTACGATCCCTATGCACACCAACATGATTTATTTTACTATGAGTGTACCCTACAAACCTGAGAGAAGGAATTGGAGGAACCTGTTAAAGGAGTAGAAGTTGATCAAAATGTCAAAGAGTTCTTAAAAAAGTATTGTGCCTTCTTAAATATGCAAGAGAAGTTATTGATGGAAACTACTGCAACAATGAATTCTAGAGGTGATATTTTCGGGTTGTCAACAATAAATAAAATATTGAAGAAGAAGGTAATTGTGAGGGAATATGAGGTTAGAGATATCAAAATGAAAATATTGGAGAACAAACATGCACACCATTTGGGATGTGAGGATGAGATACATGAGCCAAAATCCCAAATTTCCACTTTGTATAAAATCCCAAATTTCCACTTTGTAGCAGAAGAACATTCTTCATATAGTAGTAGTTGTATGTAATCCAGATGATACAAGGTTGAGCAAAAAATGGTTGGAGATAGAGGCACAACAACTCAAGAAAAATTCGGTTGAAATTCAATGTCAGTTGAATTTTACAAAGAGTATTCTTTAACAAAGGGAAAATGAACACTTGGATAAATATAAGAAGAATGTGGAAACGTTGAAGAAGTACATTGAAAATAAAAGTATATTTCGAGACAATTTTCTAAATTGTACAAAGAAAGTGAAAGAATTAGAACTAAATTAGAACATGCACATGCTGCAGCTTCTAAAGAACCAAAAGCTTCTAGAAAAGGTGAGATAAAACATACAAAATTTTCTTGTCTAGAAGAGGAGGTATTGCAGCCTAAACCTCCCAAGCGGCCTAAAACTCTGGAATTACATTATATATGTGTGTGTGTGTGTGTGTGTGTGTGTGTGTGTGTGTGTGCGCGCGCGTGTTGTGTATGTAAATACATTTGAAGGTTTAATACATACATTGATAAGTGTGTGTGTGTGTGTATTTCTTGAGAATGTATATGTATTTGATGCATTTAATGTTAATGTTAATTTTGATTTTTCTTTTCACATGAAAAAAAAACACTACTCGTTATTCATTTGAATCAAAGCAAATATTGTCTTTTCATCAAGTTCTTTCCAGAGCATCAAAACTATTTTGATATCCATATGTATCGAAAATAATTTCTAGGAAACTGAAAAATACAACAAATTATGTGTAGTATTAAACACTTTAAATACTAATACAAAGTTACAAGAGATTAATCAATATAAACAAAAAAAAAGATTAGATAATATTGATTATTTATACAGTCCTCAATGATAATATCTCACAAAATTTTAAAAGAACATTTTTTGCATATGGTTCCCCTCCTATATTATTCAAAGTAAATGATTCTCACAGGTGAAACTAATCCCTTTCTGGAAAGACAATCAACAATGTATTTAAGTTCTCTGAAAATATGGGAAAAGTGTATCTCAGAAAATGCATTTATGAAGTTTTTAACTCTATTGCACTAGTGTTGAAGAGAAAAAGTTTCGATACTTGCGATGCTAGAATACCAATCAAGGACAATGTTGAAATCACCAAGTACCTGAAATACATAAATATTTTGATTAGTAGCAAAAAATTCAATTCCAAAAAGGATAATAATTTAGCCCGAGTATTTGTGCTTGGGATACATCAAAACCATACATATAAATAATGTTGAGAATTGTATATGATCAAAACCATTTTATAGCCACCATATCCATATTTATAAACAACATCAAAGTATCCAACCACTATATTAGCAAAGTTCCTTGGAATATTTATAATTATACATAAGTTTTCTGCCCCCCCCCACCCTTGAAAAACAATTGTAATATCCCAATGTTTTGGAGCAAGTATATGAGGTATCTACCATGTTGTTGAAGATAACAACATTCCTGGAGAGACAAATAACCCAACATATAAATATTTTCATATATTTGTATTTATGAGGACGTTTCAACCTATTTTCAAATTGTTTCACCACTAATAAGGTCCCCCAAGGTCTAGAAACCTATAACCTTTCAACAATGTTTTCTCATACATTACAACATAATTGATAGTTGAAAAAAAGATGAAATACAGATTTACTATCTATTGATGGGTTTTCTTTTGATCTGTTCAATAGTTCAAGGTAAAGAGGTTCCACATAATCGTATCATAGTTGATGGGTTTGACCTATCCTTGTTGTATAAAATCATGTTGAGTTAGATCTAGGGTTGATTCACTCTGGGAGAAATATTTTTCGACTAATACATGTACTTGAACTTTGATAAGATCTATTAGATTAGAAGGATGTATTCCAAAATAGAACCTGTTGTTCTCAATGGAAATATTTATGCTATTTGGGCGATAGATATGGAGACATTGTTGAAAAGAAAAGGACTGTGGAAGTTCATGAATACTTCTATTGTTGACCCGATCGATTCTCATGCTATGTTTTCCATTGATGTCCAGAAGGAAAAAGTTGTGGTTGTTATCATGACCTACATATCAAGGTATATTTCCTTCCATACAAGTGGAATCGAATGTCCTCGTGCTGTTTGGAACAAGATGAAGACCTTTTTCCAACAATAAAAATGAAGGTGAAGTGATGCAGATAGAGAAGAGTTGATCTCTCTGGAACCTCTTTCCTCTGATGAGATTGAGGAATTTTATCTTGTATCAAGGAGATCCAACTTAAACTGGGTGAATGTGGAAAGTATTTTACAAAGAAGGATGGAAAACTCATTGATATGGTTTTGATGAATTTGAAGACACCATATGATGTCTTATGTTCCTCCTTTCAAGAAAATTGGATGTCACACAAGAAATATGGTAAGGATTTTACCTTTGATACATTCTATTATCTGTTGGTTAAGAAACAATAGAATTTTCTTGAAGAAGGGAACCTTGGTGGAAAAAACTAATTTCACTTGATGAAAAGAAAGTTCAAGCCAAATATTAAGGAGAACGATTAGCAGGATCATCAACCAGAACGTATCGACCAACCTAAAAAAGGAAATACCAAAGATTTTTCGTCGACAAAGAAGTACCATAAGAAGAAGGCCTATGACTATTGTGCAAAGGTGGGACATGTTGAAAAAAATTGTTGGAAGAAGATGAAGGACTTATAAGGAAAGGTCAATCACCTATAGGAAAGTGCATTTTCTGGTCAGTCAAACATTCAAACTCCTAGAAACTATACCTTCTCTATCGATATTTCCCAAGAATTACATGATTTCACTACTTAGATCAAATGCATAGTGGAATATAGTTGTACTCATCACATGGAAAATAATGCTTCTATGTTCTCTTCCTTAAGTGGTGCTTATGAGGAGAAGATATATGTCATCGATGATTATTCCCTCATTATCACTAGAAATGGATATGTCAAACTCCATCATGGTCACACATCCAATGTCTATCACATACCGAACCTTAGTGTAAACCTATTGTCGGTTGCTCAATTGACAAAGAGCAAGAAGAATGTATAGTTTTGGTCGGATTTCTTTTTCATAAAGAATTTGAGGCTTTGGGGGAAATTGTTGCTTTAGGGGTGTTGGATCCCAAATATGGAATTTATAAGTTTAGTGATCCTCCCATGAATGTTTCCAGGATGAAGGGTATGACTACACTCGTCACTCAAACTAATGACATAAGTCGACTTTGGCATGAACGACTTGGTCATCTAAACATTCAAAGTATGAAGATGATGGTAACTCACAATATGGTTACTGGTAGCTTAAATAATTTTCCACCTGATTGAGTTTGTAGATGTTGTATGCTTGGAAAACATCATTAGATACCCTTTGATTAAGGGAAATTATGGCATGAAAAGGACTGAATGGAGCTTGTTCACAATGACCTATGTTGTATGGAAAAACCTTTATTAGAAGGTGCAAAGTATATTTTGAACTTTATTGATGATTTCTATCGATTTACATGGGTTCATTTCTTAAAGAACAAGAGTCAATTCTTTGAAATATTCAAGGAATTTAGAGCATTGGTTGAGAAAAAATGTGGTCGACCTGTTACATGTTTGAGATCCGATAATGATGGTGAATATTGAGCCGACAATTTGAATAATATATTTTGAAGAACTATATCTCTTGGAAGACATATGTCCCTCACACATCTTAGAAAAATGGTGTCAGAGAGAGTAAGAATTATACTTTGGTATAAATGGCCATGTTCCTATTATAGACCAAATACATATTGAAATTTTTTGGGGTAGAAACTATGTACTACTCAAAGTATCTCTTGAATCTTGTATTGAATAAAGCAATCATTGACACCACTCTGATAGTGAAGTGGAATGGTAGGAAATCCTCTATTAGACACCTCATAACCTTTGGATGTGTATCTTGGGTGCATATCAGTGATAACTATAGACATAAATTAGATGCAAAGAGCCATGCCTACATCATGATGGGATATTCTTATGAGTCAAAATCCTATAGATTGTTTCACCCTATCAAGCAATATATCATATTAAGTAGAAGTCATATCCTTGATGAGACGACTTCATGAACTAAACTATTGAATTATAGTCCAATGAACAATGATCTATTTGAAATTATTGATGGATCCAGATCAACAATACCCATCTGTGGATTCCCAATTGGATCGATGGATTCCTACCGATTCAAATGGTAGTTGGTATATTGTGACTATTGAAGTTGTCTGTACGAACTCCTTGAATCACACAATTGATGATAACCGCCTTGCATCACCAATGATTTTCTTAACTTTGTGGGATGTTAAGATAATTGAAGTTGTTGGATAAGATGTTGGAAATCCTAGTATTGGTCACTAGACTTGAAGTTAGAGACAATGTGGTGATTTTTCCTTAATGGCACATGTTCTTGACTCCTGTGATCCTAATACATATGCTGATTCTTAGGGTATACCAAAATGGGAACCTACCATGTCTGATAAAATTGATTCCTTGAAAAAATATTAGACATGGGAACTTGTTCTCTGACAACAAGGAAAGAATGTTGTGAAATGTCGATGGGTATATAAGACCAAATTTAGCTCTGATGGTGATGTTGAATGATGCAAGTATTATTTGGTAACCAATGGATTCTCTCAGTAAGAAGGAATCAAATACACTGAAACCTTTTACCATGGTGCAAAGATGAATTTTGTTCAACTGATCATTTCTTTCGATGATCATTTTGGATGGGAGATGCTCCAATTGGACGTTAAACATGCATTTATTCATGGATATCTTACTAAAGAAATATATATGGAGGAACCTCCTAGTTTTCTGACAAATTATAATATTATTTTTCGACTAAATAAGTCATTGTATGTTTTAAAATAGGCACCTTGTGCTTGTTATGAGAAATTGATCAGTTATTTGTCAGTATTAGCTTCAAATGTTGTGAATATGATCACAGTATTTATGTATTGCATGTTTATGGTGATACTTTAATTGTGTCCTTGTATGTTGATCATTATTTATAACAGTAGTAATATCAATTTGATTATGGGTTTGAAGAAATAACTTGCAGATACCTTTGAGATGACTGGCCTTGGTCTTTTGCATTTCTTTCTTGGCATTCAAATTTTGCAAATGGATAATGATGTCTTTCTTTCTCAACTTAAATATTCCTTGTATCTTTTGAAACTCTTCAAAATGGATGAATGTAGGTTATGTGTTACACCCTATCAGTCGGGAGTGAAGTTGTCTAAATATTGTGACTCTCCACAAGTTGAAACCACTCTTTATCGACAGTTGGTCGATAGTTTGGTTTTTCTGATGCATAGTTGACCGGATCTCTCCTTTGCTGTTAGTGTAGTTTATTGATTCATGTAGGATCCTTGCAAAAGATACTAGAAAGTTACAAATATGATTGTTTGTTACATTAAAGGTACTTATAATTTTGGTATCAAGAATTGTCGCAGTGCCGACTTACTAGTAAAGTACATTGATTATGACTGGGTGGTGACATAGACAACTGAAAGTCTACTTCTGGATATATGGTATAACCGAGTTTTGGACCCCTGGTATGGCAGTGTAAGAAACAAAAGTTAGTCTCACTTTTGACTATAGAATCTGTGTATGTGGTGTTGTCGATGCAGGAAGAGAGGTAGTATGGATCCGTCAGCTTCTTAACGAGCTTGGATTTCCTGTTCAGACCCCTATTGTTATTTATTGTGATAATTAAGGTGCAATTCAAGTTGCTGATAACCTTGTTACTCATAGTAAGATGAATCATGTTGAAGTCCGTGTTCATTATTTGATATAGTTAGTATAGGAGAAAATTGTATCACTTCTTTATTGTAGAACAAATGATCATGTTGCTGATATATTTATGAATAATTTTCTAGAAACTAAGTTTGTGAAAATTTTGGCTATGCTTGGGCTTCAGGAAGATGCAGTTATGGGGAGGTGTCCAGAGCAAGTAATTTCACCTCTTGAATCTCAAAGCATTGTGTTGATGGAGGGGTGTTGGAACCTAAGGTCTTGATGGTTCATCAAACCTCTACATCTTCTAGAGACAATCAATCGTTAGCCAATATGTGACTAGAGAAGAAGTTGGATGGAGGACCAACCTATAAGCAAGTTGAAAAAACGACATAACTTTGGGACATTGCAAATTCTACAGAGACTGTTTGGACCAATGAACCCTATTTGTGGACCAAGTATTCCTTACTTTTAGGTAGTTTGTTAGATATGGAAACTATAAATAGGAGACCCTATGGGTTGTCTAGTTTGTGGATTTGAGATGAATTTCATACTCATCAATAATTATGAGGTTACGATGATGATTCATTTTTATTAAGTGTTGTAATGGTTTCTTTAGACACCACCTTTGTTCTTAGAATATTGTTCCCTTCTTTTTTCTTTTTCTCTGTTCAATAGTTAAAGGTTAAGAGGTTCCCCAACATCCTTACATACGAATATGGTAGATTTAAAATTTCTATTTTGATTACTTTCCACAACTTATGAAGGGTGAAGTTGGAGAAACTTCCTCTATTTCTTGTTATGTTTCTGAATCATTTTGATCATAGTGACCACCTTCACAAAATTTTGTAAATTATTTTAAACCCTTTTCAATATTTGTCAAAATATCAGAATTATTCCCCTCCATCCTAGTAGATTGATCATATTCCTTATTTGAGGTATCTTCTATGGAAATAATAATATTCTTATTTAAAGAGGGGTCAATAGCAACCTTTGCATTTAACGTTAGGTTGTTGGTTAAACAAGTGTGTGGTCTTTTAAGTACATGCCAGTGTTGTAACTTTTGATTATCCCTTTGAGATAGCTTCATGGAGATATTCTTAACATGTGTGCTACTAGAAGGCTCTGTAATGTCTCAATTTTTATGTTCATGTAAGGGATCCACTATCACCTCCTTAATAGGTGAATTGACCACACTAGCCCTTTTTCGTTTATGCCATATACCCTTGTAATTTAAGGAGATGGGAACCTATATTCTAGAACTAGTTATGTGCTTTCCTTTGGGGCCTTTTTTCACAAAAAAATAATCCTCCTTTTTATACCTTCATTTATCCTTGCAACAAATTTTCCCATAGATTCCGCACTTGAATATCCACTTGAAATACTTCTAGGATTTTTAGGATTCTTGGTCTTTCTAACAAAATTTTCTATTTGAGATTTTTAAGGGTCATGAGTTTTTGTTTCAAAACCACCCAAGAATAAGAAATGTTGATAGGTTCTTTGTGCTTTTTTTAACTCTTCCACAATAAATAACTTAATCAAACTATGGTAGAAAATGTTGTGTTGGGTAATTTCAGGATGAGCCTAAACCTTAGCTTCCATTTTAGTCAAACTTTTTAACAAAAAGAAAGGAAGGTTATTTCTCTTTTCACTAGAGAGATGCAATAGAAATATCATATGATATATGCATGCGACGATATATCTACCTTCACAGGTGATATACTTCTGCACCATTTTTAGCAAATCTCTCCATTCTTCCTTTAGCTAAATCTTGAGAATTCCCTTCTTCCAATCAAGGTCATGGTAATATTGTTTTAAGAATTTGTTGTAGTTTGCACCCATAATAATTTTGTTTTTGAACCATATTTCTCCATTTGTGGGTAAACTGACACTGGAAGAAATGGATTCCTATGTTACCCATAATTATATACCTCTTAGGTCCATTGTGTAACCATCAAAATTATCTGAAAAATCCCTTGCAACTTATTTTTTATAGCCCTTTATCTTCTCGCATAGATGGAACCAATCTGCATTTTTGAATGATCAACACAATCAATACATGATTCTAAACACACAAAACCTTATGGTCCATTATGAAAAGCATTCCCTCCTTTACCCATTTTCCTGTAAACTAATCACCTTGTAGCTCCAACTTACTATGCTAATAGTTAGAATGAAATAACAACGAAACTTAATTTTTGAACAAGGTAATAATATCATAAAGCCTCCCCATTCTCAATTATGAATTGGTGTGCATCAAAGTCATGTTGGGAATATGTTATCACTATAACAATTTGGCAGAATCACTAAAAAAATTCAGAAATAACACATGCAACTGTGATATGCAATGATGAAGCACATAATAAAAAAAATAAAAATATTAAACCAACTTTTATCCTATAAGGAGAATGATTGTGTGACTTATTGGGTTGTTAGATCATGACACATTAGTTACCTTTTGTTGGGACTTGATATTTTATATATCCCTCTTGTGGAATATGTTCAGGGTTTTTATACCGGAACATGGAACTTCTGGTAGCACCTCTATTAAAATTTTTGCAGTTTTCACTACCAGAAGTTGAAACTTCCAATAGAAATGGAATTTTCCCGTAATTCAATTCTATAATCTGCAAGGAGTGTTGTTATGCAAAAATAATTCTTTGTGTGACTATGTAATCCTATAAAATTATGTCTATTGACTAATTATTAAACCAAAGACAATTCAAGCAAAAGAAACATAAATAATTCAACAATGGTAGACTGTTGAGGGCTCGAGCTTGTAGGTTGTTGGAATATATACAAGGAAATCAACACAAGCAAATAGTCCAACCAGAAAGGCCTCAAATTGATCCTGCACAGAGATGATTATATCCTCGAGTTGCTTGGGATGACTAGATCCTATGGATACGAGGCCTCCACTGGCATAAGGGTTTTTAGATCTAAGTGATATGATCTTCCCTCAAGGATGATCTGAGAAGGTTTTGAAGTAACTAGATTCTATACTAATTGTTCAAGAAAACTTAAACAATGATCGTAACAGATTTAGGTAGGGAAGTTGTAAAATATATTTGATAACAAGAAATTGTTTGTTCAACTTATAGAAATATAAATCAAGTTCACTTTCCTCAACCAACTTCAAATAAAATCGAACAATAAAAATTGCAATGCTTTATCCAAAGTGTTATAAGTGTAGAACATGTCCTATCAGGTAATACCAATTAACAAATTAGTATTAGGGATTAATAACTACACATTAGTTGCAGAAAAAAGCATGTGAATTCAATAAAGACATTCATTTAATGCACATTTAATGTGTTAAGATTGTAAGGATAAATCAATACATAAGTAACACATCCAGTAGATAAGCAACCAACGATCAGTATTCTATATAGATAGATGAAAGACTAAAATTCATGAAAAACATTTAATGAATAACCAAAGAACATAGCATAAATAATAGTGTAATTTTATTCAACTTGAAAAACATTATAAAGTTCAAAATTACAAAGCTTTCTTGGTATGTGCTTGGTAGTCTCCTATCCTATATAGTTCTCCTAGGATTAATCCCACTAGTCCTTCCTTTACTTGGGAAGTACCCTCACTTTAAATAATATTAGAAAATTTACAAAGAAAGACATTTTCCAAGATGTGGGATTACAAGATATTTCATTTTCATGGTCTGCCAAAGGCGGAACGCCACTTGGAAAAAGAATCCATTAAATATTGGATGTCTTTGAACTAAGGATTCTCTAAATGTAATTCATCTTTACATATTAAGGATGCGATCTCCCTTTTCTTGATCTTCATCCATTTTTTGAGGAAGAGATCAATCCTCATTAATGACGCGAGAGGTGTTTCAATGTAGTGCTTGATTTCCTCCATAGTAAGCTGATTCATCTCCAAAATATTCTCCTTCACTTTGACAAACTCGCTCTTAATCTGCTCCAACTTCAATTTCAGAGGCATGGCCTCATTGATAGGATCTAAGAGTGGAAGATCCAAATACTCAAGCAATGTTTCTGAGGCAAACCACCTCCTTTTGCAGGCTTCTTGTCTATATTTGATGATGGATTCCACCAGATCCCAAATGCTTTCCCATGTTTCAATTATCACCTCGATTTTCTTGAGCTTGAGCTTATATAGGATTGGGAGATCTTCTGGTATGTATTTGATATATTTCTACCCCTCTATAATGTGATCATAAGCTTTAGTTGCTTCCTATGTTCTTTTATGATGCTCATGGATGACCTTTTATTGATTCTCAAATGAATTATACAAATCCCGCATCTCATTGAATCCTTTATACATATTAACCGTGCCTTGATAAAAATGATCATGTATTTTGCATGCTAATTGTTTAAACTATTCTCCTGTGAATTTGGAGAAAGAAGAGGTAGTATATGCTAGTTGGAGGTCTTTAAGTTGTTGTTCAAACATGGAAATTTTGTCTTTTTGCAGTTCAATTAAGAGATCCACCTTCTCAAGATGCTGCTTTAGATAATCCTTCTTCTTTTGAATGTGATTTAATTTCTCTTCATCTTCCTCTTTGAGAAGTTGAATTTCCTACCTGTGGTGTACCTCAACTTGTGCTAGGTCTTGTTTGGGCTTTGCAGATCTTGTTCCTTGTCTTCGAACTCTTTGTTCAAATGAGATACTGAATCAAAAATTTCTCCAACAAAATCCCCCATGGAAGCTGTTGTTGTATCCATGGTTCCTTGTTTGGTGTAAGAGGAGTCCCTTTTCTAAATGATATGGCTAGCGGTTGGAACCTGCTTGACTGTGCCTTCCCTTGTCCTCTTAGATCCCTTCTTAACTACAGATTTATCTTTCCTGCTCCAAAAATACTTCTCTGGAGAAACCACTGCACCCTCACCAAAATCTGTCATCTCCTTTGTAGTAAAGATAGTTCCCTCATGAACAATCACTAGAGGCTCAAGTTGGGAATTTTGAGGATTGGGGATTTCCACACTAAGGGGTGAAATAATAATAGGAGGTGTGGTAACAATAGGTGAAAGGGATGTAGAAATATAGGTGGGGATAGGTGTAGAAATTTCAGGGGAAGAAATTGTAGAGATGGAAGGAGTATCTAGTTGTGGAAAAACATAATGTGGGGATGTTGGGGTAGTGTGGAGTCCGGATGAGGTTGAAAGAATAGGTGAATTAGAAGGGGAGATAGAGCTAGGTGCCTCAATTAGTACCGAGGGTGGTCTGGTGGTAGCTGCAATAATTTGAGATAAATTGATCTTAGAAAAAAAAATTTGGGTGGTGGTAATGGATGAGGTCATGGAAGTAAGAACATTAACAGGGAAAGTGAAAGGATTGTTTTCCTCCTCCAAGTAATTGTGTATCTCATGTATCTCAACATTAGCTTGAGGCAAAGGTTCTAGCTTCTAAATTGGAGGAACTTGCAGTAGTTGTTATTTAGGATATTCCACTCTTTAGACTACTTGTGGTAGAGGTTGAGGGATTTATTCTTGTGATTGAATTTGAGGAATGACCTCATGTACATTTTTCTTCTTTGGTGGATTTTGAGCCATAGCTTACTGTGCCTCTATATCTTAACTAAGCTTCTCCAAGCCTTTCTTGAATTCTGCTGCTGTGTGTAAAATATCGAATGTGGAGGAGGATTGTAGTTTCTTAGGGCTGTATAGAAAAAATTTACCTTTGTCCTTAGACTTTTCAGGGTTAACAGTGGAAGAACTGACTAAAGCTTCCTTAGCCTCCTTTTCTATGTTCTTCTTGTGGGCATCCTCTTGCACTTTTAGCCAGAGTTGTCTGAAATGTAGGGTAGAGGTATTTAAATCCTTCTGATATTGGAATATGTGGGCCTTTCCTAGAGGAACTGGTAAGCATTCCTACTAATTCTAAAAAATAAAAAACCCCTCTGTATATTGAGTCACCAAGAATATCCTGATGAGCATAATAAAATTTTGTGTGCTCCTATACAAAATGATTATCCAGCCATGACTTGGGATCATGCGTTCTTATAGGTGCTCCCCCTAGATTGATTTTTTCTGTAACCTTGCCCAAGATAGAAGCATGAGTGGAGTTCTACAATGTCAAAAACCCCAAGCTCAAAGGGAACTTGGGACAACACTTCCTCTTAGGTCCAACAAGTTTAGGGAAGGCTCCATCAACAATCGTTTGATATGCTATTTCCTGCAAAACCATCCTATCCAGGACTATTCTTGGAAACAAGTGAATTGTATTGTTGTACCAAATCTGAATGTAGGAGAAATATTCTCCCACATACCAATCACCCATGAGAGATATTAGAGATCTGTCCTTGTTTGAAAAATTTGGGGCATCTTCCCTGAAGATTATCTGGTACATTGACACTATGAAGTGGTCACAGATCTCATAAATTTGGGGGATAAAATTTTCCTCCCACATGTCCGAGGAATAGATGTGTACTGGAGGGAAGTATTAGTCCAATTCTATCCCATGGTAGGGAATGCACAAGTAGCACATAATGAATCCATCACATACCCGACATGTAGACATACCCGACATGTAGAAAGATGGCTTCATTGAGGCTGATTTTTTCTTATACTTTTCAATTCCCCCCTTCAGTTTTACTGATAAAATATGAGCCCAATTGAATGATTCCTCTATAATAAATATGTGATGTGAAATGGGAGCCCATTCATTCTTGAATTCAGTGCAGTTGGGTAAACCATACAACCAGAAAAACCTAGCCGCTAGCAAAGAGAATGGCTCCCTGAACCACGAAATGGGGTAGACCTTCTCTTCCTTAGGGATGGAATCTAGAGGGTTATCCATCCAATATTTTATTACTTCCTCATTGTTGAATTGGGTTATGAATGCATCAATAAATTTTGTTGTGAGGAGATGTTGAGGAGGTCCAAGAGCTTATGCTCTGGAGAATACATCTGGGTGGAATGAGGCTACTGAGGTTCGAAGGTGGTCATCCAATGACCCTTCTTTGAGGCTTGCATAGTCAAGTGCCCACTTGACCGGGTCTGTATATGGCATGAACAGAGGCCTGGCTGATGATTCATTGAAGCTGGGAACTCCTAATTTTGGCATATGCATGCTGGTCATGAGGAATTGCAGAGAAGTCATCATTGTTGAATATTGAATAAATCCTGGACAAATCCAGATGAAGGGTTTCAAAAAAATAGCCACTGGTATCAATAAATATCCCGACGTTTGGGTCCCTATTCTTTTGCTCTTACAACGTAGTCTTAGACCTAGTATTTTTGGACATGTTGGTGGACTTGGAGGTAAATTCTGGTAGAAATTTGGCAAACATTATTAAAACTTACCATATTTAAAAATAACAGAAGATGACCGCGAAGGGTAAGAAACTTACTAGTTGAAAGCTTGTAAATGAGAGGATTAGTGATCTTGAATAAGACAAATCTGTAGTAAAAAATCTCCTATGCAGTAGAAATCACGAGTGAAATAGTAAAGAATTCATAAATTTGAATGAATTAAATAATCAAAGACTCAACGATAGAATAGATGTGAAGCATAGATATACCTGAAATAGACGGCTAAGATCGAGGTGGGAAATCCAAATGCAGAGGTAAAACAACCGAAAAAACCTTAGATCTTATAATTTCTGCAATCTGCAATCCACACCACATGTTGCGGAATGAAATTATTAACCAAGGAAATTTGTTAAAGTTCCACAATCTACAATCCGCAAAAGATTTGCGGGTAAGCAATGTTGCAAATTACAATTTATTTGAGTTTCCACTTTCCACAATCCACATTGCAGGTTGCGGTTTGCGGAACCAAAAAAGAGAAAAATTGCAAAACACGATTTTTCTGCTTTCCACAATCTGCATTACGGAATGCGGAACCAGAAAATAAAACTTTTATTTTAAAAAATATTTCTGCAATCCACAATCCGCATTGTGGGTTTTGGGTTGCGGAAAGACAAGATTTTATTGAACTAAAAATTCTAACTTCCGCAATCCACATTTGTGGGTTGTGGAAGGCGAGAGACTTATTTCCGAAAAACCTCCAAAAAATGGACTTCCGTAATACGATTTCTGAATGTGGAATTTGGGTTGCACAAACGCAAGGAATATGTAAAAGAAATAAGGGCACTTCCGCAATCTGCAAAACCCAAAAAAACAAGGTTTGTAAGGAAATTTTATTAAGGTCAAAGCACAATACTTATAGTTAAAAGTCCCCTAACAAGATTATGGCCTTAAAATCCAATTAAAAGGATGAGTGGGACTCTCATTTTAGCAACTTAAAATGGGACCTGTTCCTGCCAGCAACAAATGGTAGCTTGCTGGGTGAAGTAGTTACCTCTGTACAGTTTCACATAAAAATTTCAAAGAAGATATGTTAGTTTAAAAATATGTTTTAGTTCATAACAAACAACAAACTCATGAAAACACAACCAGACCTAGCAAAACCATATATACAATTGTCATCTTACAATCCCACAACCATTGATAGTGATACTCAGTAAGAGAATAAGTCTTAGAAGTGATAAGGCATTCCTGTAAGCAAGATGTCAACATTGAGGGAAATTTTAGATAATCTTTTGGTAAAAATCATGGATCTATATCATGATCATCAAACCAATAATCGCCTTGAATATGGATTGTTTGTTAGGGACATATACATTTTTTTAGCATAAGAATAACAACTTAGTTGAAACAAGAACATTTCCCTGGTAAGGTACAATGACAAACACAAGTCTTACCTGGAATTTGAATAAGATAGCTTGGTTAGGAGACTCCTTGTCTTTTGGATTTTACACCAAAATAAATTGCCATCGACTGGTAAACCACCTGCTAGTAATTTTAGTCCAAATAAGGTCCATGAACATGGTCAGGCTGTATTGTGATAAGACCCCCTTTCCTTGAATACAACAAGTTGTATTTTAAACAAGAAAAAAAAAATTTACAAATGGAAACTGCAAGCCACTACACTGGCTTGGGAACCATCTGGTGGTAATGTCATTCACCAAGCATGTCTATGAACATGATAGGCTAGCTTGTGATAAGACCCCCTATCTTGCAATTTACACTTATTAAGGTGATTTTGTTAATTCCAAGGTGATCAAGGCGAGATAAAAAAAGAACACAAGTTAAAGAGGCTGTTAAATATGTATTGCCAATAATCACTAAGGCACCTGACAAGAATACGAGAGTACTCCTAAAAACTCAATCACCATTATGAGGATGGATAAAGATAGTGATTCTAGGAACTGAAGATTCAATTTAAAGTGTTAGCATAGATATTTAATTAAATTCCCATGAAGATACCAGTTAAGGTATAAACCAAGTAGAGATTTCTGACACATCTAATTTAAAATTCCTCAGTTAAAATGTTCTAGGGATAAACCACCTTTATCAAATGAAACTAGCTGTTGTAAGCATGCCATTTTTTGTAAACAAATGAAAGAAGAAATAAATCAAACCAAACAAATCCAAAAGAAAACATTAGAGGAAATTTGGGGTCTAAAATGGGCCTTATAAGAAAACGTGCCAAAATAAGTTTTTGTGAGTTGGAATTCAAGAACCAATAGAATTTCAATAAAATAAGTCAACCATAATGGTTGAATTGACATATTTGTCATTAAAAAAAACTACTTTTTTTGTTCGTATTTTCGACATATCTCATTGTGTTTTTACTCAAATTTCGATCGGGAGAGCTCGTTGGATGTGGAATTTGATTCCGCATCCAACGAGTACCCACACTGCATACTTTTGATGGACCCCGCTACCACAAAAACAAGAAATACCTGAAAAAACGTGATGATGATGTCATCATCACGTTTTTTCAGGTATTTCTTGTTTTTGGGGTAGCGGGGTCCGTCAAAAGTATGCAGTCTGGGTACTCGTTGGATGCAGAATCAAATTTTGCATCCAACGAGATCTCCCAATCGAAATTTGAGTAAAAACACAGGGAGATATGTCAAAAATACGAACACAAAAAGTAGTTTTTTTCTTTCTTCCTCCAAAATTAATCAATATTATTTTATTATTTTAACTATTATTTTATTATTTTAACTATTATTTTATTATTTTCCTTAGGAGGCCCATTTTAGACCCCAAAATTCCTCTAATGTTAATAAAAAAAACACACATATATACAGGTAAGCAAATATTACCTTAAGCAAAGTACCTCTTGAGGAGCTCAATGTTCTTTGGATAAGTCTCTGAAAGACCTTCCAACATCTATAATCAAATAGTACTAGGGCCAAGAGTTTTTGTAATAATGATTGGCCCTAACCACATATGCTGAAACTTGGTATAGTCTCTTTTGTCTTTGTGGGGCTTGTCCCACTTTAGCACCAGATCCCCAATCTAAAAATCACGATTGGTGGAGGACTTATCATCAAACCATCTATTTACCAGTTGTTAATGTTGATATAACTTATTCCTATGTTTCTCCCCCTCCTCTTCTGATTTAAGAAGAGTTTCAATTCGATTCTGAAGAGAAGAGGATTCATCATCACGTGAACAAGATTGTGCAATTTGTAATAATGGAAGAAGAAGATTTGATGGTAAAACAAATTCTTTTCCATAGACAAGGAAGTAGGGAGAATTTCCGATAGAAACCTTAGGAGTGATTTGATCTTCCCATAAGTAATTTAATAACTTTATATGCCAATCTTTGTGGTGGGTGGCCATAATTTTCTTTAAAATATTGATTAGATTCTTGTTTGAAGATTCTGCCAAACCATTACCTTGTAGGTAATAGTTTGCAGAGTACCTCACTTTGATACTTTTTTCAAGGGCATATTGTTTTAGATCAATAGAATTAAAATACAAGGCATTATCAAATACTAAAAATTCATGCATCCCAAACCTGGTAATAATGTTACTCTCTAGAAAATATATAAACGAGTTGGTATTGGCAACTTTAAGGGGAATTACTTCTACTCACCGAGTAAAATTATCTGTTGCAGTTAAGATGTACTTATGCTACAACGCAGAGGGAGGAGTAATGGGAGCAACAAAATCTAGTCCCCATTGTTGAAATGGAATTTGGACAGTGACAGGTTGGAGGGGGAAGGATCATTTTTTAAAATTACCAGCACATCTTTGGAAGGCCTCACACTTTCTGACGAAGGTATGTGCATATTTGAAAAATATGGGCCAATAGTATCCTGCTCTTAATACTTTATGTGCAGTAGTTTCACCTGAAAAGTGTCCTCCTGTAGGTCCTGCATGAATTTCAAATAGAATATTGTCAGCTTCTGGTTTTTCTAAGCACCTCAGAAAGACACCATCATAATTTCTATGAAACAACACATTATCAATGAATTGATAAGTTGTTTCTTTCAATCTCAATGTTCTATGATTCTTAAATTCAAGGGTTGGAGGGGCATACCTTTGAGTAAGATAAAATTTAATACCATCGTACCATTCAGATGATGGAGCATAAATAATGTCAACAGTGTCAACATACATGTCTTCCTCTTGAATCCATTGTTGTTCTTGCTCTGGGTTGTTGGATTGGGATTCCAGTAAACATAATCCCTTCCCTTTGACAATATTGGCGAGGTTAATATCAAAATCATACTCTTGGAGCGCAGTCATCCAGTGAGATCGTTTTTCTCCTAACTCCTTTTGAACCAACACATTTCTTATGGCTGCATATGGGACAATCACCTTTGTTTTGGATATCAACAAATAAGGCCTAAATTGCTTCACATATTTATAGGCAGTATAGGCCTTCTTGTCAATCTGTGTATAACTCACCTTAACCCCTTTGAAAGTAGAACTCATGAATGAAATGGGTATCTATGTGTCCTATGCATGTTTCTTATTTAGCACAGCGACATAAGAGACATCAGTAGCGAAAGTATATAAAATAAAATATTTTGAAAAATGAAAGGGTATCAATGGAGGAGCATCCATTATGGACTTCCTAATATTAATGAAAGCATCCTTTTGTATGTCAGACTACTTAAATAAAGAATCTTTCTTTATTATATTTGAAGTGCACTAACTATTTGTGTAAAATTTGGTAGAAACCTCCTAACAAAATTAATCTTCCCAAGGAAAGATTGCATGGCTTTATTTGATCTTGGGAGCCCAATTTTTGCAATGGCTTCATATCTCTCTGGGTCAGTTATCATTCCATCCTTTGAAACAATAAAGCCCAGAAATTTTCCTTCTGTAACTACAAAAACTGATTTCTTAGGGTTCAAATAAATTCCATACTTTCTACATCTTTCAAAAACTTGCCTTAATGCAAACACATGATCATGTCATTTTTTGGAAAAGATAGTTATATCATCTAAGTAAACAACAACACAATTCTGCATCAAACCTTTGAAAGCTATATCCATAGCTCTTTGGAATGTTGCACTGGCATTAATCATCCCAAAAGGTATTCTCCTATAAGCAAAGGTGCCCTAGGGTGTTCTGAAAGAAGTTTTAAGTTGGTCGGAGGTCGTGACCAGAACTTGATTATAACCTGAAAAACCATCTTGAGGGTGATTTCATGAAGGTGGGTAACACTTTTTGGCTAGATAGAAGCCCTCGAAACGCATATATTCCATGTGAATTTCGACTTGTAGTAAAATAACAAATTGTAGAATATTATGTTGGCTTCCCAACAATATTTTTTTTAAAATATTTTGATGCCATTTAATGTGTGAAATTTTGCATTTAATGAACTGTGTGAACTTCAAAATTTGAAGAAGTTAATAAGTGGTTCATGTCCCACCCCAATAATTCANCCACATTTGATTTCAACATCATTTTATACACATGTGTGTCCATCCCAGCTTTTTTTTACACTGTTTTCAAAAATTGAAAAACCAAATATACCCTTTTGAAGAGGATGCATCGATGTGTGGGCTGTGCATTTTTTAGAAATTTTTGGATGTGTATTTTTTACCCTGCGTATTTTTCTTTGAGCTACTTCGAAGTGGTTGTCAGGTTTTTCTAAGTGTAATTTTATGACTAATTAAAAAAAACCCATATGAATGCCAAAACACATGCATGATACCTCAATGGATAGAGGATTCAGTGATGAATCTATCGGTATGAACTTCACTCAGTTATGTGCCTTGAATAGCAGAGTTTACACACCTAGAAGACACAGAGAAAAAATCATTTTCCTGTAAGAGGGATAATTATCTATTTTTCAGGCCCTGGATCAAGGTCTGGAGCTCGATTGAGGTATTTAAATCCCTTGATCGAGTTTTTAATAGAATCTTGATCGAGGGTTTATTAAACCCTCAATTGAGGAAATTCTAAAAACCTCGATCGAGGTCCTATTTTTGTTAAAAGTCATACTAAAATGCCTCGGAATGAACTTAGGCATTGATGCCATTAATTCCATTCCAACTACCTTCCTAACCTCATTTCCCACCTGGATTCCTAAAGAAATTATATATAAACTTAAAACATAAAACATAAAACATAAAACATAAACATTTTACTAATTTTATCCTTCACAATTGACTAGCCTACTTGAAATAGTGCTTGTGTTCTAATGCAAATTTAGCATTTTGTATTGTGTTTACATATTGTTGGAGGTATGAATTTGGATTGTTGATCTTTATCAAAATGGGAAGCAAGAAGTGTCGAAGTAAAATATCTACTAGGAATCAAAGCAACACCAAAGAAATAAGAGAGAAAGATAGAGAAAGAAAGAGGAAAAAAAGAGCAACCTTGAGAGGAGAAGAAGTTGCAAATCAACCTATGATGGGAGAATCAAATGCCATTGCTAACAAGATTGGTATGATTTAAAAGTTATGCAATTTCATATTCATATATATAATTTCATTTTCCTAGTGATCTAGTTCATATAATTTCATATTGCATAATATATTCAATTTCCTAGTGTTCTAGTTCATAAATTTTATATATATACATGTTAAATTGTTTAGAATGTAAATGTAATTTTGTAATTAATTCATAAACTTATATACATTGTATGTGCATGTATATATACAACCTTCTATAACCACTTATGTACATGTGAAAAAATGGTATGTGTTGTGAAAGAATTGAAAAAAATGTTTCACCACTACACTAAATTAGATATATACAAAGTAAGTGTATTATAGTATGAGTAGTTCTAGTTGTCCAATGAAATTAGAGAATGGTTGATGAATATATATAATTATAGTGCATAATATTCTACCATAATATCTAGTTCTAAATGAAAATGCATATATCCATTAGCCTCACATAACCTCACATACAAATGAATTTTATAATTTGATGATATAGCCTCACATGCAAACGAATTATAATTTGATAATATAGCCTCGCATATATATAATTTTTATGTTCAAAATTACAAAGATTGTTCTCAATGGGAGTTGATTGCACCATCATAGGTTGACTTGCATCTTCTCCTCTTAACATTGCACTTATTTTCTTCATCTTTTCTATAGCCTTATCTCTCCTTTCATCGATTTTACTATGATTTTAATTTCATATTCATATATGAACATTTTCATAGTGTTCAAATTAAAATTACACTACATTATGATAATGATGATAATTACATTACAATCACAATTACAATTACATTAAAATTACATTACAATTACAATTATAATTACAATTACATTACGATTACAATTACAATTACATTACATTACAATCATGTACAATTGACTAGGAATCATATGGCTTTAAGCATTGGTGACAATGATGATCTCAAAGAAAATCAACAATTACATTTATAATCGCAATTACAATTACAATCACATTAACGTGCATAAGCACCAGCCTTACGTTAATGGGACAGTAAGGTAGATTTCATGTAAAACAACTAAAACAACAAACAATATCAGTAACAATAAATCAACTAAACATCTATGACTAAACTAATAAAAGAAAAAGAACATGAAATTTATACCTTCTCTTTCTGAAAAATGGGCCATTGTGGCCTTTGATTGTCCTGCACTTTGTCCATACCTACTTTTCCTTTCTTGACCTGCCTTGTTTCATCCCATTGCTTTTTCATTGAAGGAAAGTCACTTGTTACTTATTTTTTGGAAGGAAAGTTTCATACACAATGCACACAATCACACCATTAAAACAACATGCTCGGTTCACGATCCCGAGCAAAACCTTAAAAGTAACCTAATTTACTTAATGACATCCGGTTTGGGATATAAGTTTCATCTGCAACAACTATGGGAAGTACTTGGGGTTTTCCCTAAAACTCATTATGAGGAGTACCACAGGAACCCCAAAGTAGTTAGCCATTGAGAGGACTTGTCAAGCGAAAAGGGAAACGACCCATACTGGATTGACTAGATTCCCACCTATGAGGAAAACCAAAGAGATGTCATTTGTGGTTGAGTGGTTAGTAGTTTTACCTGCGTTGTGAAGTGAGGCGTACTGCCCCAATACTCAAGCCTGAGATAGCCTTGGTGGCCGAGTGACTACCTTTGAACCATTATGAAGCTGATTTAAACCGTGATCCATATTCATCTCCTGTTACTAATACATCCATCATTGCTCCACCAATTTCTTCCTCTTGCTTTAGGGGGCGACCCCTTAGTTTGGTTCTTTGGACCATCACCTTCAAAGCCCTCATCGAAAACACTCATCACCTTCAAAGGGACACACGAACTCTAACTCGGATCCGTATTCCTAAAAAACAATGACAATATGATAAGTAAAATAAAATGTTATTCAAGCTTGTATTTATTTGTTAATTTGTTAACAAACAATGACAATATGATAAAATTAAAATAAAATGTTATTCAAGCTTGTATAACTTATTTTCTATTTTTTTAACTAACAATGACAATATAATAAGTAAAATAAAATGTTATTCTTGAGCTTGTATTTATTTATTGCTAGATCCTAGCCATCCATCAAAGGATCATGCACCCTTTTATTTCTCAAGAGTAATTGGGAGCTTCAATGATGTTGGAATGGTTGCTAATTGTTTAAGATGGTTGGATGATGCCACTCAAGAAGAGTTCAGGAACCCGACCCCTGATCGGAAAATCAGAGAGCATGTTAGTAACATAATCAAGTTGTACTTTGAATAACAATTAGTGATTACACAAGCTCAAATCCTACGTGGATTGAAAAAACAAAAAAATTAAAACGTGCCACAAATTTGTTGGGTTTTGAGGATGTTAAAAATAAAAATACATGTGAGAATGTAACAGAAAATGTAACAACTACACTATCTGCATTTGTAAAGTCAAGAAAAATTGATATCAACGCTGCTCGTAGGGAAATTACAACTACTATTGTGGCACGAAGCACCTCAAGAAATTGAATGGTCGCAACAATGTCAAATATTCTCCACGTTTCAAGAAAAACACTACACAAATACACTAAATCCAAGGTAAAGATAGATGAAAATGATGAAGCTACTTGTTGGGATCTTATATGCAGAGAAGAATATAAAGACATGATGGAAGAGGGAATTAGAGAGAAGGTGATAGAGTATTGGGACAACCATTCTCGTTGTATACTAGATCGAAAAAATGTCCCGCGACAACGTTTTGGCATAGGAATTTATAAGGAGCATTGAAAAAATGTTATGGAGATGACAGGAGTTTCTTTGTTTGAGGAATTCAAAGAATCAAATCCGGTGTCCAGATATCATTTACCATATTCAGTAAGTTGAAACCGTGGTATATTAGGCCGAATATGATTCGGGACAATTGTTGTTCTCGATACCACGTTGAATTCTAGTTATACTACGACACATTTGTGGATTTTTGCAAAAAACATTGGGATGGTGAACCAGCTCCTCACACAGTGGGATTTTATTTCTATGATATTATGTAATAGGAATCTTGAAATTGTGTTTTTCATTAAAAGGTGTGTAGGTGGGAGAAGATGCCATGAATGTGGTGATTTGGCATTGTTCCATAGGAAGTTTTCTATTGATCCAACACAACCTGGATTGTCATATGTCACAGTTAAGTGGAAGAGATATGAGTATATCTCCATGAATCCATCATATTCTTCACATGTTCCATCTAAGAGGATTGACTTGCTAAAGGATGGTATTCCTATTTCAGACTTCATGGACAGGTTTCAAAGTTAGATTTACAAATACATTAAACACTCACATAGGTGTAGGTGGAAAGATTTAGAATTTAAGCATTCTCGTGAGGTTTCTGAGCCAGGCACATTCCTATCGGTGGTAGACTTTGCTAAGAATTACACATGTTCTCCTGAGAGAGAGATACAAAGTGGGTATTATCACTCCGACCAGGTGTCCATATTCGTACATGTATTGTATAGAATTTCTCAGGTGAGCATTGATGGTAGGGATATAAATCCTTAGTCACGGGATATGATCAAGGAATACTATTTTTATGTCAGTGATGATCGTGAGCATGACACATTGTTTGTTCAACACTGCTTTGGGTTGATTTATGATTCATTAAAAAAGAATGGGGTGTCATTTATAGAACACTGGTTTTGGTCAGATGGGTGTGTGGGGTAGTTCAAATCAGCACGCTCCTTTTATTGGTTGAGTCACCTTCACAAAGAGACATGAATTCGACACACCTGGAGATTTTTTGAAACATGGCACAGAAAGGGTGAACATGATGGCATAGGTGCATGCATGAAATGAACACTTCAGAGGTACCAAATGAGTCATAGTGCATTTCGAATTAAGTGCTCAGTAGAAGTAGTTGATTGGTACACACAAAATTTGGGTCACCAAGGTCATGAACAAGCAAGGCTGGTGCGCAGGTAGGAACAACAACTTAATTAGAATTTAATAAATGTGTTTGTATTATTATATATAAATATGATGTTTTTTATTCGATGCGGGTTTTTTTGGGATGTTTCCCTTGGCGATGTGAATAGATCCATGCCATGGTATTGTGAGACCATACCTGGTACAAGAGAACTACATTTAGTTTGTAGTAAAGACATGGGTGACATATTTTCCATTGAAACGAGGAAGTATGCGTGTTTCTGTGAGTTTTGAATTAACGCCAATGGACTAGGGGTTGATCATTGCGTGAACTATGCATATGTCAAACAATGGAAATATGTCCCTCTTAATCCAAATGGGCCACGTCCAATTTCGACATGGAAAGAGATGCACACTCACGAGGCAGTGGTTTCACTAGATCATGATCAAGTTTCTGATTTGGTTAAGCAAGGTACATGATAGTTGATTGAATGTTTAAACTTATAGTATTTTACACATGCATATATATATATATATATATATATATATATATATTTAAGATTTGATTAATATTTGAAAATATTGATGTAGGTGATGTATTTGTTGTAATTACACCACCGGGAAATGATGAGCATGTGGCATACTTTTTGATGCGGTGTAAACAAATCAAAAGTAGGTTGGTGTGACCCTATGTTGATGGAGAGTTCACATACCAGGTTGGTGACCTAGTTGTGATGTGCCACTTTTTTGTAAAAGTGAGAAGACAAGGTGATTATATTATATACAAATATTTCATGCATCAATATATATATATTGTTAGTACAGTCATTTGGTGGTGGAAACTCGGATACATCTCATTGAAATCAAGGTGAAGAGGGGTGAATCAAAGAGATGGAAGATGTCAGTAGCTGACCATGATCGTATTATGGAGACGTGCATTCCTATAACCCATTGTCCGGATGAATGAAAGTTATATGCCACTTTTGATGTTGGCATAGTTGACAGGCTTTTGAAATGTAGCAAATCAAAATTTCTTCTGAAATATATAATTTTTATTTAAATGTAAATTTTGTAAACTTATATATGCGAGTATGTGCATTCACATATACTCTATGTGCATGAACACCTATACCTAGGAATACCAACAATGTCCTAAGTGTTATGGAAGCTCAATTTTGTATATGTAACATTTTTTTGGTGTATTTGTGCAAATACATGTATATCACACTCTATTTGTGCAAAGTTCTAAATTACCCGTTACATTGTATACAAGTTGTAAATTGTAAACCTTTTAAATTGTTAGTGATATGCAATACAAAGAACAACACATACATTTAGTGCATCCTCATTAAATCTACCAATTGCAATTGATATTATTTGTAAGTTATGTTAAATTGTAAGTTTCGTTTGATTGACAATTTTGCAAACTTGTAAATTTTTTTACAAATGAAACCAAATTTCAAATTGTAGTTGTAATTTTTTTTGTAAATGAAATCAAATTTTACATTATAGTTGTAATTTGCACCTAGTATATCTTACATTGTAAACTTGTAAATTTTGTAACATTTTAATTGTAAGTTATTTTAAAAATTGTAAGTTGCATTCGATTGACAATTTTGTAAACATGTAAACTTGTAAACTTTGTAAACATTGTAAATTTTGTAAACTTGTAAAACATAAATAACTTTAAACTATAACTACAAATAATTAAAACATTTAACATACCATCTTGTTAAAAAAAAGTCCATATATATATATATATATATATCGATAATCATAAAGTACAAAATAATAAAGTCCAAAACACCCCTACAAATCACCCCTATACCATTGATCGAGAGATCGGCCATCATGGCCACTACCGTTAGTTGCACTATGCCCCTCGCCTTCCTCATGCACATCGCAAAGAAAATTTCCCAAGTCTGAGAACTGTAAAAGTTAAAACCATGAACTCTGCAAATCAATTACATAACACATATTTAAATTACATGTAGAATGTGGAAAAAAATTAAATATATATGAAACATAGATCTATGAACTCACCTCGCTCGAGTTGAGTGTCAGGTTTGGGAGGCTGGGTATCTCCTGAGACGAGCATTCATTAGGACCCAACTGATGAGCGGAAACCCACTCATCTGTAAACATCACAGCGGATTCAATGTCCTCATCTGCAACTTCCTGTGTTTGCATCTATTTCCATGACATGAAAATAGTTATATTAATGAATTACAATTTTAACTTAAGAATTACAATTTGAACATGTTAATTATAATCTAACCATAAATATGCAAACAATTCGAACATAAATAACTAGTTCCTCGTCGATTGGCCTATCATGCGTATGACTCGGGCAGGGATGTGTAGAATCCTGTGCAGTGCCCCTGCCTCTATCCTGTATAATATGAAAAATATAAATGACGAAAATTAGAACAAACCAAAGTATTACATGTTCAACAATTGACTCATTTAGAAATTCAAATTTAGGATGACAGTTAACACATACCTCATTGACATGGGAGGATGAAACTATAGCGGGACCTCAAATAGATGCATCACTGCCAAAAAGGACCTCCATGAAACCGGACTCCTGCATGGAGGTATAAAACAAAGAAAAGTATTAGTTAAAAAATGATTCATTTGAGGATACATTACAATCATGACAATCAAATGATGACAATAAAGACATACCTGTCCCACCGGTCGAGGCTTGCATCTATCAAGCAGTCAAAAATATGCATCGTGGGCTATGATAGCATACTATAGAACTGTGTTGTGATAAATAATGATGAGAAAATCATCGGACACCCATTGTAACTCAGGCTCTGCTTGTGCAGTGGGTAATCCATGTCTCTTTTCCTGCAAAACCATCATGGTACGATGCATTGTCATGTGTGTAGCCTCTGCTAATGCACTTCACTCCTCAATCGCTAGCTGAGATGACTCAGCTACATCATCTTTCCTAAGCACGATCCTACTAGGGAGACCTACCAAAGGATTTGGCTTTGGATGAGCTCAAGGATCTCTCCTAGCCCTAGGACATGCATGACTGTGTCCCCCACCAACACCATAGAAGCTTGAGGGCATGCTGGTGTAATCTGGGTGCATCCCCAGGACAAAATATGCATATATATGTTTTTCAAAGTATAGTGGGACCCGGTCATGGTGGGGAAACATGCCCCATGCTCCAATAAACCTGTCATATACATAAGGTGTTGCAACCTGTAGCTTAAAATAATTGAGTCTAAGCGGTTGACCAATAGCATGGTCAGGAGGGATATCAAATAATGTTCCCTTCACATCATGGCTAGTTGTTGCATCTCTCATTGCAGCCCAGTTATCAAGACCCATCACTACGACCCTTCTTCTCTAACATGCAATGGCCGAAAGAGAACTCAATGGTCCAATGGACTTGTAGACCTTCATTATATTGTCTATTGCCTCTAACATCATCCACATCAAACGTGATGTGGGAGAGTGGTCTGAAATGGAGCAGATGTTAATCTGCAAACAGTCACACTAACTGGTAATGTCTTGCAATGTGATAGATGTGATATCATCCTCCCATCGTGCTTCCTTGGGAGGTTCAGGGACTTGTTGTGCAGCTGCAACACCTGAAAATTAGATGAAAACATAAATGTCAGTCAAAATACATACATCAACTGTAGGTGAATTTGAAATCAATATAAATTAAAGGTACTAGTAACTGAAAGAAAAATATATATGCATTTAATGTACTTGTCTCATGGGTCCTCCCCACCGACATCAGCAGTATCCTCCTCGCCACTCACATGCACAAAGAGGCTGCCAGAGTGGTTGCTGCTCATCTCCCCAACAGGAGCGTGTGTCGGCATAGGACGCCTAGGTGAACCTGTGAAAATAGAGACATACAAGTTGATGATAAATATACACATGTGAAACAATTTAATTTTATGTAACTAACAATAAAGAGTACATCATGTGCAATTGTATACTTATGAGTCCTTTACCAACCTATGGGGCGAGAAATGGTCGCAGATCCTCTAGTGCCTTGCCTTCGACGAACTGAAGAACCCCTCCGTGGAGATGCATTTGCATGAAATACGACATAATAAATGCAGTCAACATACAATATAAGATAAATGATAAATATGTCAATAGTAAAGATGTAGATTTGAGATGATTAATATATCATCCCATGGTGCACATTAAATTACAATTCCATTTTCCATAATTTAATGTATAAATTTATATATTTTATTAGTAATATTTTTTACTATTATTTTAAAATATTCTAAATTTATAATTTATAATTTTCAAAATGTTGAATATAAATCTATATATTTTTTCAAAAAAATATCAAAAATATATTTTTATCTTAAATTATGGATTTCTATTAATTTTAAATTTGATATTCTTTAAAAAAAATGAAATCATGAATTTCTATTAATTTTTTATTTTTTTTAATTTAAAAAATACTTCTATTTTCTCATAATTGAAAATCAAATCTTATACACTTCATTAATATTTCCATTTGATTTTCCTTGATAAATCCAAAGATATATAACTACACTTTTTATAAATTAAAATTAAAATTTACACACTTATTTGTTATTATTTTTTTCCTTAAAAAGAAAAAAAAGACGATCCACATTTTCATAATACTTTTGTTTGAGCTTCAAAAAACCAAAAATACATAAATACACTTTTCAATAAACTAAAATAAAAATATGTCATCTAATAAGTCAAAACATACATATAATATTTTATTATGAAAAAATATTTATAAGAAATATAAATATAAATATAATATTATAATTATAAATATAATTTATTTTAATGAAATAGTTAATAGTTATATATATATATATATATATATATATATATATATATTGGAATATATATCAAAATATTTAAATTAAAATATATGGGTTGTTTAGATAAATGTCTCCGCTTGTTTAAGGTTCACAATTGTCTCGTGTTTAGGGTTTGAATTTTTTCCAATCCTTCGTGTATTCTCGGAATATTGAAAAAAATTGGGTACCATTACTGCTTACCCAACACACATTTCAAAATTAAAACGATGGCATAAACGCTGTCGGTTGATAGAAATATTTATACAAACTATAAATTTAAATTTTAAATTTAACAAATTTGAATTTTTTCAATCCTTCATGTATTCTCGAAGGATTGAAGAAAAAATGTGCAACTTTTCTGCTTGTCGGGCACACATTTAAAAATTAAACTGGCAGCATAAACACTACCAGTTGAAAAAATATATATAAAACAAAAAAAATAAAAAATAAATAAATAACAAATTTCAATTACAATTTTATAAAAATACGGCAGCATTTCTGGTTGTCGGCACACATTTCAAACATATTAGACAAAAAAAATCTAACCTAAAAACATCTACAACAATGATTTTTGTTCAATTTTAACCTAACATTTTAAAACTTAAAAAAATAAGTAAAATTCCATTTAAATTTCAAAAAACAAGGCTTGGGTGTTACCTCTCTGCTCAGACATCGTGGTGAAAGGTAGGGGTGGTCGTGTCTTGTGCTGTAGCTCGGCCGAGGTCTGTGGTTTTGCTACAGCTCGATCAAGTTGCTTTTGTGGGGAAAATGACAAATAGGTCGTGACTTCCTACGGGATTTTTTATAATTTGTTTTAACGGGAACCTCGATCGAGGTTGATAGCTTGATCGAGGTTTTATTAAACCCTCGATCGAGGATTTATCAAAAGATCGATTGAGTGTTTTTTAAACCCTCGATTGAGGTATCAAGACCTCGATCAAGGGTATGTTTTTTGCTTTTTTTCTGAAATTTCCTTGCCAAAAATTATAACCCACCTCCATGGATGCACCCTCAAGCAAAGAAAACATTTCTACACTTGAAACTCTCTGTAAAATTTGTTCCATTGATGGAACAAGGTAGTTGTCCTTTTTAGATGCTCTATTTGGGTTGCAGAAATCCACACATAGTCTGATCTCTCCACTCTTTTTGTGGACATGGACCGGGTTAGAGATCCACTGTGTGTGTCTAACCGAGAAAATGGTTATGGAATTTAGGAGTTTCTCAAGCTCTTTTTCGATGGATGGCTCGATACTAGGATGCATCTTCCTCAACTTCTGTTGGTAGGGTCTTATGTCGGGCTTTAGGGGTATGTTATGTTGCATGATAGAAGAATCAAAGGTTTTTAGATCATCATAATTCCATGCAAAAAGATACTTGAATTCTTTACATAGTTTAACTAAATATCTCTCCTCTTTTGGATAACAAGTAAGCCCTATATTAATGACCTGATGGTTTTGCTCATTACCAATATTAACAGTTTTATAATTAAGAGTAGAACTATGAGTTTTGCAATTAGGGTTTGTTTTAAACTTATCTTGCAGGTCATTGTATTTCTCTAAATTAATGACTGATTTAGGGATCAAGTTGGAGGGAAAATTATGATCAGACAGAGAATTATGATCCCAGAGAAGGGGTCGAAATGTCGAATTTCAAATTCTTGCAACACATCTTTCTTCGACTTATCAAGAGACTTATCATGTTCAGCCTCATCTATAGCAAAGTCTTTAAAAGTGCCCTCGGCTGTCACGAAGTCTAAAATCTGAAGATCATCATCAAAGGTTTTCCAACTAGCTACATTACCTGGTATAGAAGTTCTGTACATGAGTTCAATAGAAAAGGTATCACGGGACATGCCTTCTGGTGGAATGAGCCTAGATGTAGTGTTTTCTAAAAGATCTGCATCAAAATTTTGTGACCTAGGGGCAGATTTGATATTAAAATAATTAAAATAATTTGTCATGTCCCTAACTAACTTCTGATAATTCAACAAATTTATAGATAAACAATGGATCTTATTTCTCACCTGCTTGACTATGATTTCAGAGTCTCCATAACATTCGATGATTTATGCTCCCAAGTATATTTCCTTCTTGATCCCTTGTACCAGGGATTTGTATTCAACAATATTGTTAATACACTTGAATTCAATCCTGCAATCGATCATCCATTTGGTGCCCTTGGGATCCATAAGCACAAAAACTACATCGACACCATCCTTGGATTTATACCCATAAAAAAAAGTGTCCAAGAAGACAAATCTAATCTAAAATTCGTATTGGAATTATATACATTATGAACAATTTCTATAGAAAATGGAACAACTGTGCAATTGTCGATTTCTAATACCCTATCAACATCCTGAGCCAGGGAGGTATCAATAGGAAAATTCCCAAAGAAAATTTCAAAGGTATACTGTTCTATGGTTGTAGTGAAGAAAACAACAGGTTCACTTGAGTCATTAAGGTTTGTAACTGTTTGCTTTATGAATGGTTCTCTGAGAATTTTGATCTAGTTTAATTTGTCATTGTATGGTAACCACAAGTGTGACCAATCAGTGGAAAAGTATCCCTTAAGATTCTCTGACCAATCTCTACTTAGCCACATGCCATAATCCTTAGGGATATCTTCCACACAAATATCTAATGTCTGGTATATCCTAGGATCTATGGATAATGTTAGTAGGAAATTCTTCATCTTACCTACTACCATAACTCTAGATCTGTCCAATTGGACTATTTAGGTAGGGAAAGGTTCCCAGATTGCGTTAATTTTCCTATAGACATAGATAGGAATAACATTAGACGATTCCTCCCGAGTCAATCATACAATTGTGTACATTCCTATTAAAAATATCAAAAGTTAGTAGAAAAGGAGGAACCCTTTTCATACTAGTGTTTTGACCATCAAGCTTTGTGCAAATTTCTAAATTATTATTCTGAACTTCTTTTAATTTATTTAACATTGTATTCTTAGGTAAATTTTCTCTTCTAGATGGTATTTTCAGAAGCTCAAACAAAGAAATATTTTTCTTATCCTTTTTTAAGTCATCTACTAAATCGTACTCGACTTCGGGGATTACCTTGTCTTTTGATGTTGCCACCTTACCTATGCTTGGATTGGATGTTGATGATGGATTATATTGTGATGTCTAGCATTTGATCTTGGTATTGTATGCATGTTGTATATCGAAGATGTCTTCGGTATGATCTTCCTCCTCAGCCATCGACAGTTCTTGAAAAAAATTAATAGTATTTGTATGTTGGTCTTGTTCTTCATCAGTGGGCACAGAGTTTGTAACTCCCTGTGAACTGTCTCTACTATCATCATGAGTAGTTTGTGCCCTAGAAGTTAAGGCTTCAAAGATGGAGTAAATATCATCAGATGTAAGTGTCTCCTCAGGATTGGGAGGTTGATTCTGGGGACGTTGATAAGGTCTCTTGAATGGTGGCCTAGCCATACCTCTATTATTTACCTGATTATCATTGTTATTCCTTTTGATATCTACCATATCATTCAGAATCTTCTGCAAGAGTTTCTTCATGTTGTCTAGTTCGTAAGGGTCTTTGTTTTTGGGTGTGGGTTTAGGTGCAATTTACTTCCTTCTCCTGGATGTAGAAGGTTGATCATCTTGGGCATCAGGTTTGTCCTTCAGACCAAACAAGTATTTCCCTACTAAGGAAGCTTCCGAAAAAACTTCTTATAGAGTGGTTTTGCGAGCCCTTTTTACCAACATAGAAATTTGAGTTGGTAGACCCTTAATGTAGTAAGCTACCAGCAACTCTTCCACATGAATAATAATGGTAGGAATCCCATTTTTCAAACAGGAGAACTGTTGGTTAAAGTCCTTTACTCTCTCTTTTCCTTTTATTTTAAGGGAATACAATTCAATAACAAGATCTTCAGGGGTAGTGTCATCCCTGAATTTCTCAAGGAACAATATTTCAAATTCATCCCATAATTTAATAGAGCCAACCTTTAAGGAAAAATACCATGTGGAAGCTTGACCCCCAAAAGACTATGGGAACAGTCTGCACACCACGTCCTCATGGACTATACATCTCAACCTAACGGCCTGCATAAATGTATTTATGTGGTCCTCAGCAGGGGATTTATCAGTAGAGTTAAACTTCGGGATCCACTTCTTAGGATTCTTAGGAAACTTGTGTTGTTTCCCAAGGACAAAGACTGCATATAGGTCCAAACGGGGCCTGTTTACTTGGTCAACCATTGGTGCTTCTTCTACTCAAGAAGAGCTAGAACATTTTTCGTTGTCTGATGAGTCCTCATATGGTGAAGAAGATGAAGTAGGTGGTGTTGGTGGTGGTCCATGAGACAAGATATTGGGATGAAGATTTGTTTTAGGTTGTTCGGTTGTATCAAACAGTTGGTCTATTTGAATCTCAAGAGCTTATGGCTGCTCAGTAGAATTTTGGGAAGTTTTGCTCATAGGAGAATTATGAGTTCGATGGGTTACAAGTAAAGCATATGTGAGGCTATGAATGGCTTCAACTCTCTGTTCAAACTTGGAAGTTATGTCTTCGGTGATTTTCCTCAACTGTTCAAGTGTAAGGGTCCCCCTAGTTGGTGAATTGAAGAGAATTTCCAGTCTGCTAACAACTAGTTCCAGAGCAGGAGTGAGAGGAATTGTTATATGATCTTCTATAGGTCATGTTGTAGACATAGAATATTTAATGTGACTTCTAGTAATGATTGGTGATCTAGGAGTAGGAGTTTTTCTAGTGTTTTGTCATGACATGTTTAACAATGGCCCTCCTTCTAGTGCCATTTTGTTGATGTCCTGGGATTGAAGGTTGCTGGAATATCTACAAGGAAGTCGCCAAAAGGAAATAGTCCAACCATAAAGGCTTCAAATCGATCCCGCACATAGATGATTCTATCCTTGAGTTGTTTGGGATGACTAGATCCTATGGATACGAGGCATCTACTGACACAAGGGTTTTTATATCTAAGTGATGTGCTCTTACCTTAAGGAATACCTGAGAAGGTTTTGAAGTAATTGGATTCTAGACTAACTATTCAAGAAAACTTAAACAATGATCGTAACGGATTTAGGTAGGGTAGTTGTAAAATATAATTGATAACAAGAAACTAATTTCTCAACTTATAGAAATATAAATCAAGTTCACTTTCCTTAACCAACTTCAAATAAAACCAAAGAATGAAAATTACAATGCTTTATCCAAGGTGTTATAAGTGTACAACATGTCCTATCAGGTAATAACAACTGACAAATAGTATTAGGGATTAATATATACTCATCAGTTGCAGAACAATGCATGTGAATTAAATAAATACTTTCATTTAATGCACATTTAATGTGTTAAGATTATAAGGAGAAATCAATACATAAACTAACACATCCATTAGATAAGCAACCAATGATCACTATGCCAGATAGATGCAAGAAAGACTAAAATTCATGAAAAACATTTAATGAATAAGCACAGAACACAGCATAAATAATAGTGTAATTTTATTCAACTTGCAAAACATTACAAAGTTCAAAATTACAAATCTTTCTTGGTATGTGCTTGGTAGTCTTGTCTCCTGTATAGTTCTCCTAGGATTAATCCTTCTAGTCCTTCCTTTACTTGGGAAATACCCTCCCTTTAAATAATATTACAAAATTTACAAAGAAAGAAATTTCCCAAGATGTGGGATTACAAGATATTTTAGTTTCATGGTCTGCCAAGGGTGGAACTCCACTTTGAAAAAGAATCCATTAAATCTTGGATGTATTTGAACTAAGAATTCTCTAAATGTAATTCAAATTTACATATTAAGGATGTGATCTCCCTTTTATTGATATTCTTCCATTCTTTGAGGAAGAGAGTAATCCTCACTAATTAAGTGAGAGGTGTCTCAACACATTGCTTGATTTCCTCCATAGTAAGTTGAGTCATCTCCAAAATATTCTCCTTTGGTTTAGCAGAATCACTCTTAATCTGCTCGAACTTCAATTTCGTAGGCACAGCCTGATCGATAGGATCTAAGAGTGGTAGATCCAGATACTCGAGTAATATTTTTAAGGAAACCCACCTCCTTTTGTAGGCTGCTTGTCCATATTTGATGATGGATTCCACCATATCACAAATGCTTTCCCATGCTTCAATTATCACCTCGATTTTCTTGAGCTTGAGATTATATAGGATTGGTAGATTTTCTGGTTTGTCTTTGATATATTTTTGACACTCTATAATGTGATCATAAGCTTTAGTTTCTTCTTATATTATTTTGTTATGCTCATGGAGGACCTCTTACTGATGCTCAAATGAATTATACAACTCTTGCATCTCATTGAATCCTTTATATAGATTAACCATGCCTTGATAAAACTGATCATGTGTTTTGCATTCTAATTGTTTAAACTCTTCTCCCGTGAATTTGGATAAAGAAGATGTAGTATATGCTAGTTGGAGGTCTTTAAGTTGTTGTTCAAACATAAAAATTTTGTCTTCCTTCTTCTTAGTTAAGAGATCCACCTTCTCAAGATGATACTTCAAATAATCGTTCTACTTTTGAAGTTGATTTAACTTCTCTCATATTCCTCTCCGAGAAGTTGAATTGAATGCCTGTGGTGTACGTCAACTTATGATAGGTCTTGTTTGGAATTTTGTAGCTCTTGTTCCTTGTCTTCAAATTCTTTGTTCAGCTGAGATACTGAATCAAAATGTTTTCCAGCAAAATCCCCCATGGAAGCTATTGTTGTATCCAGGGCTCCTTGTTTGGTGTTAAAGGAGTCCCTTTTCCAAATGATATGGATAGGGGTTTGAACCTATTTGACCATGCCTTCCCTTGTCCTATTAGCTCCCTTATTAAATACATATTTATCTTTCCTACTCCAAAAATACTTATGCAGTGAAACCACTGCATCCTCGCCAAAATTTGTCATCTCCTCTGTAGTCGAGATAGTTCCCTCATGAACAATCAATAGAGGCTCAGGTTGGGAAGTTTGAGGACTGGGGATTTCCAAACTAAGGGCTGAAATAATAATAGGAGGTGTGGGAACAATAGGTGCAAGGGATGTATAAATAGAGGTGGGAGTAGGTGTATAAGTTTTAGGGGAGGAAATTGTAGAGATGGAAGGAGTATCTGGTTGTGGAAAAATAGAATGTGGGGATGTTGGGGTAGTGTGGAGTCCAAATGAGGTTGAAATAATAGGTGAAGTAGAAGGGGAGATAGAGACAGGTGGCTCTATTAGTACCAAGGGTGTGCTGGTGGTATCTGAAAGAATTTGAGATAAATTGATCTTAGAAAAAGAAAGTTGGGGAAATGATGAATAAAAAATACTCCGAGATGACTAGGTGGTGGTAATGGATGATGTCATGGAAGTAAGAAAATTAACAGGGAAAGTGGACGGATTGTTTTCCTCCTCCATGTCATTGTGTATCTCATGTATCTCAACATTATCTTAATGCAAAGGTTCTACCGGTTGCTGAATTGGAGGAACTCGCAGGATCTGTTGTTCAGGCTCTTCCACTCTTTGGACTACCCGTGGTAGAGGTTGAGGGATTTCTTATTGTGATTTCATTTGAGGAATGACCTCATGAACATTTTTATTATTCGGTGGAGGTTGAGCCACAAATTCTTGTGCCTTTATCTTTGAACTAAGATTCTCCATGACTTTCTTGAATTTCGTCACTCTGTGTAAAATCTCCAATGTGGAGGAGGATTCTGGTTTCTCAGGGACATCAAGAATAGATTTACCTTTTTCCTTAAGATTTTCATGGCTAGTAGTGGAATAAATGGATAAATCTTCCCGAGCCTCCTTTTCTATGTTCTTCTTATGGGCATCCTCTTGCACTTTCAATCGGATTTGTCTTGAAATGTAGGGTAGAGGTCTTTAAATCCTTATGATATTGGAATATGTGGGCCTTTTCTAGAGGAATGGGTAATCCTTCCCACTACTTATGAAAAATAAACAACCCCTCTATATATTGAGTCAACAGGAAGATCTTGATGGGAATAAGAAAACCTGCACAAAATGATTAGCCAGCCATGAGTTGGGATCATGCATTCTTCTAGGTGCTTCCCCTAGATTCATTTCTACTATAGCCTTGCCTAGGATAGAAGCATGAGTGGAGTTCTGCAATATCAAAAAACCCAAGATCAAAGGGAAATTGGGACAACAGTTCCTCCTAGATACAACACGTTTAGGGAAGGATCCATCAACGACCGTCTGATATGCTATTTCCTACAAAACCATCATGTCCAGGACTATTCTTGGAAGTAGGTGGACTATATTTCCACCCCAAATCCAAATGTAGGAGAAATATTCTCCCACATAGCAATCAACCATGAGAGATATTAGAGATCTGAATCTCTTTAAAAAATTTGGGGCATCCCCCCTAAATATCATCTGGTACATCGACCCTATGAAGTGGTCAAAGATCTCATAAATTCGGGGGATAAAATTGTCCCCCCACATGCCAGAGCAATAGATGTGTAATAGCGGGTAAGTCTTGGTCCAATTACAACCCATGGTCAGGAATGCAGAAGTAGCACAAAATACGTCCATCACATACCCCAACATGTAGAAATATGGCTTCCTTGAGGATGAAGTTTTCTGATACTTTTCAATCGCCCCCTTTAGTGTTATTGATAAAATCTAAGCCAAATTGAATGATTCCCCTGCAAGAAATGAACGAGCCTTATTTGGGGCTTTCATAGTCAATTTCCCACTTTACCAGGTCTATATATGGCATGAATGAAGGCTTGGATGCAATACCGTGAAGCTGGGAACTCCTAATTTTGGCATACACAGACTGGTCATGGGGAATTGCAGAGAAGTCATCATTGTCGAATATTGAATAAATCCTAGATCAATCTAGATGAAGGGTTTCAGAAACACACCCACTGGTATCAGTAAATATGCTAGTGTTTGGGTCCTTGTTATTCTTCTCTTTCAGCGCTGTCTTAGACCTAGTATTTCTAGACATGTTGTTGGACTTGGAGATAAATTCTGGTATAAATTTGGCAACCATGATTAAAACTTATCACAGATAAAATAACATAAAATGACCATGAAGGGTAAGAAAATTACCATTAGAAAGCTTGGAAATGAGAGGATTGGTGAGATTGAACGAGAAAAATCTACAGTAAGAAATATCAAACGTAGTAGAAATCACAAGTGAAATGGTAAAGAATTCATAAATTCGAATGAATTAAATAATCCAGGATTCAACAGCAGAATAGATGTGAACTGTAGATCTAAGAAAAATAGATGACTAAGATCGAGGTGGGAAATCCAAATGCAGAGGTAAAACAACCGAAAAAACCTTAGATCTTATGATTTTCACAATCCACAATCTGTACTGCGGGTTGTGGAATGCGAAATGAAATTAGTAACCAAGGAAATTTTTTAAAGTTCTGCAATCCACAAAATATTTGCAGGTTACGGGTAAGAAATGTTGCAAATTACAATTTATTTCAGTTTTCTCTTTTTGCAATCCTCATTGCGGGTTGCGGTTTGTAGAACCGAAAAAGAAAAAAAAACGTAAAACATGATTTTTCTGATTTCCACAATCCGCATTGCAAAATGTAGGAGGAACCAGAAAAGAAAAGTTTTATTTTGAAAAATATTTCTGCAATCTGCAATCCGCATTGTGGGTTGCGGAAAGACAAGCTTTTATTGAACAACAAATTCTAACTTCTGTAATCCGCATTTGCAGGTTGCGGAAGGCGGGAAACTAATTTCCCAAAATTCTCCAAAAAAAGGACTTCCGCAATCCAATTTTTGAATGCAGAATGTGGGTTGCGAAAATGCAAGACATATGTAAAATAAACAAGGGCACTTCCGTAATCTGCAAAACCCCCCAAAAAAGGTTTGTAATGAGATTTTATTAAGGTCAAAACACACTACTTACAATTAAAATTCCCCTAACAAGATTATGTCCCTAAAAGACAATTAAAAGGATGAGTGGGGCTCCCATTTTAGTAGCGTAAAATGGGATATGTTGCTTCGAGCAACAATTGTTTTATCCTAGAAAGATTAAACCATATTTTACCCTATAAAGAGAATGATTGTATGACTTACAGGGTTGTTAGATCATGACATGTTAGATTACCTTTTGTCGGGACTTGATATTTTCGATAGCGCTCTTGTAGAATATGTTCAGGGTTCTGCTACCAGAACATGGAACTTCTGGTAGCACCTCTTTTAAAAGTTTTGCCCTTTTCACTACCAGAAGTTGAAACTTCAAATAGAAATTGGTTTTTTCTTGTAATTCAATTCTATAATCTGCAAGGAGTGCTGTTATGCAAACATACTTCTTTACGTGACTATGTAATATTATAAAAAATGTCTATTGACTAGTTATTGAACCAAAGGAAATTCAAGCAAAAAAAACATAAATAATTCAACAATGGCATACCAATTGGCGGGGGTTATAGGTTGAAGTTAAAATACAATTAAGTTATCAAACTTGTATAAGAATAGGAAAATAGGAAAGAATAAGGGAATCAACTTTAGGTGCTAATAGGCCCATCCACCCTCTTTTTACAAGATTATCCCATGTAAGAATTTTATTATTCAATACTAACCAAGAATTTTTTTTTAGTTTTGTGGGGATATTGCATTTCCATAATTGTTTTGACCACCGGAAGACCAAGGAAAAACTACTAAGATTCGTAATTGTAGTATATGTTGATTTTGTTGTTACATGTCTATATGTATTGTTCCCAATCCAAACTAATTTATCCTTTATATCCTACAATTTGAGACCTACTAAAGTCATTCCATATATGAACTAATCCCACTGTGGTTTCAATTTACCATATAATGTTAATGCTTCTGCACTTAGCCAATAATTTCCAATAGAATTCATCTCATTAGGATTCTTTATATTTTCCAAGTACCTGCAACCTTTATATTCCAACCAAGGATCTCAAATATTCAGAAAGAGAGAAAGTATCCTATTCCCCAAGGAAAGAATCAATTCCCAACCTAATATTTTTTCCATTTCCCAGTTTTCAAGAGATGCCCTTTCTTATCATATGAAAATTTTAACAAAACCATTACAAATAATAGAGGAATTTAATGTAGCTTTTTTTCAAACCTTATCCATTCTTCATTAGAACTTTTTTTAAGTATTTTGATTTCAAAATTTCAAACCATAAAATCTGACCAAATAAGCCCCTTCATATAATTTTTAGAATCATATCTTGATTGAAATATGATATATTCTTGACTCCCAAAACCCCCATAGTTTTTGGAAGAGTGAACTACTCCCAATTAGCTAAATGTATCTTTGAGCCATTTGCAGAACTAGACCATAAAAATTTCATAATTTTAGTTATTATCATTTGGATTATGGAAACTAGAAACACCATCAGAGAAAACCAATAAACCTGAATATGCATGCATTTTTATGTTGATGGCTTGCATTTTACACTAAGTGTCCATAATTGAGTCAAAAAGGCTAAATTTGCACTTTTCATAGGTCGGTTGTGAGCATATGAGGCTAGGTTATACAAAATTAACCCAAGGATATTCTTCTTAATATATATATATATATATATATATATATATATATATATATNGCATTTTTTCTCTTTTTTTTCTAAGGTCTAAGAGTCCAAATAGAAGAACAAATTTTGGCGCAACGAAGAAACAATGTATACATATGTTGTGGACTATGGTGAGGGCGAGGAAAATAGCCCCATCTTCTACTCATAAGAGGAAGTTCTACTCACATATAAGGAAAAAAAGGCACAGGATGAAACATTTATTAAAAGAACAGTGCCAGGAGAATCCACCAACAAACATAATCCAAACAGAATGTTGGAATCTAAGGAGGAAGTACTACTTGCATATGACAAAAAAAAGGCACAAGAGGAAACTATGATTAAAAGAATAGTGCCAAGAGAAGCCATGACCGAGCATAATCCAAACAGTATGATGGAATCTAAGCTAATGAACAAGACTATGAAGAAGCGAAGTGGAATGAGATCTCACAAGGACAAACCGAAATTAATCGTAGGTAAAGACATTGGGATTGGACAAATCCCTGAATTTTTAAACCAGGATTTGGTTGGTCATTTTTGTGGTAAAACAGTCTCAAGGGATTCTTTAGTGCGGTGGATTGAGGTGAATTAGGATGCCTTGCTAGGATACACACCAGTTTTCTACACTCTGCCTTGAGGGTGGTTTCTGATAAAGATGCGAAGCATGGAATATCTCTTTGTTCTCTTAAATTAGAACTGGCAATGGGGGCCATTTGGTTTAATTTTAAAAAAATGGACAATTGATTTTAACGCCTATAAAGAGCCTCAAAATATTCAAAAGGTGTGGGTAATTCTCCCAGGATTACCAATATTTTTCTGGTAACAAAAAATACTTGAGGCTATAGGAAACATACTAGGGAAGTTTGTAGCTTTAGAGGAAGACTAGGAAAGCAAACTTGATAGGATATGCGCTAAAATTTTGGTCGAATTAGACCTGAGAAATGGTATTTTTGAAGAACTAAAAATAGTCTTGCATGGAAGCTCCTGGTGGCAGCACTTGGACTACTGGAAGCTTCCCTTTCGATGGTTCAATTGTAGAGAAGTAGGGCATATGCAGAAGGAATTCCCAAAGGTTGCTATGAAACCTATGTTTAAAAAGACTTGGGTGCAGAAACAAGCTAACAAGGAACAAAAAAACAATCAGGAGGATAGTGCTTAGGAAAGCCAGGAACCTTACCACCTTTCTTCATACAAAGGAAGAATTCTAGTAGAAGAGAAGAATGTTGAAAAATACAAGAAGAGTGTCAAAATGAAGAAGGTGTGGGTTTTAAAATTTGATAGAAAAGGAAAGGAGACAAGCCCCCCTAGGAATCAAGAGGAACGAATCTAGGACGCAAAAGTAAATACACAGTCTCTCGATGGGGGAAAAAAGGACAAAGCTTTGATCGTGGACAATGATGATGGAGACATGGAGCAAGGCAAGCTGGAAATGATGGAAGAGTTAGATTCTTCAGAACATGAGCTCACATGTTCAGAAAAGGGACCATCTCTACAGAAAAAGGTACTCTATCTTCGATGTCAAGCAAGGCCTACCCTTTTTTTAAAGCATTAGTTGAAAACCAAGCTGTCAGCACAAAACCAAGAAAAACAGTGGTTAAGAGAAAATATGAGCTCCGATATCATTACACTCCCCTTGAACCTTTAGAAGAAATTGTCTCAACTGGTGGTTTAGCTCCCAATCCCCCACAAAAAACTAAAATGGGCAGGAAGTCTTTTCTATCCAAAGCTCAGAGACAAGCATTGGTAGATGTAAATTTAGGAAAACAATCGACACTCAAAATGGCACTTAGAGTTTTGGCCCCAAAAGAGGGCTCTTGATGTTGATTGTCTCCTTCAACACAAGAGGATTGGGAGGACCTCAGAAAAAAACCTCCCTAAAATGGTTTTGTAACAACCTTAAACCCTCTGTCATAATGTTGCAAGAGACCATGTTGGAGGGTTCGAAAGCAGATTCTGTTATCAAATAACTCTTAAAGGATTGGGAATTAGAGAGTTTAGACTCATATGGTTTATCGGGATGCTTAATAACGGCTTGGATCCCAGCCTTTCTCAAGATAGATTCAAAGAAGTTGGAGTTAGCTCTAGAAACAAATTTTTTTAATAAGGAGACAGGGCTAAACTTCACTTTGCTAAACATCTATAGCCATTTTTACGAAAGGAAGACATTTTGGGAAAAAATCAAGGTAGAAGGAGTTTTTAATCAGCCAAATGTTATTCTAGGAAGAGATCTGAATCTAACACTAATAGCTGGAGAAATCTAGGGAGAAAAATAAAGACAAGACTCTCTGGTGTTATACTTTCAAATTGTTTTTGAAAAAGAACACCTGGTGGATGTGAAGCCCATAAAATTAGAACCAAATTGGCATAAAAAAGGGGGAGGGCCTCAAGATATCGCCAAAATATTGGATCGTTTCCTAATTAAAGATAGTCTTCTGAATGAGAACCTGATAATAAAATTAGTAGTTGAAACAGGAGGTTTCTCTGATCATAGACCAATCTCTCTAGTAATCTCAACTCCAGAGAAGAAGCCATCTTCTCCCTTCAAATTCAACCCTCATTGCTTGGAAGATGAACAATATAGAGAGAAAATTACTGCTTCATGGAAATCGGTCCAAAGGAGCCCAAGCTACAGTAAGATGCAACAGTTCGCAAACAACTTCACAAGGGAAAACAAGATAATAAAAGAATGGAACAAAGTTCATAAGGCTTAAATGCAAAAAGAATTGAAGGAAACAGAAGAGAAAATCGAAGCTCTGTTTCATGGGAATGAGGAAGGGGTTTTCACTGAAGATGAAAACCTACAAATGAAGGATTTGGAAAAAAAGAAAGAAAAACTCCTGTCCATTGAGGAAAAGGTAGAGGCAGGAGTATCTTACTTTCAGAAAATATTCAAGGAACCTAAAGGCTTCCCTATTCAAGAGATATTGGAAGTCTTGAATATTTTCCCTAGAATGATAACAGATGAAATGAATGAGGAGTTAAGAAAGGATGTTTTAGAAGAAGAAATAAGGTTTATCATGCACTCTTTCCAAAAAGGAAAAATCCCATGACTAGATGGATTTACAATAGAGTTCTACTTAGGGTTCTATGATTTAATGAAAAATGACATCCTGGAGGTGGTGCGTGAATCTCAGAAATCAGGGAAAGTTATTGGAAACATAAATTCTACATTTTCGAGTCTGATACCAAAAAATCAAAATCCCCAAACCTTTGAGGATTTCAGGCGTATATCATGTTGCAACATGATCTATAAAATCATAGCCAAAGTTCTGGCCCTAAGACTCAAACCAGTTCTAAGTGACATCATTTCAGAAGAGAAATTTGGATTCCTAAACAAGAGACATATACATGTTGTGGTGTCTTTAGCCCAGGAAACAATACATGCCATAAAAAAGAAAAACAAAAAGCATTTGCCCTCAAATTGGATCTTTCAAAGGCTTATGATAGAGTGAGCTGTTTTTTTGTAAGATTGCTTTTGATAAAAAATGGGGTAGTAGTGGAAGTGGTAGATTGGACAGTGGGATGATTACAATATACCTCCTTTGCAGTCATAATCAATGGATCTGCTTCAATTTTCTTCAGACCTACTAGAGGGATAAGACAGGGATGCCCCCTTTCTCTTTTTCTTTTCCTCTTGGTGGAAGAGGCCCTAAGCAGAATTATCCACAAAGCCAAATCAGAAGGAGCAATTAAAGGCATAGAAGTCTGAACAATAAAGGAGGTAACTCACACTTTATTTGTAGATGATGTGTTGTTGTTTGGATAAGGCACAATCAGGAACCTAGAGGCTTTTTGGATTTAATAGAAAAATATAGCAGAGCCACGAGGATGATGGTAAATGTGGAAAAATAAAACCTTATACACAATGAGTTCCCAGAAGAACTCTTACAGAGGTCAAAAGAGATAATACAATACAAAACCACCCCAGTTGATGAAGGTTTTAAATGCCTAGGTTTTACCATAAAAACTAACTGCTACTATTTCCAGGATTGGGTGTGGCTTTGTAAAAAAATTGAGAGAAGAATAAATATATGGGAAAATCAATTTTTATTAAGAGGGGGCAGGTTAATTTTGCTAAAAGTTGTGCTTTAGAGTATCCTAGTCTACTTGGCCTCAATTGCTTACATACCAAAAGGGATCCTAACAAAAATAAGGAAGCTATTTTTCTCATTCATGTGGACAACCAGTAAGAAAAATGATGGAATTGCCTTGGTAAAATGGAAAACACTAGCTATGCCAAAGAAGCTATAAGGTTGGGGCATAAAAAATCTTGATCTGTTCACCAAAGCTTTGGCAGCAAAAAATTTATGGAGACTTATTCAATTTCCTGAAAAACTTTGGAGTAGGGTCATCTTGGAAAAATATTGCCCTGATAACAACATTATAGAGTGGCTAAGAAACCCAAACAAAACCTATATGAATGGTTCCATAGGGTGGAAGTCTTTGGTATTAGCCTACCCTTTAATCTGTCAATGGATTGGGTGGAAGATAGGAGATGGAAAGTGTGTTAAAGTTGGAGAAGATCCTTGGATAGGGGAGGGGAAATTTTTTAACTATCACCTAGTCTAATTCAAATACTAATATCAACCAGAATATTCACCATAGTCGATGCCTATAAATACTCGATTATCAAGGGTCGTAACCAGTGGAAAAACGCACAAGAAGTTGGACTGAGAGGAAGCCATGCTGAAGAATGGAAAAAATATCTAAATATGTTAGTTTCTAACCATATTCACCCAAGGAACGAACCAAATAAATTGATATGGATGAAAAATTCAAACATTGGTCAATACACAACAAAATTAGGATATCAGGCGATCTCTGAAGAATAAGCAGAATTAAGAGAAAAACAGTGGTGGTGAAAAAATTTGTGGCAGGTTCAGTTCCCTCAAAAAAATTTAATCATGAAGTGGATGGATCCTTACAATAAACTCTTTACGTGGGAAATGCTACAAAAACATGGTTTTGAAGGACCAGGACTATGTATTTTATGCAGAACCAACAAAGAAACGAGCTCATATCTTTTCACCTCTTGTTCTTATGCAGGAACTGTGTGGAATGGAGTGGTTAACAGACTAGATGCAAACAAATCTCATGAAGAAAATGGAACATTAGAAGAAAGAACAAAAGCCTTGTGGAATGATGAAAAGGCATATCTTTTTGAAGCTTTTCCAATTCTGTATGTATATAGCATATGGGAAGCCAGGAATAAATCCATTTTCAACAATATGTGGGTACCCCTTGATATTGTCATCACTCTGCTATTAAATAAAATACAAGAACACAAGAAGGTATCAATCAGGCACAAAACAAGATTAATTAGGGAGCTAGAAATAAACAAAGAAATACCTTAGGCCTTCTTCGATGGAGCAAGTCAAGGGGACCCTCCTTTAGGAGGAGTTGGGGCAGTTATTTTCTTTTCTTCAATAAAGAAAAAGAAGATAAAATACGCAATGGGATAAGCCTTAAATAATAAATTGGAACTTTCAGCCTTATGGGCTACCTTAAGGGTGGCACAAAACTCTCAAATACAATAAATTCAGATATTTGGAGACTCAAAAGTGGTGGTTGACTGGGAAAATGAACAGAACAATATAAGAGTACCCCACTTATAGCACTTGCTAGTAGAAATTTAGTCTTTGAAAAGCATTTTTAGAAGGATTTATTTTGGTCGTGTCTATCACGAATTGAACATGGAAACAGACTCTCTTTCTAAACAGGCTTTATCCTATCAGCCTGGGATTTTAGAGACAAAAGAGGTGGTAGAAGGCATGTCAGCCTTCCATTATGAGACAATTTGAAAGTATACAGATGTTAATGCAGAAAAGCAAGGAAAAAACATACAATAATGTGTATTTTTGTTGTAACTATCAATCCTGTGAAAACAAGGATGATTTTGTGATGTAACACGAACTAAAAGTTCGATATGATGAAAGCTTCAAAAAACAGTTCATGTTTTATTCGATGAATAAAATGATTTTTTTCTAAGGAAATATATATATATATATATTCAACCTCATGGTATTAAGTTCAATTAAATACAATTGTATGTCATGTGGTGTGCATTTTTCTAGGCCCATTTTTTAAATATTTACACTTTGTTTTTTACATAACAACTTAGAATTTTCTAGAACACGTAGAATTTTAACCAGTATTTCAATGTGAATGGTAATAAATTTTGTTCCCTCTGAAAACAATTGTAATTTTATTATTGAAAAAAAATACATAATTAATATTCCTTCCAGTATTTGTTACATTTCCAAAATTTGGTAACATAAATGTTACAACAATGAAATAAATTTTCAGTATGTAAAGATCATTATAAATGCTTATTGCATCATAAGTTTCTTTCTCTACTTTGAATACACTATTGCATTATGATCATTTAGGAAATTTTCCTTTTTGGCTTGTCTCTTACTTCTAATAATGACATCGATTTTTATAGGATTCCCAACACCCATCTTTTGGATATCAACTATTTCCCCTTGAATTTCTTGTTTTCACCACTGTGCTACAGTTTCGTCATTTAGTGGACTTCTTATCTTTTCATATTCAACACGAATTTGATTTCTAATTTTCAAAGCCAACAATAATCTTTCTTTAAAATTTTTTAAATTACCTTTTGACATAAGAACAAGTTTTAAAAATTGTGCTTGCATCCCATTTACAAGAAACATTTTGTCATGTTCAAATGTGTTTCTATACTCAGGAAATCCTCTTCATCCTCTTTGGTTTCTATTCAATATTTTCATTTCCCTATGCTTACATTCCATTACTTCATTCCTTAACTGTCCTAAATTATAAGGATGAGCAACCCTAGTCATATAAAGAGCATGGGCGCCTTGGATATGCATATAAGGATCCATCTCATTTCCTAAACAAGAAGAACACAACCAAATCCACTCACTAGTAAGGAATCCAATCTTTCAATGATAGTTGATCAATTTTGTTATTGTGAATGAATAATACCACCATGCTAAAATACAAAATATTATGACCTTATTAGAAATCGGTATACATTTCCTCATATTCATATGTATCATTCCCTGCACATCCTTGCAATTGTGACATGTGGAATTCTTCATAACATTTCCACATACTCACCAATTTTTTATAATTTTCTTCATCTGGTAGGCCTTCAATAACCTACAAACACAACATTTCATTGTACATGGCATGTTACTTAATTTTCTATTAAAATTTCATAAAAATCACTGGTAGAAATTGGCAAATAAATGACCCTATGACTAAGAAAGTTAGTCACGCCAGTGTTTTTAAGTTAAATATGACTAAATTTGAGCAACATAATTAAAAATGACTAATTTAGTCATCAAATAAAAAATACAACTAAATATTAAGTGACACAAATAAGAATGACTAATTTAGTCACCTGGTAGACAACAACTACAAGATCAATATGACAATGAAAAATTGCAATTTTGACAACGAAATTTTATGATTTCATAAAGTTTCTATATGCAAACAAGGCCTATTTGGAGAGTAATTTTGGCAAGTCCAAGAGTAAGATATATATCTCTCTAAATTCCCTTCCTTCACTATTTGTTGCATACTCTGTAATTCTCTATTCTATTCAGTTTTGGTCATCCATATTGGACATTAATATAATATCTTTCTATCTTGATTGCCTTTCTTTATTTAGTGTGAGGACGTTTGGATGAATTTATGAATGAGATTCAATTTTTTTAGGTTCCTTTCGGTCCAAATGAGATGTTTGGTCTCGAATTTTATAATCCATTGAAAACAAACTTTAGTATCCCCTCTTCTTTATTTAAGCCATGACAAATTGACTAAAACCACCAAAGTCTCGAAAATATGATGCTTTCTCTTCTTTTCATACAATTCTTATCTTCTTTAAGGATGAGAATTGATGTGTTGTTTTACAATACAATTCTTGGCTCACATTTTTTTGTGAACCCAAATATCAGATCACTTTGAAACTTCCATGATGCATACATCTATATGTATATTTTCTGCGATTTATTTATTTATATATTAATATACTAATATATTAATATAATACTTAAGCATTATATATAATACATAATATGTTTTCAATATATTTATAATGTATCATATAATAACATTAACAGATTTTAAAGACTCAAATTGAGATGGAGGGAATGAAAATTGAGGAAAGTGAAAATTTCGAGAAAGAAATTTTGGGAGTTTCGCTGACAACGATGATTTTATTTGAGAAATATATAGCTTTGGGTGATCCATTTGTGTGGTTCTTAGAAGGTTAATTGAGCCTAAATGTTGTTTCAAACCCTATTTCAAAGAGTTTGGTAAGTCTCCAGGATGCTAAGAAATGAGTTATGTGCTTTCGTTGGTGAAAGAAAACTGACTTAGATCTAGGGTTTTTTTAATATAATTTGTATAATTCACAAAAGGTGATTTCTAAAGCAAGCACTTGTAGCCAGAAAATTCATTCAAGTTCCACAAACAATGCAGGTATTTATTATGAATTGATTGCATTATTCTTTAGTTTCAAAACTCTATAATTATGGAAGAGTATACTCAAAGGCTTGTGAATATTTACCCTCCTTAAAAGAATTTCTCTTAGAGTTTTTCTGGATTGCATGAAACCCTATAATAGTTGACTTGATTTTAGAAGTAGATCAGAGGGAATTTTTTTTTCTGTAAATGTATTTATACCTGAGAATTGTCCACAACAAGAAGAGATTTCTCATAAGCAGCTAGAGATCGAGAAACTTGAAAATAGATTCATAAACAATGAAATATAAAATTAGACATTTAATTAGAATATAACTTAGAGGTCAAAAGTTGAATTCGTTGGATAGCTTGGGTCTAAGATTAGTTAGTCAAAGGAGTGTGGGAAGGAAACAGAGGTAGACGAACATCGAGGAACAACAATGAATTATTATAGGAATTGAGTAACAAGTAATTCCTTATTAGGAGAAGTGGGTTCATATTGATTGGTTATTGAACACTCTATGGATTGTTGTTGTATTTTTTTGTAGATAATATTCTTGACTGAAAAGAATACTAATTACATCTCTAAAAATCCCCCTATATCTATATTTTTCTCAGTTCCTTAATGGATGGAGTGCTTGGGAAACCTCCTGGAATCAAATCTACTTTATTCCTAGCCTCCCTAATGCATGTCTGCTTTTTCTGCTTTATTGCCTGCTTTTTCAGTGTTTTAAGGCAATTGGGAAAGTTTGACTAGGTGAAGTTAACTTGTTTTTTTTCCTCCACATCCTCCACTCTTTTCTCCTGTGAAAAGCATGTATGAGTTGTCCTTCCATCCACTATTATATTTCCTAATTGATTTTTCCAATTCGTGAGCTCCTAGATAGTTTTGGAAACTGCTTTATGCACCTATGGGGGATTTGCTTAGATTTAGTAAGCCTGCTTTTGACTAGATTCGAATGGAATCTTCATGCATTTGAATCCCTCATGTAATTATTTATTGTGGCAACCTATGAATTCACAGGTTGGGCTATTGTACACTTATTCAATACAGATTAGTGTTCAGCTCCATATTCAGTCTCTTTTGTGAGTAATTTTTCATGTGTAATTGGAAATTGATGTGAGTGTAATTGTTCTAACACTGGGTTCAATTTCCACATGGTATTAGATCCTTTGTAGATCAATTTCTCTCCTTCCAATTTTTTTTGCAGGTTCGACATCATTGACTGGGAGCATTCTGCTGACTGACGGGACAATTTCTGAGCTATGGATCAATCTTAGAAGATCATCTTGACTCCATTTAATTTATTTGAATGGAAAGCAGAGATGGAGATACTGTTGAGAGTGAAAGGCCTCTACAGAGTGACTATGGCAACAAAAGCAGAGCCCAATGCAGCTGCAGAGAAGATAAAATGGCACAACAAGAGGGATGGGGCCTATGGTCTCTTGTGTCTGAGTATATCTAGAGACCTCCTTTTCCATCTTGATGGATTGACATCACCGAATGAAGTATGGGAGAAGATTTTTGATCTTTTTGGAAAGAAAAATGAGATGAGGGGACATCAAATTTAAAATGAATTGATCTCCCTGAGTCCCAATAGCTTTGAATCCCTGCAACTCTATTTTTTCGAGTTCAAAGCACTTGTTTTGCAGCTAAAACAATGTGGGATCAAAAAGAAGGATGATCAGTTGGTCTTGGCCATACTCTCGAATCTTGGCCCTGACTAATCAGTGTTTGTTTCGACCTTCTATGCCACAAAGTTGACAGCTTGAGCCTGGAAGATGCCTAGCCTTGCAGATTTCATGAAATCTCTCACACAAGAACAAGATAAATTGGTGATGATGGGCACCATCAAACCATCCAAATACCAAGATCTGGTTGCTGGAGATTCGAGGGTGGATTCAAAAAGAAAAAAGAAAGCTAAAAAGCCACCTGAGCAAAAGAGAGACAAGAACAAGTCTCTGGAGGAGCCTCAAGGTTCCAAGAAGAACTACCAGAAGAAGAAGAGCAAAGGAGAAATGAGAAAGTGCGCATACTGCAGTAAGGGAAATCATTCTGAAAGCTCCTGCATGAAGAAGCAAATAGACATGCTAACCCAAATCCTGGAGAAGAATGGCATCTCCCTTCCAGACAGCTCAAAGAAGAGGGAAGGAGGATCAAGTTCAGAAGACAGAGAGAGAGTTCATGCATTGATTGCTGGCACATCAAGCTCACCTAGTTTCATCATTGATTTTGGAGCTTCAAGACATATGGTTTCGACCAAGGAGGCATTCACCTCACTTGACATGTCGAAAGGTCCACCAATAGTACTGGGAGATGACTCTCTCACTGAAAGTTTGGGCAAAGGGAGGATTGATCTTAACCATGGTAAGTTCAGCAATGTGTTGTATGTTCTAGGTCTTGCCTCTAACCTCTTATCAGTGTATCATATGACCCACACAGGGTCTCCAAAGAAGGTCATATTCTCCCTCGATGAAGTTTAGATCATAGAGATATCAAGTGGTAAAGTCATTGCAAAAGGAGTTGCAAATCATACTTCGAAGGTATACATGTTCTCACACTTCCTACCCTACTCAAACCCCTCTGCTCTTTCGATTCATGCTAATGAGGCAAGAAATCTTTGGCATGAAATATTTGGCCACCTAAATTGCAAGTATATTTTTTATCTTAGTGAAAAAGAAATGTTCATAGGGTTACCAAAGATAAAATTTTCCAAAGGAGTCTATCAAGGTTGCATCCTAGGAAAACACCTAGAGCATAAATTTGAGAGAGCTAGTCATGAGAGGACCTTTGCACCTCTTGAGTTGATCCACAGTGATGTTGTTGGCCCATTTCCTCATATGTCAATGAGTCAGGCCAAATATGCATTGAATTTCATAGATGACTTTTCCAGGTATTGCTGGGTTTACTTCCTGAAACACAAGTCTGAAGTTTTTGGCCTCTTCAAAGTCTTTAAGGCTTTGGTTGAAAACCAGTCTGGGAGGAAACTCAAGGTCCTCAGATCTGACAATGGTGGTGAGTATGTCAAGTCTGAGTTTATTCAATATTGTGCAGATGCAGGTATTCATATGTAGCATTCTATCCCTTACACACCACAGCAGAATGGTGTTGCAGAGAGGAAGAACAGATCACTGAAAGAGATGTCAACCTGCATGATGGAGGCTAAAACTTTGCCACCAAAGTACTGGGTCGAAGCTATAAACTTTGCAGCCTATATCCAGAATAGGGTGCCTCATAAAAATCTTGATGGTATGACTCCTTTCAAAGCATGGAGTGGGCACAAGCCAGATGTGACCCATTTTAGGATTTCTGGCTCAAGGGCTTGGGATAGAATTCCAACAGAAAAGAGAAAGGCTTTGCAGCCCCAAAGCCAAGAGTGTCTATTAGTTTGGTACTCTGAAGATTCAAAAGGGTACAAGCTGATCAATTTGAGCACAAACAAAGCCTTCATTTAAAGGTGTGTTCAGTTTCAAGAAGAGCCCCTAGCAGCAGTGGAAGTTGGAGAATCCTCTTCACCACCAGAACCTCTGAATGTAAGTGAAGAGATAGTTGAACATGATGATTTTGATATGTCTGATAGTGATGATTTTATTGCAGATCCTAACATCCCTACAAGGCCAAAATGGGCAGCCAAGGCCATTAATGCAGCTGGAGAACTAGCTGGGAATCCTAATGACCCTAGGAGGACTAGATCTCAATTCGAGAGTGCTCTATGCATGAAAGATCCTATGTTTGCTGAGAAATGCTATCTGATGGTTGAATCAGATCCTCAAACATATGAATATGTAGTAGAAGATCCAATATGGCAAGCAGTCATGAAGGAAGAGTTTATCTCACTCCAGAAGAGCAACACTTGGGAGCTAGTTGATCTTCACCCAGGGAGGAAGCTAGTTCAGTGTAAGTGGGTGTACAAGACCAAATTTTTTGCCGATGTTTGAACTCTGAAGTACAAGGCCATATTGGTAGCCAAGGGATACTCATAGGTTCATGGCATAGACTACAATGAGACCTTTGCACCAGTGGAAAAGATGGACTCCATCAGGCTAGCCTTAGCCATTGCAGCTTCAAAGCAATGGGAAGTACATCACATGGATGTGAAGTGTGCTTTCATGAATGGAGATATCACTGAAGATATATACATGCAGCAGCCTCAAGTATTTTCTACTGACCCATCTCTTGTGTGCAGGCTAAAGAAGTCATTGTATGGGCTTAAGCAAACCCCCGAGGGCTTGGTATGCCAAGATTGATAGCTTTTTGCTATCACTGAATTTTGTTCGATGCAAATCAGATCCAAAATTATATTTGAAGCTGATTAATGGTTCATTAATGATCATTGTTTTATATGTTGATGACCTTCTCATTATAGGAAGCTCAAAGGATGAAATTGCTTCCCTGACGGGTGCAATGAACCAAGCCTTCTCCATGACAGATATGGGGCTATTGAGCCAATTCTTGGGGCTCGAGATTGCTCAAACCAAAGCTGGAATCAAGGTGCACCAGTCCAAGTATGCCTTGGATTTGATGAACAAATTCAGAATGAAGGATTGCAAGCCAAGCAAGACTCCTTTCCTTTCAGGAGTGAAGCTTGAAGAAGCTGATTCTTCACCTATGGTAAACAATACACTGTATAGACAATTGATTGGATGTTTGTTGTATCTTACACATACTAGAACTGATCTTTATTATGCAGTAAGTGTGGCTTCTAGATACATGGATCAGCCTCATGAGATCCATTGGAAAGCAGCCAAAAGGATCCTTAACTTTGTTCAGGGAACAAGGACACATGGGATCTTCTATAAATCAAAATCTGATCTTGATTTGATTGGGTTTACTGACAGTGATTGGGTAGGTGACAGCACAGATTGAAATTCAACATCAGGATATGTGTTCATGATTGTAGAAGGGCCAATCAGCTGGTCAAGCAAGAAACAGAGTGCCATTGCACTCTCATCTACAGAAGCAGAGTACAAAGGAGTTGTAAATGCAGCAACTCAATGTTTATGGTTGCAGGGGTTACTTGGAGAATGTGGATTCGAATCAGAATACTCAACTACTATCTACTATGATAATCAGAGTTCCATTCGAATCTACAATGATCCAGTTCAGAAGCATAGAACCAAACACATTGAGATCCATATGCACTACATCAGACAGCTTGTGCATGATGGCACCATTCACCTACTCTTCTGTTCATATTCAGAACAAGTAGTTGATATCTTCACCAAAGTGTTTTGTGAGAAGAAATTCAGCAATCTCAAATCACTGATGGGGATTGCTGATCATGCTATGAAGCATGAGTGATGACAAGATTTCCAAATTTTGTTTTACAGTCCATGTTTAAGGGAGGATTTTCCCACTGGTTTTTTGCCTCTTTCCTTGGTTAAATGGACATGCAGTATGTAAAGGGTGACTAAGCCTTGTTTCTAGGCCCTATAATTTTCTGATATTTTACTCATAAGTCAGGATTAAGGGGGGGTTTTAGAATAATCAATCCATAGTTAGCTACCTTAGACATTAATTAATCCATTTTTTACTTATTTGCCTAGTTTCCATATTCCACCTTATACAAGTTGTCATCTACACATCCATAGTGGTAAAACTTGCTAATTTTGAGTCATGGATTGCTTGGGAAACCTCCTGGAATCAAATCTTCTTTATTCCTGGCCTCCCTAGCGCATGTCTGCTTTTTTTGCTTTATTGCCTGCTTTTTTAGTGTTTTAAGGCAATTGGGAAAGTTTGACTAGGTGAAGTTAACTTGTTTTTTGTCCTCCGCATCCTCCACTCTTTTCTCCTATGAAAAGCATGTATGAGTTGTCCTTCCATCCACTATTAGCTTGCCTAATTGATTTTTCCAATTCGTGAGCTCCTAGACAGTTTTGGAAACTGTTTTATGCATTCGAATCCCTTAGATTTAGTAAGCCTGCTTTTGACTAGATTCGAATGGCATCTTCATGCATTCGAATCCCTCATGTAATTATTTATTGTGGCAGCCTATGACTTCATAGGGTTGGCTATTGTACACTTATTCAATACAGATTAGTGTTCAGCTCCATATTCAGTCTCTTTTGTGAGTAATTTTGCATGTGTAATTGGCAATTGATGTGAGTGTAATTGTTCTAACACTGGGTTCAATTTCCACATTTTCCTCATTTCTGGCATGTTGGTGAAGTTTTATGTCTACCATTCTTTTTCTCCCCAGCGATTTTTTTTTTCATATCATTATAGTACAAGCCCATGTCAACTTATTTTTATACTGGAAGGCCCATATCAATTATATTGTCCAGAATCCAAGATTGTTAATGGAAATCCAACTGGTTTTCAGAGAGATATTTGCAAGAAAATATTGTCTTCCCGTCTTGCTTTCATGAAAGGGTAAAATGGTTTCTTATATAGGAGGTAGGGGGGGACTTTTGCATAGTGGGAAGGGTTTCAAATTCACTAGACTTATGCGGTACAATGATATTTAGAACCCATTTGTTTTGGATGGGTTTTTAGGAGGGAATTATACCCTACTCCCCCTTTTCAGGTAGGCACATCAACCAATATTCGCATTGTGCTATTTCTTATTGGGTTGGCAGATAGACTGACGTGATTCCTCTGGATCCAATTGAAGGAGATTAAACTGGTGCCTCAAATTGAAATACCAGATTCTATATGGATATTGACAAAGGTCCATTTCCAAACTATATGCTACTATTGGTTCATATTTCCATGTGTAATGAGATGGAGGTAAATCCTAAGAATTGTATCATTTTGTGTTTTAAACCCACATCTCTTACAATGAGTTTTTTTGTTTTGTATTTCTGCATCACATTTTGTAGAAGATATGTTGGTTAGATGTTTTATCATGAAATTCACAATAGGATGGTTTTTGCAATCTGTTTTTTTTTTTGTGCATATGTGAGCTTAAGAATCAAATGATATTGGATATATTTTATTACCTTTAAATTAGTTCATATTTCATTCATGTTAAAATACATATACATTTTGTAAATATTTGTAGCACTGAGAAAGATTCATCCTCGATTTTCCTCTTTCAAAAACAAACTTTATATCAAAACCTAAAACTATATGACTATCATATATCGTCAATAAGTATTACACAATTTACAAAAGATCTCCAAAGGGTATATATACTCATAAAATTTTAAGAGTATTAGAAACAAAAATATTCGTTCTTGATTAAGGCTATAGAAAACAATGATCCGGATTGAAGGGTCTTGTATCTTCTCGAAAACTCAGAAATCTTCATTGGAGGCACTTAGACCATCTGCAGAAAACCAGTTGTATTGAGAGATCATTTGAGGATGGATAAATAATGTTCTGGTAAGAGATGGCCATCTTCTATTTCTCCCCATAACCTCGAACCGTCAGCCAGCTGTAGGGCTTCCTTCGAGAAGGAGTTTGCTTCACGATTCAGTTCTCTGTAGACATGTTCAAACCATGACGAGTTAAAAACATAGAATTTTTATTGATATTATCAAATATTGATTCAAAACAAATTTGTCATTATTCTTTTCCATTCATCTATTTTATTACTAATAATGAGTCACAAAACATAGTTTTCAAGATACCACCGTTGGCTACCAGTTTTAAGAGTAGTCAGAGGGAAAGAAGCTCTGCATAGTTATTTGATTCTTATAATCCTTCTTTAAGTCTGATATAATGATAATCATTTATCTATATAAGACCTTCAATTTTTCAATTTGGGGCACCTTGATTGGCTCCATCAAAGTATCCCCATTCTTTGGATTTTCCAATATAAGCATGAATGAACTATATATTTGTAGAAGTTTATGAAACAAATTTAAAGTTTGAGGAGATTGAATTAGATTGGAAGGAATATTGAAAAGGATGGATGTACCTATTATCAAAGATTCTAGCTTTTATATGTAGCCATATTCCCATGTGATACTATTAGAGGGAGGCCTTTAAATTCTTTTAGATTTAAGTTTTTATGCCACTTTATAAAGAATTTTTCAAGTGAACCTCCTTCCCAATAGTTCTTTATCCCTGTTAAACATTTATTTTAGTCTAACTGTTCCCCTGAGTGGGGGGGAAATATCAATAAGTGGGCCTATGATTTCTTAATCTCATTTACACAAGACACATATGATTTTCCCTAGTGAATTCCTTCTCTAAAGAACTTCCCATGTGAGTGTTTTATTTCTGAATGCCAATGGCATGAAAATTATGGACTTTAGAAATGATCTGATTTTCTAGATACTCTTCCTCCACCAAAGCATGTATTCTAGCCTATATGAGGTATAAATTGCTTTGTGTCCAATATTTGGTATTGTTTAGACCAGATAAGTTCATCATCAAAACTAAGAATTAGTCATATCATGAAGTGTAAGAATGATCTACCCAAAATAATTCACTTGGTGAGTATAGGTATAGATGAGGAAGAGTGGGAACAGTGATCCTAAGGGAGCTTGAAATAATGGATATAGGGTATGTATCACGTAATTTCAATGGATATGGGGTGCATGATAGAAAATGATATGTTGGAGAAGTAGAATAGAACCATCACAACAATAGTGCAACAACACATCTTACTGAACTGTACTAGTCTCTGATCCATTGCTCCCGAAAAAATTAGGTTTATATAGAAATAAGATAACCTATATTTTTTGACATTGTTTGAAACATCTCAATTGATATAAAACTTTAATAGGCGTGTTTATTATGATTGGCCTGAGTTTTGTTTCATCCCAACAAAAAATGGAGAAACTATCGGAAAAACTAAAAAAATTGTCATTTGTGGAGCTATAATCTCAAGTTCAGTCAAATGAGTACATATTCAAATGTCGTGTGATCATTATATGACTAATTCCATTGATGTACACTGAATGAAGGTTGCACCATCATTTCCCCTTTAATTTTTAGAGGATTCCAGGTATTTCCCTTCACAATCAAATTCTTCATGATGTTTTTTCCTGAGTTGTTTTACACAAGAAGCCATAGATCCTTGTCTCTCCCATTTATGTTGTCTCTCTTTGTCACTTCATAGAAGATCCAAAAGAGGGTGGTCATTATATCATCACAGGAAGTAAGGAAGTGATGCTTGGGAGAAGTCCTATGCAAATAGAATACACTAATGGGAAGAGACATATCTGATGGGATGCATAATCAATACACTGGTTTCATGTGTTCAAATACTTTTCCATCCTTTCATTCCAACACTTGTACATCCTTATCTAGAAAAGATAACTTCAAGGGATTTGTAGGTTATACAGGTTAATCCTCTACCGTCTTGTATATTATCAAAGTTGTCTTCATTCTCGATGTCATTGCATTTGAGTTCACCGTTGTCATAGAGAAGAGGAGTATTGTGATTTCTTTCTGTACCCAAACCATTTTTTTAATTTGATTTTCTTTACCCACTTAGATTGAACCAATCTGTAGAGAATTTCAAATCTTAAAAACATTGAATTAATGCTTCCATGCTTGGGAGATCTTATCAGTCGGATACCCACTAATAATTATTATGGGAATATTTATGCACTATGTAAATCCTATATTCTCTTCAACTTCACATATTCTATCACCCCAAAACTCCTCTAAATATACCAATGTTTATATATATTTTTTACATTAAAGTATAAAGTTTTTTTTGTTTTTATCAACCCAAACCCAACTTAGACATTAATAGGCACTTCCCACACCCACCTCCTTCAATTGACATAAAAACGTCAGCTTTAGAAACTTTAGATTTGGCAAAGACTTAATTAACAAGGTGGATCTTGGTGAAATCGACCAATATAATGATGTGTGATGTCCTCTCTCCTATTTGGTTATTGCAAGGTTGTTTGTCAAGGAATTGGCCACCCCTTTATGATGTCACCTACACCTAAACCTTAGGCACATTATCGAGGACCAGCGGATCACATCATCAATTTGGATCTTCTCCAAGCTTTCTCCTGCTTAACACCTAGGATTATTGCTAATTTGACTTGACGTCTATATTTCTTGTTGATCTTGGAGTGGGTCATGACTCTCCTGCTAATGTTTTTAGCAGGCCATGATCTCATTACCTTTTTCTTGGGTTGATTCTAAGGATGTGTTGGCTTCTATTTGTATGTTGCTTATACATGACTTTGGCTAGGCCCACTAAACTTTATTCATGGCCTTTTTGTGACTGGACAGTGACTATGTATTCCCTCTAGGCCTTGGCCATGACCTATATGATCCCTCCAAGGGCTGATCCATGGCTGTTGTGACATTCTTCTATTGATCGTGGGCTGAGATCATGACCTCCTTTAGCTACCCATACAGAGTCGTTACATTTTTCTGGTTTCCATACTTGAAATGTGGGCTTGTTGTCTTGTTTGAACTTGATGCATGAACTTGTTGAGTTGGGTCATGCCACTACCCAACCCCAGAGGGCATACATAGTCACGTCCCAACCTAGGGAGTTCACAATAGTCATAATATGTGCATCACTCCCTTGAACATGTCTTAACCTTATATTTAACTAATAAATGTTGGATGTAGTATGTTTGGGGGTTGCTTCCTGTTTGGATACTATAGACCTAGACTATGATTTTTTTTGCATGCATTTTGGGATGGACATGAATGTGATTATCTTCTCCTAACATGCCATGACTATTTGAATCCTTTTTGGACTGGTTTGTCTCTATTCTATATGGGTCATTCCTATACATAATATCTCCTACCTTGTCCATGGAGTGTGGTTCCCTATCCTACCTAATATATGATTGTGTTAAACCCTAGATGACAGGTCAATTATAGTGTTAAGTCTGCTATAGGGAACTACGACTTTTAGGGTGACTATTTGTGGTTTGGGGTGAGTATCATTTCTTCTATTCTAATGATATATTCCCACTTGGTGACTTGGTTTTGTTGATGTGTGTATCTAATATAAACCCGTAACACTTTAACCTTCTCTCTCTCAAAGTATCACTTATGACATCTTGTCCTTATAGTGACAAGAGATGACTGAATATGTCTGAGTATAAGGCAGATTCAAACAAGATATATTTAATATTTGTTCTTTAATTATTAGTTTCATTGTTCTTTTGCTATTGTTTATTTTCTGTATATTAGAAATGATAATCCATCTCAATGACCAACTTTAATGCAGTGACAAGCTGAGTGTTAAAGTTGAAAGAGATGAAATTTATGTTCAAGTTTATTACAACAGTATTGTCATGGATCTATATTTTTATATATTTTTATGCATTAAAGTATAACTTTTTTCTCTTTGTATTAACCCTAACCTAAATCATACTTTAATAGGAACTTCACACACCCTCCTCCTTCAATTGATATAAAAAATATAACTTTAGAAGATTTAGCTTTGGAAAAGACTCAATTAACCAGGTAGATCTTGGTCAAATAAACCAAGATAGTGATGTGTGATGTCCTCACTCCTATTCGATTATTGCTAGGTTATTTCTCAAGGGACTAGCCGCCCATTTATGATGTCACCTGCACCTAACCCTTAGGCACAATATCGAGGACCAGAGGCTCACATCATCAGTTTGGATCTTCTCCTTATACAGTGATGATATATATATATACCTTGAGAGAAAGAAAATATTAAATTCCGTTGCTGACCCATAACTATGATGCTATCTACATTTTTTTGGGCCATGACCTTATATTGAACTGATAAAGGCTAGATGTAGTATTTTGGGGGGTTGTTTGCGGGCCTCTTCCTAATTGGATACTACAAACCATTGTTCCTCCTTCCAGGCCATGAAACCCTAGATTGGAAAAAGGGAATTCACAGATATGCTCTAAAAGAGGAATGGCGACATGTATTGAGTATTATTCAATGATATATCACTTGCGAGGGTCGTTTTGCAACGATTTTTTGATATCACTTTCTCTTTCTCCTTCATGTCGTACGGGTATCAAGGTTGAACCTACCATTCTATCTTCTTAATGCTTATAAAAAATGGCAGTCCAGGTAAAACATTATCCAGACCATACTCCTCACAGTGTTTTTCATCATGGTTTAATAAAATGATTGATTGTTAAGGAATTCGAAAAGAAAGAGTGGACTTGGATGCATTTTCTATTCTGGTATGGTTTTAAAGTTGAAAGGTCGACTAATGCAGAGGTACAAGAAAGAAAATAAATCGCAATGAAATTAACAAGTTACAACAAGAGGAAAAATATATCCAAAATACAACAAGGGTTTGAAGATGTGAAGGATGTTTCATATGTGGATGTAAAAGCAGACTCAGATGCAGAGGAAATGGTAACGATGCCTAGCACCCCTGGTTTCATAGAGAAAATTTCAGTACTGGAGAGTATGGGAACAACAAGCATTCCAGAGCCTGAATTTCCAGTTATTAAAAAAAATTATGCCCATATCAGGAATGCCGAAATAGTCAAATGGCGATCAAAGACCAGGCCTACAAATAAATTTCATTTGAATATGAAAAGACTTCTTAACCCCAGGATTCAAGAAGAAAATATGTTTGACATTAAAGAATCCTCCAGGGAAGAAGACACTCAGTCTAAAAGGATTGAAGGTATTATATATCAAGCTCTTAAGAGTATTGAAGAAAACATTAGATCAATCCCTGACGTACCAGTGAATAAATTCATGGACAAAGGTAAAGAGGTCATTTCTGAATTAAGTGAAGGCACAAGTAGGAAGCACTCATGTGCAGAAGAAGACATGGAATGCATGCAGGTTCTAAATCCTAAAGGTTTATTTGAAGAGCAAGCGATTTCATATCATGAAGTTTCAGTTAAAAAACACATAAACCGAGAGATGGATGATCTGGATGAGAGAACGCGGAATAAATAAGAAACAAAGATTACAAGCCTTAGGAAAGCTTTGCATCACTATAAGGCTCAAAACTCACATCTAAATAAAATTAATGATCAAATCGTAAGTGCCAATCATATGATTAGGCAAGATCTTCAAGAAATCAATGCGAAATATGTAGAATTAATCCAGGTTACTAAAGAAGAAATTAAGAGGAGAAAGATGGCCTAGGATGCAAATTATAAATTTCTCAAGCAAAACCTGGAATTACAAGAAAAGGTTCCAGCTATAGAGAAGGAACTCAGTCAACTTTGAAGGAGATCCTAGGTGTTAGACAGTATGACTATACTCGTAGATGTTGCTCGTAAGCTATGATAGGATGTCAATATAAGTCTTGATGATATTCATGGTAAATAGTTTGAAGTCAATCTGTTTTAAGTTTACTGTTTAGCTGGAAACATATAATTTGTGTTCAAAACTCCTTTTACTGATGTAATTGATAGGATCTATTTTTAGACTCTTTAGCTCCTATAATTTTGGATCTACAAACAGTTTCTAGGTAGTTCATTTTGTATAAATATAGAAATATCAAATAGGGGAAGGGATTGTTGATAATAGGGGATCGTGAAATGGATTTTTCATATACCAAGATTGAAAACTTCTTTTAAAATTTTTAAGTGTATTTTGAAGATATATTGAGGATGCGATATATATTATGAGCCACTTTGACTTATGATTGAATACAGAGACAAATCAATGTTGTTGATAAAGTTTTATTGTGATATTGCAAATGTTAGTGTTTCTATCTTTTGTTTCTCATTAGAAGCCTTATGTATTTGTATACCTTTTATCCAGAATGTTTTTCGGCGTAAGAGTATTTTCATTATGTATATGTATCAACTATTTGTTGTCATATGTATAATTTTCAAAGTTGGCCTATGTATATATATTGTTTGTAGTTTATATACCTTTATGTCATCCTTTTTATTATCTCTTACATTTACTTATTAGTATGTATTATATGCCTGAGTATTGGTCATTTATACACCCTTTTGCTTCCTTTTATGTTATTACACACCAAAAGAAGAAAAAGATTTAAAAAACCTAGAACTTTAGTTTAAAACTTATGAGATGCCTGGGCTTTGTACCACTGTAGTCTAGTGCAAACCTCGGTACTAACATCTTCTCGCGTAGTTTCTGGGGATGGAGAAACAAAATTATATTTTCCCTTGGTGTTCTTAAGTCTAAGTTTGGAAGGTGAATGGAATAAAAAATCTTCTAGACTAGATTTTCACCAGTAGTAAACAATTATCATAATGGATTCCCAATAGGAAACATGGGATATCCTTCATCTCCTTTGCATCCATTTATTTCAGATCCAGAGATATTGTTGAGGGAAGCTAGGAAAAGACTTAATTCTACATCATAAGGTATTCAAGATACATCAGTTTTTGAATCATTAGGTAGATGTATCCATCATCCTACTTCTTCAAGTTTACCTACAATCAAAGAGGGAAAAAGGAAGAAATATTTATCCATCCTTATTCTTGAATTCCAGAATCCTAGCTAGGTTGATAGCTTCACATTTTATAGAAATCCTTTATCAATTGGTAATATAAAAGGAAATATCTAAAGTTCAGAACAATTTGATTACTCGAAGTTTTTGACATAACCTTACACACCTCTGACTAGTAAAGTTCCTATTATCCAAATAGGAATAAAAATATCTTCTCTTTCATAGACACAGCCACTTACTACATTAGTCCAATCACCCTTTGCTCAAGTTACTCCAAATATGGCAGCTCGATATCCTAATAGGATGGATGTTATAGAAGCTTCTAGATATGCCCCATTAGTCTTACCCCAACCTTTAAATGCCCTTCCTGGTGGTGATTACTAGAAGTATCTCCCAAGATTCAATGGCTAGGGAGAGGTTACAACATAATAACATTGGAATGACTATTTTAGCTATGTTAATAACCAAAATATAGAACATCAGGATGTGTGGATGAGGATATTTGTTGATCGCTTAGATGGATAAGTAAGGAAATGGTTTAGAGAATTGGCTCCAAACTCAATTGATGAGATAAATGATTTGGAAGAATTATTTATGAGACAATGGGAGATACTAAGGATTATCTCTATTATATTACTGAGTTTGGAGCGTTAAAAATAAAACATGGGGATAGTCACTGATTTTACTTAACATTTTAATAAAATGTATAATAAAATTCCTACAGAAATTAATCCTACTGAAGCATTTGCAAAGTTAACCTATGCAAATTATTTTGATGCTGAATTTTCTCTTTTGTTGAGGGAAAGAAGAGCCATTATCTTAGTAAACATGCAAGAAGCAACCTTAGAGGTGGAATCAAATTTGATGGAAGCTAACAAGTGGAGAAATAAGTCATATTATCATGGAGAAGAGAAGAAAAAGAAAAAAATGTCACCATCTACTTCAGGGACAAAAGTAGCAGATAGTAAAATGGATAATATGACCAATCTTATTAAGAATCTATCTGCAAAAATCAATAGGTTGGAGATGGAAAATATAAATCAAAATAAGCCTATTCAAGATAACAATAATACAAATCCAAACCAGTTTAGAAGGCCATTTAATCCTAGGTTTTTGCCTAGAGACATAAATAATAATGAAGACCAGAAAATACAGCCTCCCTTTCAAAACAATTTGATACAAGATGATGAGCCTTATGAAATAGATGCAGTGAAAGTTGAAAATTTGGAGCCTGATATTGATCAATTGGATGATGTATCTTCCTCTCATTTCTTAACTAGATATGATAACCATTATGCAAAAATGGTTGATTATCATGAAACAAATAACTTTGAACAAGGGTCATATATGTCGAAAATTTATCAAGAGATGCAGCAGAAGTCATATGGTCTTATATATGGGATAAATTAGGCAGCACAAGGTAAGAAGAATGCAAGGAATGTTCCTGCAAAACAAGGATTATCTCTTGAAAAGAGACATGAAATATAAGGAAGTAGAGATAAAGTTGCAGAAACAAAAGAATTGGGAAGAACTACTATTGGTTTCAGTTTGGATCATGAAATTAATAAAATTAAAATTCCCATTCCATTAACTGAGCTGATTAAAAATAAGTGATATAGGGAGTCTACTCTCAAAATTCTCAATTCTTCAGCAAATTCTATCCCTTTAGATATGATTAATTTACAAGATGAGAATCTGACCATTATTTTTGGTTCCAAGACATTTGATCAACTAGATAATAAATATGAGTACCCTCCATTTTATATCACTCTTACAATTCATGAGCAAATGTTGCATAACTATATCTTAGACTTTGGTGCTTCACATAATATCATGCCTAAGGAAATCATGGAAGCTTTAGGGATTACTATCACTAAACCATATCATGGTCTTAATGCTTTTGACTCTAGGGAAGTAATGTCTTGGGGTCATTAAAGATCTTGTGGTCATCCTTACACAGTTTCCAATGAAAAGTGTACTCATGGATGTTTTCATAGGATATATTTCTCCTAAATTTGGTATTCTATTGTCAAGTTCATGGTCAAATAGGGTATGGGTAACTCTAAAAACAAATATTTATTATGCTATCATAGTGTTATTTGGAGGTGAGTACAGAAGGATTTATAGAGAGGTGCAACTTGCATATTTGGTAAGTGATAATAAGAATCCTACTAATCATCTGGTCTATTCAGTTCAAGAATATTTTGGGTCTTGCATGTTACATCTAAATGATGATTGTGAGGGTATTTCAAAAATTGAGAAAGATATTACACCTCAACCTAAAATGGAAATTCAGGATGATGCATGGAAACTGTAGTTTGATGGTTCATCATGTAAGGATGGATCAGGAGTAAGATTATAATATATCTTTCATCCCAAGAGATCATAACCAAATAAATGATTCATTGTATTTAGAAGCAGCTTACTTTAAAGTTCCAAAAGTGTCACATATCCAATATCCATTTGAAGCAAGGTACAAACCTTCAGTTCCATACAATATCAAACACTAGAGAATATTCCATGATGATCTGGAGATTAAGAAATTTCTAGAATATACAGGTGAATTCTCTACTTCTGTTATTGATGAAGATGAAGCCATTGAAACAGATCAGATTCCTTCATTTTCAGAAAATTCAATTGTTAATCATAATGGTGCAAGGTCAAATCAACCACAGCCAACCCAACAAGCACCTCCAGGATTTCATGGCTCCTACACTTAGCAGGATCACCAAATTTACCCCTCAACCAAATTTTGCACTAAAATTACCTCCCCATGATTCTGCTTCTGTAACAGGCGTTCTGCAACTCTGTTTCCACAACATGATTTTCACAAGCGGGTTACGAGATGAGGGATGCGTGACCAACTTTACCAAGTTGCTCCCTCGCAAATTATCCTCCCGCAACTTTTCCTCTGCAATTTTTCAAATCGTCAGATCTTTGCGGCCTTCTCCACAACTGTCGATCTACTCCTTGATGCGGATCTCATAGATATTTGTAGACCCATTATTTCCCTCGCAACTTCCATTGCGGATCTCTCCTGGACCATCAGATCTTTGTCTATGAACTCAATCCCCACAGTTCATTCTCTGCAAAACTTGCTAATGGCAGAAAATATGAGAGCTGCACTGATTGATCAGAGAATCAATCAATCCAGCTTGCAATAATTAATATTCATTAGCCTAACACTTCTATGCATGCATATATGACCTATTTCATCTATTCAAGAAACAATTTAACACTTGAATAAATAATTTCACAGAAATACATAAATGTTCAAAAAACCGCTAATGTTGGCTCTTCAGGGATTCACAGTTCAAACAGTAAATGCATTTAGGCTAACAACACTGCAAACACACAGCTAATCCTTTTATTAAGAAAACACATAGCTTGACCCTCTTCATCAGTCTATTCAAAATATTTACAAACGGAACCAAACGCAAGTCTATCCTTTTCTCTGCAAATTTAGAATTCTAATGCTAAAAAGAAGAACCCTTCTCCCTTCTCTAATCTGCCTATTTAAGCTAAACTATAACCTCCTATACTGAGTGGTACTGCAACTAAAAACACACAACTACAAATAATGATGAAACGTTCCTGTCCAAAAAAAAACTAACTGCGGCTTGATCTCCATGTAGGGAGTCATGATACGCAATCACTTCTACTAGTGCTAACAAAATATGACTCAGAAAAATAACAAAAATATGCCACAACATGTGACCAACTCATCACATTCTTGGCATGCCACGATGCTCCTGCATCAGACTCACAAGGGTGAAAAAATTATGAACCCTTGTTCATTAGATCGGCTACAGTGAAACCCTTGGCTTCCAACTCGGCATCACTCATCTAAGTAGAATCCTCTTATAGTCTCTTTTTCCATTTGACCAAATACTCCAAATAGTCCTTCTTCCTTGTACTCTTTACCACTTTAGTGTCTAGAATGGCCTCAACTTCCAATGGTTGTGCCATAGGCATCTGCACCACCCATTATAAGTCCTTAGTAAGATCTTCACCTTCTGCAAAGGTTCAGTGTCACCTACTACATAAGGATATAGATCTACAACATTATAGATTGGTGAAATACCCACTCCAGTAGGCATCTCTAACTCATAAGAATTTGCTGATAATTTTCTAAGTATCCTGTAGGGTCCAATCTTCTTCATCTTCATCTTGTTATTCTCTCCTTTTGGAAATGTTTCTCTCTTTAGATAAGCTAAGACCAAATCTTCTACTTCATAGTTCTTATCTCTCCTTTTGGAATCTACTTTGGCCTTGTAACTGGTGTTACTTTGATGTAACCCTGCTTTCACTTGCTCCTATAGTTCACTAGTCCTTGTCGCAAACTCTTCTTCACCAGCATTCCTTTTCTCCAATTTATCTAATTCACAAAGTTCACACACTCCTCTTGGATGCATTCCATATAGAATTTGAAATGGACTCATCCCTGTGATTTTGTTTGGTGAATCATTATAAGCAAACTCGGCTTGGGCTAATACTATGTCCCATTGCTTCGGACTTTCTCCAATCATACTTCTCAATAGGTTCCCTAGACTCCTATTAACTACCTATTTCTATCCATCAGATTATGGGTGATATGCTGAACTGAAGTTCAGTATGGTACCCAACTTCTTCCACAATGTCCTCCAGAAATGACCTACGAGCTTCACATCTCTGTCTGATACAATGCTTCTAGGTGAACCATGTAGCTTCACAACTTCATTGAAAATCAATTTAGCAATGTGCGTAGCATCACTAGTCTTGTAGCATGGACTAAAATGTACCATCTTAGTGAATCTATCAACAACTATGAATATAGAATCATGTCCCTTCTGAGTTCTTGGTAAACCTGGAATGAAATCCATACACACATAATACCAAGGCCTAGTTGGAATAGGCAATGGTGTATACAACCCCGCATTTTGGCTTCTTCCTTTAGCATGTTGGCATACTCTGCATCTGGTTACAAACTTCTCAACTTCAGACCTCATCCTTGGCAAAAGATAGAAATGACCCAACTGTCCAAAGGTTTTATCACTTACTGTTTCTAAAGAGTAAACTTCTTGTAGCGCATACTCCATCCATGGCTCTCTGTCCACCTCCACTGGATTCTTACAAGCCCTGTAAGCCTCCTAGAAACCAATGTCAGTCTCATACAAATCCCTTAAATGCTCAGATCCCAAGACTTGGATCTAATTCTCTTGCACAATCAATAGTATCCTACTTAAGGCATCAACTACTCTATTTGATTGTTTACTTATGTGCTTCAACACAAAGGTAAATCTCTGTAAGAACTCAACCCACTTGACATGTTTCAAGTTCAACTTAGGTTGCTGCATAATGTACTGTAATGCATGGTTATCAGAATATAACACAAATTCCTTGGGCATCAGATACTTTCTCCAATGCTTCATTGCTTGAACAATAGAATAAAACTCCTTGTCATAAGATGAATACTTCTGCTTTGCATCATCTAGCTTCTCATTGAAATACGCTATGGTTCTGTCCTCCTGACTGAGTACATCTCCAATTGCTACCCCACTGGAATCACACTTTACTTAGAAAGGGTGTTTGAAGTCTAGTAACTTCAATACTGGTTGTTCAATGATCTTCTTCTTCAAGAACTGAAAACTCCTTTCAGCCTATGCTATCCATTGAAATGGTTTTCTATCCTTCTTAATTGGCTCGACAATAAATGTACAAATACCACTAATTTTTTTTATAAATTTCCTATAAAAACTTTCCAATCCATGAAAACTTCTTACCTCAAATATGTTCCTAGGTGAAGGCCAATCAAGGATTGCTTGCACCTTTTCTAGATCCATCTTCAACCCATCTCTTGAGATAACAAAACCTAAATATACTAGCTCTGGCTTCATAAATGTACACTTCTTCACATTTACCAGTAACTTTTCCTATTGCAGCCTCTCTAAAACATATTTCAGATGCTTCAGATGCTCTTCTTTTGTTTGGTTGAAAACCAAAATGTCATCAAGGTAAACTATCACAAACTTACCTATGAAATCTCTCAAGACTTCATTCATCAATCTCATAAAAGTGTTTGGTACATTGGACAATACAAATGGCATGACCAATCACTCATACAAACCATCATTTGTCTTAAAGGCTATCTTCCACTCATCTCCTTCTCTAATTCTGATTTGATGATATCCACTCTTCAAATCCAGTTTTGAAAAGCACATTTCCCCACTTAGGCAATCCATCATGCCATCCATCCTTGGTAATGGAAACCTATATCTGATAGTAATCTTGTTAATTCTCTGGAGTCAGTACACATCCTCCACTCACCATCCTTATTTGGTGTTAGTACTGTTGGTACTTCACATGGACTCAGACTCTTTTGGACCAATCCTTTGTCCAACAATCCTTGGACATGTTTCCTCACTTCTTCATTCTCTTGAGGTGTCAATCTATACGCTTCCTTGTTTGGTAAACTGGATCTTGGAATAAAATCAATTTGATGGCTTATATCCCTCCTTGGTGGTAACTCATTGGGTAAGTCATCCACCGCGATGTCACTAAACTCACTCAGCATCTTCAAAATCTCCTCAGGTAGATCTATCATGTTAGTCTTCATTGTCACCACTCTCGTTTTGGATACCACAACATAGCTTAACTCTTTCTTCTCAATCTGTTGCAAATATTCTTTTCTTAACAACATCAGGACTTTGGGTGTTGACTGTCTCACTGTAACACCTTCTTACAAAGGGTGAAGTACATGCCTTATCCCATTCTGCTCAAAACTATGACAGTTACTCCCACCATCATGAATCAATTTCTTATCAAATTTCCATGATCTTCGTAACAGTATATGACAAACATCCATGGGCATAACATCACACAGAATCTTGTCCTTATATGGACCTATTTGGAAATCAACTTCACACTGCTCACTTACCAGGATTTTATGTCCTTTATGTAACCATTAATATACTTTGTATGGAACCGAATGCTTATTTTTCTTCAAACTTAGCTTCTCCACCATATCTGTGGAAACAATATTGTCAATACTCTCACTGTCAATCACCATCTTACAACACTTCCCTTGGACTTTACACATGGTCCTGAATAAATATTTTCTTTGAGCAAGATCTGCTTGCTCCTTCTCAGGTTTCAACAAGACTTTATTCATCATCAAAGCCTCTCATGTCTCTGGAAAAACTTTCGCCACTATTTATTGTTCTTGTTGCTGCTCATTTTGAGCTACATAGGCTCCCCTCTGTCCTACATCTTCCTTCCCTAGACATTCAAATGATCTATGCCCCAACTGGTTGCATTTGTAGAGTCTGTAGACAGTTCCTATGCCTCTTTCTCTACCTATACCTCCTTGGTAAGGTCCTCTTCTACTAGAGTCAGCTCCTCTACCATGTTGCTCTTGTTGGATAGAGTTACTGAAATCTCCCCTCTGGACTCCAAATATTCCTTTTACGGCTCCTTGTCCTCTTCCTCTGGTCAGGCCTTGACCTCTATTGAAGCTCTGCTTCCTTGCTATCTTTTCTTCTTCCCTTGAGGCACATTGGTATGCCTCCTCCATTGTTCTAGGTGATATCATGTTGATCTCTTCTTGGATATCCATCCTTAGACCATTGACATATCTAGAAACCTTTTCTACTGACTCTTCCACATATCTTGCCCTTAGGTTTACTTTGTAGAACTTGTCAGTGTACTCTCTCACTGTTAACAATCTTTTCCTAAGGTTTTGTACCTGTCTATATAGAATTAATTGGTAATATTTGGGTAAGAAATTCACCCTCATCTTTTCTACCATCCTATCCAAGCTCTTTATCAATGACTTATTATTCCTCCTTCTTTATGCTTGCACACTATCCCACCACAAGGATGCATGCCATTTCAACCTTGTCACAACCAATCTGACTCTCTTGTATTCTTCAATGTCATCGTATTCAAAGTACTTATCCATCTCACTGATCCAGTCAATGAGATGCTCAACAATGAGACTTCCATAATAGGTAGACAACTCAGGTTTCGGCTTTGAAGTTGCTCCTAGAATCGATCTAAAATACCTTAGTTCAGGTGTTTCCTGCATAGGTGTAGCTTATTCTCTTTTCTCTTCATCCTCAAGTTCACTTACATCCCCTGCTTCTGGGTCTCTTTGTTTTTCTGTCTCCATGGCTTCCATACGTCCTTGTAGCTCTCTCACTTCCTCCATAACTTCTGTGTTTGCCGCTGGTCGACCTCTGTCACGATATTGCACTCTACCCATGCGTGCAGCCATCCTCTTGCACTAAGCCTCTGTAATCAAACTTCTCTTTTACATTGCTACAATCTTACCTCACGAAGCCCCTTCTCTGTACTTGGTCTTTTGGTGACGTCGGTCCTCTATCTAGAACCTCTTGAGCACTCTTATTTTCTCCTTCTAGGATTCTACTACTACGCTTCTCTCTCACATGAGGTTCTCCTTGATCTAATACCAAAATTGGTGCAGGGTCAGATCAACCACATCCAACCCAACCAACACCTCCAGGATCTTGTGGCTCCTACACTTACCATGATCACCAAATTTATCCCTCGGCCAAATTCTGCGCTAAAATTACCTCCCTGTAATTATGCTTCTGCAACAGCTTCTCTGCAATGTTGTTTCCACAACAGAGTTTCCACAATAGGATTTCCATAAGCAAGTTGCGAGATGCAGGATGCATGAACAACTTTCCCAAGTTGCTCCCCCACAACTTTCCTCCCGCAACTTTTCCTCCACAATTTTTCAAACCGTCAAATCTTTGCAGCCTTTCCATAAGCAGGTTGCGAGATGCAAGATGCATGAACAACTTTCCCAAGTTGCTCCCCCACAACTTTCCTCCCGCAACTTTTACTCCACAATTTTTCAAACCGTCAGATCTTTGCGGCCTTCTCCATGACCGTCAATCTACTCCTTGATGTGGATCTCACAGATGTTTGTAGATTTTTTATCGCCCTCATAAGTTCCATTGTGGATCTCTCTTGGACCATTATATATTCTTCTTTGGACTCAATCCCCACTAGTCATTCTTTGCAAAACTTGTTAATGGCAGAAAATATGTGTGTTGTGATGATTGATCAAAGAATTGATCAATCCATCCTACAATCATTAATATTCATTAGCCTAACACTTCTATGCATGCATCTATGACCTATTTCATCTATTCAAGCAGAAATTTAACACTTGAATCAATAATTTCACAGAAATACACAGATGTTCAGAAAACCGCTGAAGTCAGCTCTTCACGGATTCACAGTTCAAACAGTAAATGTGTCTTGGCTAACAACACTACAAACACACAGCTAATCCTTATATTAAGCAAACATACAAACACATAGCTCGACCCTCTTCTTCAATCTATTCAAAATAGTTTACAAATAGAACTAGACGTAGGTCTATCCTTTTCTATGCAAATTCAGAATTCTAATGTTGAAGAGTAGAAATCTTCTCCCTTCTCTAATATACCTATTTAAGCTAAACTATAACCTCCTACACTGAGTGGTCCTGCAACTGAAAACAAACAAATAAAAAGCATGATGAAACGTTCCTGTTAAAAAAAAAACAAACTGCGGCTTGATCTCCACGTAGGGAGTCATGATACACAATCACTCCTACTGGTGCTAACAAACTATGACTCAACAAACAACAAAAATATGCCACAACATGTGACCAACTCATCACATTGGTGGCATGCCACGATGCTCCTGCATCACATAATATCATTGAAGTAAAATGAAATTTCATTCCCAAAGGTTTAGTGCCTCTTGAGAGGTTATTTTCAAAAGATGATACCTCATCAAATCCCACTATGCAGTCTCCTGAAGAGAATGTTATCAGCTGCAATATTGGTATAGAAAATGAGCCTAAAATGGTAAAAATTTCTGAGACCCTCTCAGGTGAAGAAAGGAAAAGATACATTAAACTTTTAAAGGAATTTATGGACAAATTTACATGGTCCTATGAATATTTGAAGATATATGATACCAACATAATTCAACACAAGATTCCATTGAAACCCAATACTAAACCTTTCAGACATAAGCTTAGGAGAATTAATCATGATTTGCTACCAGTTATTGAAAAAGAGGTTAAAATTTTTTTAGATGCAAAGATTATTATTATTCCTAGATATTCCACTTGGGTTGCAAACTTAGTTCCTGTACGTAAAAAAATGGTGAAATAAGGATTTGTGTGGATTTTTGAAATTTGAATATATTTTCTTTGAAAGATAAATATCCATTTCCAAAGATTGATCAAATTTTACAAAAAAGTGGTTGGTGCTCAAAAGATGTCAATGATTGACGAGTTTTCAGGGTACATTCAGATTGCAATCCATCCGAATGATAGAGAGAAAAAAACCTTCACTGCTCCTTGGGGAACGTTCATGTGTGACAAGATGACTTTTGGTCTTATGAATGCTCAGGAAACTTTCCATAGGGCTATGGACATAGATTTTGTTGGATAAAAGTAGAAATTTGTAGTAATATATCTGAATGATATAATAGTTTTTTTTTTCTTTCTGAAATTGACGAGGATCATCTTAAACATCTTAAGCAAACATTCCTTAAATTTAGAAAATTTGGATTGTCATTGAATCCTCAAAAATATCATTTTGACATGAAAGAGGGAAGGATTTTGGGGCATATAGTTTCGGCTGATGGAATCCAGATGGATCCTAAATGTATTGAAGCAATTTTAAAGATCAACATTCCCAGAAATAAGAAGGACATTTAGTCTTTTATTGGCAAGATAATTTTTTTAAGATGGTTTATTCTGAATTTTGTAAAAATCATTAAGGAAATCACAATTATGTTGAAGAATGATCAAGATATTAAATGGAGAGTTTAATCCAAATCATCATTTGAAAGCATAAAACAAGCTCTCATTGAAGCTCCAATATTAGTAAGCCCAGATTTTTCAAAAGAATTCTTTACTTTTTCCTTTACTTCTGAAAATAGCATAGCTGTTGCACTTTTACAAAAAAATTCAGAAGGTCTTGAACATCCCATTTATTTTTTCAGAAAGAACTTAAAGGATTCGGAACTTAAGTACAATACGCTAGAAAAACAGGCATATGATTTAGTTAAAGCTCTCAAATTATTTAGAATCTATTTGTTGCATTAAATTTTTTTAGCATATGTACCCAATGCAGTAGTTAAGGATATTTTGACACACCTGATAGTGAAGGGAAGAGGGGACGTTGGATATCATAGATTATGGAGTATGATATTGAAATTGGGTCTACAAAATTGGCTAAAGGGAAGGGATTGGATAAACTCCTTGCATATTCAAACTGTCAAGATTTAGGTATTCATTTGATGAAATATCAGTTAGTATAGGAAGGATTACCAACAGAACAAAGTAAGGAACATATATATGATAAATATGTTGATTGTTTATGGTATGGCAACATAATTTATTTTATGTTATACTTACATTGTCCTCCTAATTTGACTAAAAGTGAATATAGATCATTAAAAATAATGGCTATAAAGTATGTTTTGATTGACAAAATATTGTACTAGAAATACCCTGGGGGATAGTTATTGGAATGTTTGGATCAAGGTAATTTTTAGTGGTGAAATTTTGCTAATTGGCTATTTTTGGGGTTTTTTTCAAAAAATAAATTCGCTATTTGGTCATTTTTAGTGTCTCATATCGCCTATATTTACATAAAACGTGTTTGTTTATCATAATATTCGTCAAAATTTACACATTTTAGTGTTAATTTTATGTTTCATATTTAATATTCTCCTACCTATCTATAAACATGTTTTTTTCAATCCAAAACAATCGCCTAGAATACTATACTTATGTATATTATTAGACTCCCTAAAAAATACCATGGTTTGGATAGACCTGAGGCTTATTAAGTTACTACAGAATTGCATGGAGGTACATGTGGAGGTCACATGTATTGGAAAGAAACAACATATAAAATTATAAGAGCAGGATACTATTGGCCTACCCTCTTTAATGATGTTTATTCTCAGGTGAAAGCTTGTATTGAATGTAAAAATTTGCAGGGAAGCACAAGTTACAATATATACCTTTAAAACCCATTACAAGTAATTTTCCTTTTCAAAAGTGGGTTTTAGATTTTATAGATAATATTCATTCTCCTTCAAGTTGCCAACATAAGTGGATATTAACAACCATTGACTTCTTTAATAAGTGGGTGGAAGCAATTCCCAGAAGAAGAGAAACAGACAAATTCATCATCAATTTTTTACAGGAAAATATGTTGAACATATTTGGATTCCCTAGGGAATTGGTGACTGATAATGCTCCTGCATTCAAGTCTAAAACCATGGTAATTTTTTGTGAAAGGAATGACATTTTATTAAAAAACTCTACACCCTATTATCCTTAGGGAAATGGTTTAGAAAAGTCTACAAATAAAAATATTGTCAACAATATTAAAAAGATGCTTTCTCATAAAAAAAAGATCTTGGGATACTAGGATAAAGTATGCTCTTTGGGAATATCGGGTAGCTACCAAAAAATCCATTGGCACTTCCCCTTTCCAACTTGTTTATGGTGTCGATGAAATGTTTCCTATCCAATTAAGCTTTCCAGCAATAAAATTGTTGTAGGACATAAGGGAAGAACCAAATGAAGTAAATAGAAGGATGTTATATATAGTTAAATTGCAATAAGAAAGAGAAGCTCTCATAGAAAAGGATGATATTTATAAAAGGAAAGTTACAAAAATAATTGATAAAAGAACCAAAGAAGACACTTTCCTGGTGAATGATATGGTACTCAGATGGGATGCACGCAGAGATGAAAAGGGAAAACATGGAAAGTTCGATAACTTATGGTTTGGAACTTTTAAAATTTCTATAATTTTGGGAAACAATACCTTTGTGCTGCAAAAGTTAGAAGGTGAGAAAATTCCAAGCTCGGTTAATGGGCGTTTTCTCAAACAGTTTTACACATAATAAGATCAGAGAAAAACACACTTCATTGTATATACCAGTGCAATTTTCAGAATTGGAATCAGGACTCCAACCCAATGGTTGTACAAAAAATGTATAGTTTTTCTAATTTTCAATAGTGTTCAGTTTTAGTCAAAGGCATCTGGTCTGCACCTTCTTGAAGTCTCACGGGGAGAATTTCATCCCCAATCAATGCTAGATGTTAGTACTGGAGTTGTAGCCCTAGGTTTGTTGTATAGTCCTAGGAAAAAACCATGTTTGCTTTGTAACCTTAATGTCTTATGTCACATTAAATATTTTGTTAAATTATAAGTTAAATAGTTGCCTCATGATTTTAAGAAAATCTATATAATATATTATTTCATTATATATTACATGGATTTTAATTATTTTGGTAGATTAATTATGTAAAGTACATGTTAGTCCTAAGTACTAACATTCCAACAATGAACATTAAATTTTGAACAAGTTAAACGTTGCCAGAATGTTGAAGGGGTTTTCATGATTTTCAATGGTTATAATTAACCTTGTAAAATGTGGAGTGAAGACAAGGCATGGCTTAGTCTCGAATCAATGCACCTACTTGTATCATCATATAATCTGACAGACTGGGTGATATCATTAAATGAAAATCGATTCCATATCAGTATCAAATGCTTTCACATGAACTATTTTTAACACTTGGTATTCACAAATGAACAATCCTTTGAAGGTTTGAAATCTAGAGTTCTAGCTTACAGTCATGACCATGAAGAAAATGAGCGGTAAACCGCATAGGTTTGAGCCAATTGACATTCAATGGGCTACAAAAAATCCACAATGTGCACAATTGCTGAAAGATGCTATTTGGTTTACCTTCTTCAAAAATATTATAGGGTATAATGTTGAGGTTTCTACGGATTTTCCAAGAGGTTGAATGGTACAAGGGTTGATTTCACTAGTATCATCTTTAAGGTTTAAGAAACCTCAAATGTAGAATCCACCGGATTAGCTGTGGACAGGGATAAGTGGTTTAGGAAATTCCCTTTTGAGATTGATATGAGTTTTTCCCTCCCACCATACCATGAAACCCTAGATTGGAACAAGAGAATTCACAGAGATGCTCTGAAAGAGGAATGCCAACATGTATTGATGATTATTCAGCGATGTATCACTTGTGAGGGTCATTTTGCAACATATTTTCAATATCACTTGCACTTTCTCCTTCATGTGGAAGGGGTATCAAGGTTGAACCTACCATTCAACCTTCTTAAAATCTTATAAAACATGGTAGTACGAGTAAAAAATCATCCATACCATACTCCTCACAGTGTTTTTCATCATGGTTTAATAAAACTATTGATTGCTAAGAAATTGGAAAATAAAGAGTGGACTTGGACACATTTTGCATTCCGGTCCAATTTTAAAGTTGAAAAGTTGACTGATGCATAGGTACAAGAAAGAAAAGAAACCCCAATTAAATTAAGAAGTTACAGCAAGAGGAAAAATATAGCCAAAATATTGAAAGGGTTTTCAATATGTGAAGGTTGTTTCATATGTGGATGTAAAAGATGTATCGGACGTAGAGAAAATGGTAACGACTCCTAGCAGCCTTATTTTTGTAGAGGAAATTTCAGTCATGGAGAGTATGGGCACAAGGAGCATGCCAGAGCCTAAATTTCCAGTTAAAAATTTATGCTTGTATCAGGAATGTTGAAACAATCAAACAGTGACCAAAGACCAGGACTACAAATAAATTTCATATGAATATGAAAAGACTTCTTAACCCTAGGCTTCAAGAAAAAAAGATGATTGACATTGAAGAATATTCCAGCGAAGAAGACACTCAGTCTAAAAGGATTGAAGGTATGACATCTCAATCTCTTGATCCTTATTGAAGAAAACATTAGATCAATCCCTGATGTACCAGTGAAGAAATTCATGGACAAAGGTAAAGAGGTTATTTTTGAATTAAGTGAGGGCACAAGGAAGAAGCACTCATGCACAGAAGAAGACATGGAATGCATGCAGGTTCTAAATCCTAAAGGTTTAGTTGAATATCAAGTGAATTAATTTCCTAAAGTCTTAGTTAAAGAATACATAAACATAGAGATGGATGATCTGGATGAGAGAATACAGACTAAAGAAGAAACAAACGTTACAAGCCTTAGGAAATCCATGCATCACTATAAGGCTAAAAAATCACATATAAATCAACTTAATGCTCAACTCGTAAGTGTCAATCGTATGATTATGAAAGATCTTGAATAAATCAATGTAAACTATGCATAATTAGTTTAGGTTACCGAGGAATCCGTTAAGAGGAGAAAGATAGCCACGGAAGAAAATGCTAAATTACGTAAGCAAAACTAGGAATTATAGGAAAAGGTGCCAGCTATAGAGAAGGAAATCAATCAACTTCAAAGGAGATACCACGAATTAGATGGTCTGACTATACTCATAAAGGATGCTCGCAAGCTATGACAGGATGTCATGATAAGTATTGATGGTATTCATGGAAAAAAAGTTTGAAGTCAATCCATTTTAAGTTTACTGTTTATCTCGAAACATATAATTTGTGTTTAAAACTCTTTTTACTAATGTAATTAATAGGATCTATTTTTAGACTCTTTCGATCCTATAATTTTGGATATACAAACAGTTTCTAGGTAGTTGATTTTGTATAAATATAGAAAGATCAAATAGGGGAAGGGGTTGTTGATAATAGAGGATCATGAAAGGGATTTTGCATATAACAAGATTAAAAAATTCTTTTAAACTCTAAGTGTATTTTGAAGATATATTGAGGATGCGATATATATTATGATCCAATTTGACTTATGATTGAATACATATACAAATCAATTTTTTTTTATATAGCTATGTTGTGATATTGCAAACGATAGTGTTTATATCCTTTGTTTCTCATTAGCAGCCTTATGTATTTGTATACCTTTTATCCAAAATGTTTTTTTGCCTAAGAGCATTTTCATTATGTAAATGTATCAACTATTTGTTGTCATATGTATAATTTTCAAAGTTGGCCTATGTATATCTACTGTTTGTTGTTTTTATACCTTTATGTCATCCTTGTTATGATCTCTTATATTTACTTATCAGTATCTATTATATGCCTGAGTATTGGTCATTTATCCACCCTTTTGATTCCTTTTTTGTTATTACACACCAAAGGAACAAAAAGTTTTAAAAAACCTAGAACTTTAGTTTAAACCTTATGAGATGCCTGGGTTTTGTACCAATGTAGTCTAGTGAAAACTCTATTACTACATAGGGGGAGAGATAGGATTTGGATAATTAACCCTTGCTACTGCACCTATCATTGTATCAAAGAAGGAATACATTTACTTAAAAAAACAATGAGTCTTTCACTATGGAATATAAAAGTGTCATTAAAACTTATTTGAAGTGTAATCCATTCTTTTCTAGACAAACATAGATAGCCTTGGAATAAAATGTTATTTCTAGATGAAAACGTAAGAACCTAACTAATATTCCATCCATTTAGTGTAGATAATACAAATTTCACTAGTTAGACACGAGAAGAACCCCTTCCTTGGTAACCTCATATTGTGTGCTTTCTGTCTTTCTTTAGAGTTTAGTTGCAACCTCTAGAGTAAGTGAAAAAGGACCCTCAAAAGGTTAAAGTAGTTTCATAAGAAGGAAGTATCAGTTTATCCTAGGCAAGATTCAGTCCTACCCAAGAAACTGAGTTGGATCCCAATTCCTTTGGTGGAAACAATCCAAAGAGAAAATGGCCAAGAATATTTCTGCAGTAAAGAGTTTGATCCATTTTTTTTTGGATATTATAAACAGGATTCCAACTAACTCGACCAATGTGGAATGCACTTTCTCCCTGGTTGATCCAACCTTTATCAGGAATCCCTCAAAATGCACCATGGAGAGAGCACATTGGAGAAATAACCCATCAACATTTTGAAGCAAATGGGGGTAATTTTAACAAAGTACTGCAAATCACTGCACCTATTGTGGGTAAATAAAATTCCCCCTATTTTTATGTATCTCTCATAGCTGGTAACTTCTTGGTTCACAACTATCGTCCATGGTTGACCCAAGTGATAACAACACAATTATGCCCATTGGTTCTATAGGTCCCACCCTCTTTTCAATAGTTGAATCTCTATAAAAGGTATTATTGATCAGTAGATTAGACAGTTTGTTGGAATTTTTTGCTACATTCTTAAGTATCTACATTTGCATAAAAATTCATATATTTTCTTTATCCTGAAATCAACTAGTTTATTTTAAGATAATGTAGGTTCTCATGTATTGATACTTGAGAGCACAAAAAAATTGTCAGTTTCTCAGGGAATGTGATCCATTAAACTGTGCGCGATCAGGTATTAGTACATTTGCAACAAATCGATTGTTTTTATTGCCATTTAATTTGTGTCTTGTGTCCTATTGTGTTAATGATGGGGATAATAATCATTCTGAGGACACCTTACATGGTATGAATTTTTTTGCATGCCATGTTGAATTCCAGTTCTCAATAATTTACCTCAAAAACTCAATTATAATCATTTACTAGGAATTTGGAGCTCAACTCAAATAGTTAACATATATTGTCGTCACAAATTATATTGAATATCTTCCAAATCAATATATCGAGTGATTATACTCTTTTGTTTTAATGTATATGTTCAGGGTATCAATCCCTAGTACTGAGTGATCCCATCGAAGTTATTAAAACTTAAAAAAACATATATTGAAATATCGAGAAGGTAAAGAATGCAGAAGGGGATTTATACAAGAATCACTCTTAAAATGGGTATTTAAATATCTACAAGAATGGTGAAGGTTAAATACCTCCGTTCAATTGCACATATATTGCATGATGAAACCGAGAGCATGTGAGGAACCTCAAATTTAATGCTTGGTTTTAATTGTTCCTACATTTGTTTGCAAATTTTGTGGTTTTGTATAGGTGGTTATTCATGCAACATGATAAACAATTTTGACATTATTATTATTATTATTATTATATTTTTATCACACCTTTAGTATTTACAATGTCCATTTTGTAGTGAATAAAAGATATTATAGTATTTCATTATGCTAACGAGGTTAAAACATTTGAAATAACTAAAGTGGTATTGGTGAGGTTCTTTTTGGGGGGAAATAAGCTCGTAGATAACTAAATTCAGATCAAATTTGGAATTGTCTTTCTGAATGTTAAGTTTTTTTTGTGATAGAAATAATGTAACTCCCTTGAAGGTTTCTGTAAATCCTTCTTTTTGTTGATATTCACTATCCATTACAAGAAGATGTTGTGTCTAGATTTGAAAGAACACTGCAATGTCATCAGTTAATATAACACATTGGTTTCTTAATTAGGAAATGTTAAGGATAGATTACGATGAAGCAATAAAAATCACAGGAAAAAGTTAAAAATTGATGGCATGACAATTTAATTGGACTATAGATGATGTTTTGTGCTAGAAAATGTTAATCTTACAAAACTGAGATTATTCCAACAAACTATTGCCAACACCTACTGGTTGTTTGAATTCATGTGTGTGCCCTCTTTGATCTTATGACATGTTTTTGTAGATGTAACACCTGAGATATGGAAGGTTGACCAATTATCATTTTTCTAACTATTTACTCCTACAATCCAAACCTTTTCTAACTTGCCTTTTCTGATATATTTTTCAAAGCAACATGATAAAGAGGAGATATTTAACATTTTTGTCATTAGTTTTTACTAATTTTATATTATTTGAATGTCTATTTTATAGGAAATATATACTGTTAAATATTTTAATTCGTTAATTTCATGTTTTTTCAATTATGTATAAAATTGTGGGGGTTGTTTTGTATTTTAGGAAAGGGATTCTAGTTAATATTTAGGTTGGATTCTTGTTTACTGAGATATTTTGTAAACACCACAGAACTCGGTCTTGTTCTTGGCATTAATGGGTACATGCGCATGACTTGCTATGGTTGTGCTTCTTATGATCTTGTTGGATTTTTTCTGGCATGCCATATATTGGATAGGCAGACTTGATATGACCAACTTGTTTTTGATGGATTTCCACTGATATATAACTTTTACCTTGTTTTATGGATTTACACAAATATACAAGTTGAAATCTTGATAAAAGTTCCTCAATGAAAAATGAATTTCCAAACACAGGATTTTCAACAATGAGATCCTTATTTCTTGAAAGAAGAGTGCCTCCTGTTAGCCTCTTCCATGGACATAAAAAGAATAAAGACAGTCTTTTGAAATACTATACCATATAATTTCTCTCTATATAAAGGAAATATATTATCAATATGGTAAATTTGTCTTTCCTAGATAGAGAAAGATGAATGATATCTACTGCACCCTACATTTCAAAATTCAAACTAAAATTACCAACCTACAATAGAAAAACATGAGTAAGAAAATTACTCATGTTTTTCTGTTGTGGGTTGGTAATTTTAGTTTGAATTTTGAAATGTAGGGTGCAGTACATATCATTCATCTTTCTCTATATAAGAAAGAAAAGTTTACCATATTGATAAATTAACTATACCCTTTAGGCACCTCAGAATGTGCTTTGCAGCAATCAGGTGAACATGTCTAGGATCCGCCAAGAACTGGCTCAATGTGTTCATAGCAAAGAAAATATCTTGTCTCGTATTCATCAGGTACATCAAGGACCCAATCATCTGAAGATACATCGTAGCATCAACAGACTCTAATGACATACCATCATAAATTCATAATTAAATGGGGATGTTGGGATATTATTAAACCCACTCATCACTTAGGATATATAATTAATCAATTTTGATTAATTTCCTACCCACTAGCCTAGATAGTTGGTATCCACTTGCACCTTAAAGTCAACACTTTCCATCTATTCTCCAAGAATGCTTTAATTCTGATTTTGGGTTGATATTGACCATTTTATGGACTCCCAAAATTAGTAACTACGCTTTCTTGTAGATTCTGCCTTATTCTTCTTTTATCCAGCTTTTATGTGGATAAGGTAAAGCTATTTAACTAGGAAACTGGTATCTTTTGTTGCCAACCCATACTCCATGATCTTCTCTCCATTTTATAGGATTAGCATGTTTATCCCTCACTCTTGATAAATCACTCATGTTTTTTCTAATTCGTGAGGTCCTTGTTTGATTTGGTAAGTGCTTTAGCCACCTATGTGGGTTTATCATATTTGGTAAGTCTACCTTTCTGAGCTTTATGACTTGTCTCCATACAACTTGATTTTACCTATGAGGGATGTACTATTTATGTACACTATTATTGATCATTATTCAATGGAAGGATACAATCCAATATTAATCTCTTCATTCATGTGATTCAGTATCTTTTCTTCTCTATATTTTTTTTGTGTATGCTTGTGAGAATTATCTTAGTAGCAAGATCTATTTCCTATGCTTATTCTTAGCATCTTTTCTCATAGCATTTGAGTTATTATTTATACACCAATGAAGCAGATGAATTGTCCTTGATTTAGAGCAATTATGGTATGTGTGATGTGGTCATAGGAAGCCATCTTCATTTGCATAGCCATGTGTTGTTATTTATATACAAAATTAATATGAATATGAGTATTAAATATAAACTAGTGTTCACTGATAAAAAAACAAAAGTAGCTCCTCTACCCAATTATTAAAGGGTGCTATATTAATGGAAGAGTATCTGCCTTACATGAAGGAGGTTGGTGGTTTGATTCCTCCATTCCCTATCTACATAAATTAGTGAATAAAAATGATTAAATATATCACCAGTTGATGGAAATTAATATTTAAATGATTAATTATGATTAAATATGATTAATTATGATTAAGTATGATTAATTATATTAATCGAAGAGTATCTGCCTTACATGAAGGAGGTTGGTGGTTTGATTCCTCCATTCCCTATCTACATAAATTAGTGAATAAAAATGATTAAATATATTACCAGTTGATGGAAATTAATATTTAAATGATTAATTATATTACTTGCTGACAACAACAAATAACTATTATGAATAAATACATAACTAGTTAACAGTAATCAATGACTAAATAAATGACCAGTTAATTACACTTAATAACACCAATTAACCACAATCACTCACTAAATAAATGACCAGTTAACAACAATCAATGTGATCTGAATTTACAGGATCTTAAATAACCATGAATTATGTGTGAATGTATCAACAGTTAATGCTTTGAGAAATATTTTAAAATGACAACTTTAAAAAAAGAACATAAATAAAAATAATGCAAATCATAGAGATGAAAACCACACTTTGAATAATGCAACTTGATAATGGAGTTCGACACTGTTCTCCTACATCTCTGGGTCCACTTCCAATGAGACCATTTTTATTAATTTTTCAAATGCTACAAAATACATCAATTCAAAGGAAACTTTGTTATTCTGTCTATTGACTGCAACACAAACTGTACCAATGTGATTATGAACTTTTCCAAAGACCTCCTATGGCACGTAGTATGAGAAGCTCGATCTCCTGTGTTGTACAGATCCACCTTAAAAATGTGTTGTACCTTTAGTGCATTGGAAACCATTCATTTCAATTCTATTAGCCTGAACTCTCCTAAAATATCTTGACTGATCCTCCACTTTCCCATACCGTGCCCAAAATGCATGTTAAATAGCATAACTGGGCCTATTTTGGATCCGCAGGTGATGTAACCAAAGTGGGAATAAAATCCAATTTCAACTAAAAATATATTTCAAGATAATGACCAAGATAGGATTTGCATATCATCTAAAAGATCCCAAGATAGACACTCCATTGTCATTGGTTTGTATCTGATGTTTTCTATGGTGGATTGTTGATTTATATTTTCCGCCATAATCCTAGCTTTATCGATCCAACTACTAATCAGTCCACAATGAATTTTTTTTTATTTGTCGATCCTTATATTGGAAGTCGGAGTTTGGCAATTACCAAAAAACATAAATAATAACCCTTTTGTATTTCCTATCTCGATGCCAGAAGTCGGAAGGTGAAACTTTACAAGCAGAAATAACGACGAACCTTCTGACTTTCCGATCATGATGTCGAAAGAAGAAAGTCAACATTTTACAAACAAAATCTATACCAATCTTCCCAAATTCTGAGCCTTGGTGTTGGTACATAGGAATTCATAATTCAACACTGTCCTAACAATGTCCACAATGATCACCCCGACCTCTGATTTTCGATGTCAACACGTCAAAAGTAAGATATAGGACCCTATCACTGTTAACTTATCTTACCGATAAATTCCCATTAGAGGAATTTTGGGGTCTAAAATGGGCCTCCTAAGGAAAATAATAAAATAATAGTTAAAATAATAAAATAATGGTTAAAATAATAAAATAAT
>LPNX010160114.1:2128777-2297238 GCA_001517045.1 Pseudotsuga menziesii
TCAGCATATAGTCTATATGTATGGACCATGTTTCACCCTTTTAGTGGAGCCACATGGCACCCCTTTTTGGACAATTTTATCTATTTTCCAAGAAATTTCAGAATGTTGTTTCACATCCAGAGTCCATTTTTTTAGGAAATGAGTATCGCCGAAAATATCTTGGAGATATCTAGGAGACTGTATCCTTCTATTCAACATTTGAATTTTTTATTATTGAGTCATTTTGGGAGATCCTCATGGATCAAACCTCCCTAATGGAAAGATTTTGGACCACCAAAAGATGAGAATTACTCATAAAGTAAGTGAGATATTGCTGCCTCACTTTCTTAGTATCTTTCATCTATTCTATTAGAAAGATGAACATATGTACCATCACCACAAAGGAAAATACAAAGAAAGCATTGTTGATTAAAATAAAAATTCCTTCAATGCCATATACATCTACATCCATTGTTACTTTTACCAACCATAATCCACTGATTGGTAATAAAAAGAGTCTAGATGATTTCATCTAGATTTGCTTTAATTTATTCTCTAATAGTTATTAACATACTGAATATTCTTGAAATTTTCTTCTTGCAATTGTTCATTATTTTATATTATTAATTTGTTCTAGTTCTTGATTAATATTTCTCAGGAAATGATTTTCTTCTTGCATTTCGAATATTTTCCCTTCAACATATTCATTAAATATTTCTGATTTTCGAATACTTTTTTATTTTTGTAACTAGATTTTTGTTATGGTTTCTGAGCCGAAATACTTCTTTAGTATTGCATGATAACATATTATTGATTTTCGTAATTTCCAACTTGTGTTCCTTTTTAGTGTCGTCATATTTCTACTGGAGTTCTTTCATGTGTTGTTCTTGTTGATATATCTCTGATTCTTGACCTTCTAACTTTCTCTAGACTTGCACTGATTCATTATCGTTGTCCATGATGAGATTGGTTATAAACTTTATTTCTTCTTCTAAATCATCATCGGTTCTATAAGGTCATTTTTCGTCATTCTTTGACTTTTTGATATTGTCTTCAAGGTTTTGGTTGTGACTTTTTAAATGTGACATTTATTTGTCCTTATATGATAATAGTTTTTTGTAATTCTTCATATCTCTTTCCAACCTTCAATTTTTATCTTTTAGGAGAGATATTTTATATTTTGTTCTTTGTTGTCACTTGTTAATCTCTCATTTTGAGCGATTAAGTGACTATTGTCTTGTTTAGTTGGTTCCCTAAGAATATTATGCTTCTTAGCCTCGAATTTAAGATGATTAATGGTAATTTTATAATGTTGTAGTTCGGCCAAAATTGCTTGTAATTGTGATTGCAGTTCTTATTTTGTAATTGCCATAATTCACGACTTTTGGTGTTCTTATTTTTGTCGATAATAATCGTCACAAGTGCAAGAATACAATGTAGTGTTTATATCTTATTTTGAACCTTTGAGTTATTTTCTTGTTAAAACGTATTTGTTGATTGTGTGTATATTGGTTTGTTGGGAGGAATTATTATTACCCTTCCCACCCAGGTTCAAATCTCACTTTATACTCTTTTGTTTTATATAAAGAACCCCTTTTAATCTCACTCTTTTAACTAAATAACACCTTGAGTACGATCAAAGGCCTATTTAATTCACAAACTCGAATATTCTTTCTTATTCTCTTTTATTGTCTTACCTCTTCTCTTTTTCCTTCTTGGTCAAAGATCACAATTTCAGGGAAACTATAGGATAATGGTTAAAAACCAAATTACACAAAGTATAAATAATGGCCAAGGGATGGATCGCTCTTATACCAATGTATATCCACATCTTGATAGTCTAAATATTACTAAAGTGAATAATCAACCAATATAAAATAACTCCATATCGAAGAGACAAAATAAATATTGAATATGAATGATCATGAAATATTACAAAGTGAGTGCCATATATATAATAATGTTAAAGGCGCTTTGGAGACCATCCATGAAAGTATGCGTCATTTTAGCATAGTTTACGAATAACTATTTATGTGTTATTAATATTTGACATTTATATATTTTATTTATATTAAATTCATTCTTATATTTTATTTATATTATATATAATTAATGTTTATTTATATTTATAATAGAACCCTTCGAGGTGAAAACAAACAATTCAAAATAGTAACAAATGATTATCATGATATGACCCTGCAAGCAAATTTAGAATTTGAAGAAGTAGACGAGGAAGGGGCCCATACTGATCTAGAGTACAAGAACAAATTCCCCAAGGTTTATGAGCTTGGTCCATATGTAAATTCAAGGGATCTTGTTGGCAAGTACGTTTTGGATTAAACAAAAAAATTATTCTTTTGGTAACTGGATATTTCACATTCACCTCTACATTCCAACACATGTTTGAATTATTTGATGCATTTTCCATAGATGTATTTGGAGTTGTTCAGTGTATCACTAGTTCTAAATAATAGGTAGAAGATAAAGAATGAAAAAATTCCCAAACATCATGTTACAATTGTAGATGAAAGGTGAGGCTTACTGCAATTTCCTCCATTGATTATGATTGATGAATTGTGATTGAATTGTTAATCATGTGTTTTTAATGATTGAATTAGATGATGACCAAGATATGCAATGCATATTGAATGCCACAACTAATTCGTTGGTTTTCAATTTTTTGTTATTTTATTCACACTTTATAGTGCTAAATAGCTAGGATTAAATTTATTTGAAGTCCCGATGTCTGTTACACCAAAGCTCCATGCTAATAAGTTTCAATTTTTTTAATGGTTTAACTCAATACAATTATAGTAAGAAAACAATTATAGTGAGTCTCTAGAATGATCTTGCAAATAAATAAGGACAATAATTTCTTGAAAATGTTTATAATGGACCTGTAGTAGCAGTAAAGGTAGCCAAGGTTAGTGATTACTTAGGTATGTGAGGCCTTACCTAGTTGGCTTTGCAAAAATAATACTTGAGAGATTTCAAGGTTTATGCAATAGCTTATTAAAGCACTGTTTGTCACAATATTTTGTAGGAGTATCTTTATCTACTAAAGGTATAAGCACTCTAATGGTAAATAAAGATCTCTTTGTTTCTCAAAAACTCTGTTCATTGTAAGCATTCATAACCATCTTGAATGTTGCTTTATACCTATTAATTTTGTTCTTATTTTACTATGATTTTCCTATTAACATTCCCCACATGATCCTTCATACTCTTGCTTTATAGGTATGGCACAGATGGAAATGGATCATCCATGGCATTTGTTGGATCCACCCTTCTTGGTGGAAATCCAAGGGATGGTTCAAGATCATTATATTATGAGTGAGACTTCCTTTGTCAAATTATAGAGTAGTCTGTAGCTGAAAAAAGGGTTTGTATTATTGTATTTATGATATATTTTTAGGAATATATTTCATATGGAATGTTGCTTTATTTTTACATTTTATTCGCTTTTATATTTACTTAATTGCTTTAGTTTTACCCTTTTTTAGCCATCCTATTTCAATGTTAGTGTATTTATCAACTTTATTATGTCTAATCAACCAATGTGGTATAGAGCTTGCAAGACTTTCAACCATAAAAAAGCCAAATATATAGGATCAGAATGTTGTTTTGAAGGTTATTAGAAGCATGAAACTGAGTGTATCCTAAGGTAATTCAATTCCCATCTTGCTATATGTATGTTTTTTATTAGTGTCATAGCATATGATGACCATACTTTAAAAAAATTGTCTATGTTTAATTCTTATTTGTAATGATTTTAATACCCATTCAAAACATTTCACTGTAAAATGGCAACATCCAACTATTGGGATATTATTAAACCCACTCATAACTTAGGATAAAATAATTAATCAATTTTGATTAATTTCCTACCCACTAGCCTAGATAGTTGGCATCCACTTGCACCTTAAAGTCAACACTTTCCATCTATACTCCAGGAATGCTTTAATTCTAATTCTGGTTTGATCTTGACCACTTTATGGACTCCAATAATTAGTAACTACACTTTCCTACATATTCTACCTTATTATGCTTTTATCCAATTTTTATGTGGATAAGGTAAAGCTAGTTAACTAGGAAACTGGTATCTTTTGTTGCCAACTCATCATCTATAATATTCTCTCCATTCTCCAGGATTAGCATGTTTATCCATAACTCTTAATAACTCACTAATGATTTTTCTAATTCGTGAGGTCCTTGACTCATTTGGGAAGTGCTTTAGCCACCTATGGGGGTTTATCATATTTGGTAAGTCTACATTTTCAAGCTTTATGAGATGTCTCCATACAAATAAATTTTACCTATGAGGAATGTGATATTTATGTACACTATTATTCATCATTATTCAATGGAATTATACACACCAATATGCATCTCTTCATTCATGTGATTCAGTCTCTTTTCTTCTCTCTATTTTCCCTGTGTATGCTTGTGAGAATTATCTTAGTAGCAAGATCTATTTAATGTGCTTATTTATAGAATATTTATTGTAGAATTGGAGATATTATTTCTACATGGTATCATAGTGAAAGGTTTCTCAATTTCTACAGACTTGAGGAGTGCATCCAGTCTCTTATCCCTCTCTGAAGAAGAGCTTCATTTAAGCTTACAAGATTTTCTCCTAGTTTTGTTTTTGCAAGTTGCAGAGAGTTTCTTCTTGAGTGCATCTACTCAGAAATATGGATTCTTCCTCATTTATAATTATTACTCCCTTCAACTATCATGAATGGAAAACCAAAATTGGCAATCCGTTACGCAACAAGGGACTATATAGAGTTACTCTAGATTTGGAGAATGAGCCCAATGTTGTGATTGAGAAAGCTAAGTGGCATAATAGGGTGGATGAAGCATATGGATTTATTTGAATCTCTATTTCTCTTGATATACTATTTCATATATATGGTTTTACCACTCCAAACCAAGTGTGGACCCAACTAGATTCTCTCTTTGGAGTTCAAGATGAGTTAAGAGTGCATTAGTTAGAGATTGATTTATTTTCACCGAGTCCAAGCAATTTTGATTCTATTGAGGGTTTCTTCACCAAATTCAAGTCACTTGTTCTAATGCTTAAGAAATGTGGGATTGAGAAGAAATATTATCAATTAATCCTTCCCATTCTTTCTAAATTGGGTCCTGATTACTCAGCTTTTGTGTCTACTTTTCATGCTACTAGGATTGTTGTTCCTAAGTGGAAAATGCCTTCTTTAAATAATTTTTTTTTATTCACTAACAAAGGAGAAAGATAAATTGTTCCATATGGGTGCTCTTAAATATTCCAATTTCAATTGTCATCGTCTCATGGTTCAAGGAATCAAGAAAAACAAATCCAAAGAAAAGCAATTTATTAAAGAGAAGAAGCCAAAGTCAGAAATTGAAGGTGAAAGTTCGTAGCCTATTGATGAAGATTCGGTAAAGAAGGGTAAGAATAAAGGGAGAAAATCCAAGTGTTCTTATTGCAACAAGGGATTTCATCCAGAGAAGAAATGTTTTAAGAATAATATGGAAATCATGTCTCATATTCTTGAGAAGCACAAGATTAAAGTTCTAGATGAGCTAGAGAAGCCTGCTGATTCTTTAGAACACTGTCATAGTGCATAGTTCCAAGGTGATATAACCTATGCCTTGAGTGAAAAAGTTAAATAATTTCCTCATGTATATGATATAGATCTATTCTATGATATATGAGAATCATAAATATCATATAATTTCTTTGATGATCCTCGTATCAGTCTACTAGATTCATCTCCCAAAAATTGTGATATTTCACTAGATATTGACTTGTCTTTGGGTGTTGATGTATTTGTAACTTTGGAATGTATTCACTTGTATATTTTATATATTATATTTCATTGGTCCCTGATTTTCCTATTGGTAGAATAATTAATGTAATCAAGTCATGTAAAGTCATAGAGGTTAACCCTCCTAGTTGATCGGGGGGCAAAGTCCCCACAGTTTCGGGGCACTAGGGTTATTAGACTCTCCTAGAGAAGTCGGCTTTGGTAAGTAATTGTCAATTTGGAAAATAGTATAAATAGAGAGTGAGCATCTATATTTGTCACACACACTCACCCATATATAGTGCATAGGTGAGAGAGAAGAAGCTCGCTCAAGTGAGAGAGATGAACAACAGTTGGAGATCATCTTTTGGTCTTTGGGTTTTACTGATCCCATTGGTGCTCATCCTATCTCTGAGGAAGTTTCGGGGTTTTATCCTTTATGGTTTCCTAGAGGAAAATCTTTGTGTCTATTGTCTCTTGTGATTTATTTTTATTCATGTTATTCTCTCAAATAACATCCTAAGATAATACTTTCTAATTAATAAAAATATAACATGGTCTCAGAGCTAGCCTGAGAAGACGACATTGTGCAGCTGTGGAAGCTAGGGATTCTTAATTTTTGGGTCTCTCTACATAATCCATTAGAAAAAATAGGCTAGGATAACTATCCATTGAAGGGAACATATTTCTGTCGAAGCAGAATCTGATTTTGAGCACTTTCAGTTTTTGAGCTACCACTACATAGAGAAATTAGGGCTTTTCACATAAGTGGAATTTTTGAGTTATCCCAACATAGGATTGGTCTCCTCATCAAAATTGAAGTTTAGAGACAAAATATAGGTTTTTGGTTTGGTAGAACTACAGGAAAGTCAAACCCTAATTTTCCCTAGAACCAGAAAACCAGCACTGTAGAAGATCAACTCCAGATCCAGTTTTTAGCTTCTCAAATTGGTAAGATCTAAATATTTTGTATTTCCATTTGAGTTTCTCAATTAAGATGTCTCATCACACCAAGCTTGATGAAAATATTGAGGGAGATGATAACTTCCAATCATAGAAGTATAGGATCTCACTAGTTCTTGAAGAAAATGAATTGGACTCCTACATCAGTGGAGAGGTTCTAGTTCCAGAGGGAGATGAGGCTAGGGACTTACACAAGAAGAAATTGATCAAGGCCAAGAGATTATTGTTGATTCAATCAGGATCACCTCATACCACAAGTGTCCAAGACATCGAAAGAGATGTTTGAGGCCTTGACCAAGTTGTTTGAAGGAAAGAACATAAATCAGAAGATGACTTTGAGGAACCAGTTAAAGAATGTGAAGATCTAGAATGCAGAGACCATATAGTCATACTTTACAAGGGTCTCCCAGATCAAAGAACAACTTGAAGCAGTAGATGAAGAAGTAGAGAATGCAGAAATTGTGATGACCACCTTGAATGCTCTCCCTAGGTTATGGGAATCTTTCATTCAAGGGATTTGTGCTAGAAGAAATCTAGTCAGCTTCAGTAGAATGTGGGAGGAATGCTCACAAGAAGAAGATCGAATAGTAGCACGAGAAGAAAATATGGGAAGTGAAGATCAAGATCTCATAGTACACTCCAAGAAAATTAGGCAGGACTATCATCAGTCCAAAGGTAAGCATTCTCACTAGAAATATAACCCTAGAAAATCTAACAGAGACATCTAAATACAGATGCTTTACATGTGATGAAAGAGGACACTTTGCAAGAGATTGTCCCAAGAATAAGAATAGCTCTCAAAAGAAGGACAACAAAATAAGACATCATGCTCACACTACAGGGGATGATGAAACTTCTAGAAAGAGAATCAAACAAGAAAGTGATGATTCTTCAAGTGATGAAGAATATGTTCTGATTTCTACCCTCATAGGAACTGTCACACATGGAAGCAATGATTGGCTTATAGATAGTGGGGCTTCCAAGCACATGACAGGATTAAAGGAATATTTTGTAAAACTATCTGAACATGAATAACCCCATAAAGTAAAACTTGGGGATGAGTACCAGTATCCAATAAAAGGTAGTGGAGAATCCTCCTATAAGTTAGACTCTAGAAAGTCTATGAAGATGAAGGATGTCTTGTTTGTACCAGGACTGAAGAAGAATATCCTCTCCATATCTGCATTAGATGTAAAAGGAATAAGGGTTGCATTTGTAGATGGACAAGTCCTTATGTGGCCAAAGGCAAAGATTATAGATGATGCAGTAGTGATTGGAGAGCAAGAGGGAGGCTTATACAAACTAAAGGGCCAACCAGAACAATCCTTGGTCTATGACTCAGTACAACCAAATGAACTTTGTCATAGAAGGCTTGCACATGTGCACTATAGAGCACTACCACTTGCAAGCAAATATGTTGAAGGTCTTCCAGAAATACAGGCAAAGCATGAAGGTGTCTGCAAAGGATGTGCGAAAGGAAAGAACACAAAGAATACATTTCCAAGTAGTGAGAGAAAGGAAAAAGGAATCTTGAAAATCATCCACTCCGATGTATGCAGTCCGATGTCATCCATTTCATTGAGTGGGTATGTATAATATGTTTCTTTCATTGATGATTTTTCTAGGAAGACATCGATATACATCTTGAAAAACAAATATGAAGTATTCAACAAGTTCAAAGAATTCAAAGCCTTGATCGAGAACCACACATAAAAGAAAATCAAGACCTTTCGATCAGAACATGGTGGAGAATTCACATCAAATGATTTCAAAGATTTATGCAAATATTCAGGGATTAAGAGGGAGTTGACCACTCCATATAGTCCACAACAGAATGGGGTTGCAGAAAGGAAGAATAGAATGATCATGGAAGCTGCAAGGGAAATGCTTCATGATCAAGATCTTCCCATGAATCTACGGGCAGAAGCTGCTATAATAGTTGTGTATGTATAGAACCATACTCCGCATAGAGTACTTGAGAACAAGACACCTGAAGAAGTATTCTCTGGCAAGAAACAATAAGTCAGACATCTTAGAATATTTGGCTGTCCAGTGTACATACACATTCCAAAAGAAAAGAGGACAAAGTTAGATCCTTCAGGAAAGAAGGGAATATTTGTGGGATATAGTGAAAGCTCGAAGGTTTATAGAATATATTTCCCAAGATACAAGAAGATCGACATCAGTAGGGATGTAAAATTTGACGAAGACTCAACTTACATCAAATCCAGAAAGAGACCTATTGAATACCTTGAAGAAGCAGAAGCACCCAGAATTCAAGATATGACTATGAATGATGCAACTGAAGATGAATATCGAGAAATATAAGAACCCGAGGAACCTGTAGATACACCCCAGGAGAAGAATCCTCACAAGAGGAAACCTGCATGGGTACGAGAGGCTATCCAAGGTGCAAAAAGATATGGGTCTCCAGAAGAAATGCATAAAGAAAGGAAGAGAACTAGGTCCTACTCCGGATATGTAGCCCTATTATGTGACATCATTGATAAAGAACCTTCCAACTATGAAGAAGCAACAACAAAGAAACAATGGAAGGATTCTATGATCGAGGAGTACCAGTTGATCATGAAGAATGATGTCTGGGAGGTTGTCCCAAGACCATAGGGAAGTATGTTGTGACTTCCAAGTGGATCTACAAGATCAAGCATGCTGCAGATGGAAACATAGAGAAATATAAAGAACGATTTGTGGCTCGTGGCTTCTCCCAGAAAGAAGCAATAGATTATGAGGAAAATTTTGCACCTGTATCCAGATACACTTCCATCAGATCAGTACATGCTCTGGCTGCAGTGATGAAATGGAAGATACACTAGATGGATGTCAAGGCTGCTTTCTTGAATAGTGTAGTGGAAGAGGAAGTGTATGTGGAGCAACCACTCAGTTTTGAGACACATGACAGGGAAAATCATGTGTGTGAATTGAATAAGACCCTATACGGTTTGAAACAGGAACCCAAGACATGGTACAACAGAATTGACAACTTCCTGACTAGTTTGGGCTTTACTTAAAGTAAAGCAGATTCCAACCTTTACTATGAGGTTGAGGAAGGGAACCCAATGATACTCCTATTGTATGTAGATGACCTATTTGTAACAGGTGAGGATGGGTTGATTGTTGATATGAAGAGGAAGCTTGCTACCGAGTTCAAGATGAAGGACTTGGGTATGATGCACTACTTTCTAGGCATGGAGGTGTGGCAGAATGCAGATGGAATATCCCTGGGACAAGGGAAGTATTTAGTAGAGATCCTGAAAAGGTTCGGGATGATGGAATGCAAGGCCATGACCACACCTATGGCATCGAACCTGAAGCTACTGAGTGATGCTTCATTAGAGTCTGTTGATGCTACAATGTATCGTCAAATGATTGGGTCCTTGATGTACCTGATGAATACAAGACAAGATATTTTATTTGCTATGAACACATTGAGCCAGTTCTTGGCGGATCCTATACATGTTCACCTGATTGTTGCAAAGCACATTCTGAGGTGCCTGAAGGGTATAGTTGATTATGGGCTCAAGTATGAGGTGAATCAAAAGATTAAACTGGAAGGTTATGTGGATTCATATTGGGTAGGCAGTTCCATTGATAGGAAGAGCACTTTGGGGTGGTGCTTCAGTATGGGATCAGGTGTGATCTCTTGGTTTAGTAGGAAGCAATTATGTGTGGCACTGATTGAGTATGTCATAGCTTGTTCAGTTAGTTGTGAGGAAATGTCACTGAGGAAGATACTATCTGATTTGTTTGATCTCCAGTTGGATGTTACTTGTATATATTGCGACAACCAGAGTTGTGTGAAGTTGTCGAAGAACTCGGTGTTTCATTGCAAGTTGAAGCATATCGAGATCAAATATCACTATATCAGGGATATGGTGCAGAGAGGAGTAGTGAATCTCTAGTATGTTGCGATGAATGAGCAAATAGCTGATGTTTTCACCAATCCATTGGCCAGAGTGAAGTTTGATTACATCAGAGAGAAGCTTGGTGTTCTCCAGATCGAGGTTCCTTCCAAGGGGAAGTGATGAGTCTGTGTGCCTTTCTGACATGGTGGAAGGCTGGGGCTGCCATGATCAGATGTAAGTGCAAAGCCTTTCTGACATGGTGGTAGGTTGGGCCTCCCATGGTCAAATGTAAGTGCAAATCCTTTTTGACATGGTGGCAGGCTGGGCCTCCCATGGTCAGATGTAAGTGCTGAGCCTTTCCGACATGGTGGTAGGTTGGGCATCCCATGGTTGGATGCGAGTGTTGGGACTTTCTGATATGGTGGAAGGATGGGCCTCCCATGGTCATATATAAGTGCTGGATGAGCCTTTCTGACATGGTGGTAGGCTAGGTCTCCCATGGTCAAATATAAGTGTTGGGCAAGCCTTTTTGACATGGTGGCAGGCTGGGCCTCCCATGGTAAGATATAAGTGTTGGACAATCCTTTCTGACATGGTGGTAGGCTAGGCCTCTCATGGTAAGATGTGAGTACTGGGTCTTTCTGACATGGTGGCAATATGGGCTTCCCATGGTCATATGTGAGTGTTGGGTGTGCCATTCGGATATGGATGTTGGATGTGTTCCTCCCATGGTCAGATATAAGTGCGGGGCAGGCCTTTCCGACATGGTGGCAGGATGGGTCTCCCATGATCAGATATAAGCACTAAATAATATGAATATATACCTAGAGGCTAGGCCTACAACCAACATGAAAAAGAGTTGGCTTTGTATAACTTCCTACGACGAGTAGAATTGAGATATAACACCATTTGATTGAGATAGCAGAAGCAATGATGATGATCCAGTGATGATCCAGCTTTAGTGAGGATACAACTTTGATGATGATCCAATGATGATCCAGCTTTGATGATGATCTAGTGATGATCCAGCTTTGATGATGATCCAGTGACGAATACTTGTACTGATGAATTGTGTCGAGAGAATATCTTCCTAGTTAAGAGGGAGTGTTCATGTATTTGTAACTTCTAAATGTATTCACTTGTATATTTAATATATTGTATTTGATTGGTCCTCGATGTTCCTATAGAGAGAATAATTAATGTAATCAATTCATGTAAAGTCATAGAGGTTAACCCTCCTAGTTGATCGAGGAGCAAAGTCCCCACAGTTTCGAGGCACTAGGGTTATTAGACTCTCCTAGAGAATTCGGCCCTAGTAAGTAATTGTCAAGTGAGAAACTAGTATAAATAAAGAGTGAGACTCTCTATTTGTCACACACACTCACCCAACTATAGCACATAGGTGAGAGAGAAGAAGCTCGCTCAAGTGAGAGAGAAGAACAGTTGTTGGAGATCATCTTTTTGTCTTTGGGTTTTACTGTCGCCATTGGTGCTCATTATCTCTCTGAGGAAGTTGCAGGGTTTTCTCCTTTATGGTTTCCTCAAGGAAAATATTTGTGTCTTTTGTCTCTTGTGATTGATTTTTGTGCATGTTATTCTCTCAGATAAGATCCTAAGATAATATTGTTTAATTGATAAAAATCTAACATTGGGCAGCTCTTCCTCATTTCATTCACAAGATTATATATCTGATTTATAATATTGTTTGAAATATGATATGCATGCCATTACACAATTCATACCACCATCCATACCATCTACCATACCTATGAATAATTCTAAGACTATACAAATCCCAAGTTCACTAGTTGATTCCTCATTGGTCTCTTATGCAGTGTTCCTTCTATTACATTGTTTGAAGTCTTGCCTATCTTTCAGTGGTTTATTATACATGAAATTAGTCATATTTGGACTGATATTAAACATGTTTTTATATTTTCTAAGCACTTATGTTTCATATCTCAAGTCCATCCATCACTCAAATTTTTACACTCATCAGTTCTCCCCAGTTGCTCATAGTTTTCCTAGTCTAGCCCTAAATCCTCATGGATTCACTGAATCCTTTGTAATATATGTTCCATATGCTAATGTTTCTTATATATCATAGTTTTATCAGCCTCATATCAGATTTTGGAAGGTTCTACATCAGATTAGAAGAATGACATGTGATTCACATCATAATTTTGCAGCTATTCAGAGAATTAAGTGTGTAACAAATTGTCTTAATTTTTGTACGCTTTGGGAAGGAGTATGCATAGATCTCTTTTAGATTTCATATTTTGTTTGAATATCATAGTTTTAAAGTAGAAAGAAACATTCATATAATGCTCTTACTTCATCAGTTGATGAGATACTAGGAGTCTCTCCTCTTCCTTGCAGATTAAACACTCTAGTGCATGATCATGGAGTTCATGAGTTATTCATCAACTATTTCACCAAGAAGTAGTTGATTCAGTTCATTCAAGTGAAGATAAAAACATACTAAGGACATGTTATTTCAAATTTTGTGCCTTTTCCTTTATTGAGGGAGGATTTCCCCATGTGGTTTTATCTCTTTCCTCAGCTTTTTGGACATGAATAATTGTTAAAGGGTGACCATAGCCTTGTTGTTGGGACCTATATACACATATATTTTTGACATACCATCATAAATTCATAATTAAATGGGGATGTTGGGATATTATTAAACCCGCTCATCACTTAGGATAAAATAATTAATCAATTTTGATTAATTTCCTACCCACTAGCCTAGATAGTTGGTATCCACTTGCACCTTAAAATCAACACTTTCCATCTATTCTCCAAGAATGCTTTAATTCTGATTTTGGGTTGATATTGACCATTTTATGGACTCCCAAATTAGTAACTACGCTTTCCTATAGATTCTACCTTATTATTCTTTTATCTAGCTTTTATGTGGATAAGGTAAAGCTATTTAACTAGGAAACTGGTATCTTTTGTTGCCAACCCATACTCCATGATCTTCTCTCCATTTTATAGGATTAGCATGTTTATCCCTCGCTCTTGACAACTCACTCATGCTTTTTCTAATTCCTGAGGTCCTTGTTTGATTTGGTAAGTGCTTTAGCCACCTATGTGGGTTTATCATATTTGGTAAGTCTACCTTTCTGAGCTTTATGACTTGTCTCCATACAACTCGATTTTACCTATGAGGGATGTACTATTTATGTACACTATTATTGATCATTATTCAATGGAAGGATACAATCCAATATTAATCTCTTCATTCATGTGATTCAGTATCTTTTCTTCTCTATATTTCTTTTGTGTATGCTTGTCAGAATTATCTTAGTAGCAAGATCTATTTCCTATCCTTATTCTTAGCATCTTTTCTCATAGCATTTGAGCTATTATTTCTACACCAATGAAGCAGATGAATTGTCCTTGATTTAGAGCAATTATGGTATGTGTGATGTGGTCATAGGAAGCCATCTTCATTTTCATAGCCATGTGTTGTTAATTATATACAAAATTAATATGAATATGAGTATTAAATATAAACTAGTGTTCACTGATAAAAAAACAAAAGTAGCTCCTCTACGCAATTCTTAAAGGGTGATATATTAATGGAAGAGTACCTACCTTACATGAAGGAGGTTGGTGGTTTGATTCCTCCATTCCTTATCTACATAAATTAGTGAATAAAAATTATTAAATATATTACCATTTGATGGAAATTAATATTTAAATGATTAAATATATTACTTGCTAACAACAACAAATAACTATTATGAATAAATACATAACTAGTTAACAATAATCAATGACTAAATAAATGACCAGTTAATTACACTTAATAACACCAATTAACCACAACCACTCACTAAATAAATGACCAGTTAACAACAATCAATGTGATCTGAATTTACAGGATCTTAAATAACCATGAATTATGTGTGAATGTATCAACAGTTAACTCTTTCAAAAATATTTTAAAATGACAACTTTAAAAAGAGAACATAAATACAAATAATGCAAATCATAGAGATGAAAACCACACTTTGAATATTGCAACTTGATAATGGAGTTCGACACTATTGTCCTACATCTCTGGGTCCACTTCCAATGAGACCATTTTTATTAATTTTTCAAATGCTACAAAATACATCAATTCAAAGGAAACTTTGTTATTCTGTCTATTGACTGCAACACAAACTATACCAATGTGATTATGCACTTTTCCAAAGGCCTCCTATGCACGTAGTATGAGAAGCTCGATCTCCTGTGTTGTACAGATCCACCTCAAAAATGTGTTGTACCTTTAGTGCATTGGAAACCATTCATTTCAATTCTATCAGCCTGAAATCTCCTAAAATATCTTGACTGATCCTCCACTTTCCCATACCGTGCCCAAAATGCATGTTAAATAGCATAACTGGGCCTATTTTGGATCCGCAGGTGATGTAACCAAAATGGGAATAAAATCCAATTTCAACTAAAAATATATTTCAAGATAATGACCAAGATAGGAGTTGCATATCATCTAAAATATCCCAATATAGACACTCCATGGTCATTGGTTTGTATCTGATGTTTTCTATGGTGGATTGTTGATTTATATTTTCTGCCATAATCCTGGCTTTATCGATCCAACTACTAATCAATCCACAATGAATTTTTTTTTATTTGTCGATCCTTATATTGGAAGTCGGAGTTTGTCGATTACCAAAAAACATAAATAATAACCCTTTTGTATTTCCTATCTCGATGCCAGAAGTCAGAAGGTGAAACTTTACAAGCAGAAATAATGACGAACCTTCTGACTTTCCGATCATGATGTCGAAATAAGAAAGTCAACATTTTACAAACAAAATCCATACCAATCTTCCCAAATTCTGAGCCTTGGTGTTGGTGCATAGGAAGTCATAATTCAACACTGTCCTAACAATCCACAATGATCATCTTGACCTCTGATTCTCGATGTCAACACGTCAAAAGTCAGATATAGGACCCTATCACTGTTAACTTATCTTACCGATAAATTCCACATCAGCATATAGTCTAGATGTATGGACCATGTTTCACCCTTTTAGTGGATCCACATGGCACCCCTTTTTGGACAATTTTATCTATTTTCCAAGAAATTTTAGAATGCTATATCTTTCACATCCAGAGTAAATTTTTTTAGGAAACGAGCATCGCCGAAAATATCTTGGAGATATCTAGGAGACTATATCCTTCTATTCAACATTTGAAATTTTGATTATTGAGTCATTTTGGGAGATCCTCATGGATCAAACCTCCATAATGGAAAGATTTTGGACCACCAAAAGATGAGAATTACTCATAAAGTAAGTGAGATATTGCTGCCTCACTTTCTTAGTATCTTTCATCTATTCTATTAGAAAGATGAACATATGTAACATCACCACAAAGGAAAATACAAAGAAAGCATTGTTGATTAAAATAAAAATTCCTTCAATGCCATATACATCTACATCCATTGTTACTTTTACCAAGCATAATCCACTGATTAGTAATAAAAAGAGTAACATCAATGAACGTATAGATGAAAAGAAAACCAAATCAACTATGTATTTTTATTTATTTACCGGACTATTAACAATCCAATGATCATTCAAAGGATGCAAACTTATATCCTAAATTTTCAAATGCGGCAATTCCTCATTCTGCACCACTTCATCAGTTTTAGAATCATATTTTACAGAAATGAAAGACAATTTTTTACTTGCATTCACAATAATTTCAAATCTTCGCTATGGAGACCATGTAAAAATTTGAATTAAATCGATGAGATGTTCCAATGTATTTGATCTCGTCCTTGAATAAATGATAGATATTATGTTCCCTAAAAAAGATGACAATTCTATCGAATAAGTAAGGAGTAACTAGCACAATACCACATATTTCTAAAGGGACTATATCCAATTCAACCTCATCTACATAATCAGATGTGATGACAAACTTCAATTTAGATTGATGAGATATATTCAATTTTGAATCTTCATAAACCCAAACTAAGGGGTAGGGTTTAGGATAAGGTTTCATCTCTAATAGAAAATTTCTAACCACCTGTTCAAAAATGAGATTCACCTAAGATCCACTATAAATTATTGTATCTATTTTGGTATGATTGGAGATCACTCATATGTGAAATAATTATGTCCTCTTTTCATCATCAAGGCTCATATAAAAATTTGAAGTAGAATCATTTGAACTACAACCAACAACAAAAATATTTCCTTTAAGACCTATGGTTATCACCTGGGACTCATCTCTAGATTCATATCCGAGATATTGGATTATGTCCACAGTATTTTTCTTTTCTCTTTGATGCTTATTCCACTTCATCTTCAACTCTCGATGTAGCTTCCAACAATGTTTTTCATCATGCCCATCTATTTGGCAATGCGAACATGAAAGCTTTATCTCCCCTTTCTTAATGGTAGTTGTATGATTTCTCTTCCCTTTGTCCTTTCCCTCTTTCAAATGACTAGATTTAGTTGAGAAAAAATTATCAGAAGTATTCTTCCCCTTGTATTCAATATTTGTGTTTTTAACACACACCTCATCTAGGTTAGTAGGATTGAACATAAGAATTGTATGTCTTAAGTAATTGTGCAATACTCCTATTTTTTTAAGAAGAGCCTCTTGAGTATAAAGAGGTATTCCTAGCACTAAGTCCATTTTTCCAAAATTTTGTGTTTATTCTTGCACATTCTGACCCTTACCTTGTTTGAATTTATGTAAGTTTATCATAGCCTACTGCATATAACCCAACATATAAAACTGCTTTTTCAATGATGAAGTAAATTCATACCATGAGGAAATAACTTTACCTTTTGTGATAATATCCTCTTGAGTTTTTCTCTCCCACCATATGAGAGAAGTGCCTCTAATTCGAAGGGAGTCCAACTATATATTTTCTTCATCATTTGCAAGTTTCTAAATCATGCAGTAAACCTTGAGTTGTCTAATCCAATTATCCAATTTTTTAACATCAAGTTCTCCATTGTAAGCAGGTAAATCAAATTTTACATAAAGCTTTAACAATGGAATATTAGGATCATATTTATCAAAATAATTTTTCTCTTGTTTAGAAGAAGAAATAGAGCTAGATGAGGAAGATGATGATGGAGAAGGTGGATTTTTAGGAGAGTTCCACCTCCTTCTCTTTTACCTTTTTCAACTTCCTATGTTCCTTATTCTTTAGGTTTCTCTATTTCTGCATACAATTCCTCTACAATACCTTTCATCGACATAAAATATTTGACAAATTCTTGATCTGCTGATGGGGGATCACCTTTATCTAGTAGTGATGTCGTTTTATGTTTCAAGAAAACACCTCTTGATTCAATTTATGGATTGAATGCTTAAATATTCCCTTCACATCTCTTAAGCCTTGATTTAGTTAACATTCACACACTCACAATTCTTGAGTTAATCCAACTTTGATACCAACTTGATTTGAATCTAATGGATCTTAAATAACCATGAATTAGGTGTGAATGTATCAACAATTACCATTTTAGAAAAAAAATAAAATGAAAACTTTAAAAATTACACATAAGTAAAAATAATGCAAATCATAGAGATGCAAACCACACTTTGAAGACTACAAATTGATAATGGAGTTCAACACTATTGGACTATGTCTCCAGGTCCACTTCTAGCGAGACCATTTTTATTAATTCTTCAAATGTTACATATTACATCAATTCATAGGACCCTTTAATTCTGTTTGTCAGCTGCAACAAAAACTATACCAATGCTATTATACACTTTTCCAAAGACCTCCTTTTGCATGCAGTATGAGAAGCTCTATCTCCTGCGTTGTATGGATCCACCTCGAAATTGTGTTGTACCTTTAGTGCATTGTAAACCATTTAGTATGGTTTTAATATTCTTAACTCTGTTGAACTATTATGAACAATCCTCCACTATCCCATACCATGCCCACACTGCTTGTTAAATAACAGAACTAGTTGTGTTTTGGATTTGCAGGTAATTCGTCCAAATTGGGCATAAAACCCAATTTCAGCTAAAAATATATTTTAAGGTAATGGCCAAGACATGATTTGCAGTTCATCTTATAGATCCCAAGATAAAAAATCCATGGTTGTTGGTTTGTATCCACTGTCTTTTTTGTTGGATTGTTTATTTATATTCGTCGCCACGATCCTGACTTTACCAATTGTGACTTTGACAATCCGATTGTTGATCAGTCCACAATGAATTTTTTTGGTTTATCCATCCCGACATAAGAAGTTAGAATTCAGTGCTTACTAAACAATATAAATAGTAACTATTTCGACTTTTCGATCTCGATGTCGGAAGTCAGAAGTTGGCATTGTCCAAGAAAAAATAACAGTGAACCTTTCAAATTTTTGATACAAATGTTGGAAGTCAGAAATTGAAATTTTCCAAACAACGTCCACAATGGTCCTCTTGAATTTATATCTCCAACATCGAGGCATCAGAATTCAAAATTCGACACTAGCCTAACAAGATCCATAATCATAATTTTGACTTTCGATTTTCGACGTCGGTGCATTGGAAGTTAGAAATAGGCCCTTGTCACTACCAACTTATCTTGTCAATAATTTTAACATTAGCATATAGTCCAGTTATACAGATCACATATCACCCTTTCAGTGGTGCCACATGGCACCCCTTTTTAGCCAAGTTTACATGTTTTACAAGAAATTTTAAGACATGAGACCTTTCACGTTCGAAGTTCGTTTTTGATGAAATGAGTACCTCCATAAATCTCTGAGTGAGATATACACTAATGTATTCTTCTGTTCAACATTTGAATATTTTATTTTTTTATTCATTTTGGGAAATCCTCTCGGATCACAATGACTAAGTATACAAACAATTGACAACAATTGATGACTAAACAAATGACCATTTAACAATAATTAATGACTAAAACAATGACTAAATATAATACCAAACTAACAAATTGATACAACCAATAAATGGCTAAAATGTTTTAGTCGCGTTATAATTGATTGACAAATAAATGAATTATAGTCACGTGACTAAACTTAGTCATTTATATGCAAATTTTAGTTGTTTTTTTAGTCATATGTCTCACTTTTTCTAATAGTAAATGATATCAAATTTTAGTCTTATGAAATCATGAGATCATCACTTATTGTTATTAGAAACCCACTTTAAAAATATTGGATATGATAACATAATTATTAAACATTTAAAATTCCCTTATGTCGAAGAAGTATCGTGTTTCATGCAGATCCATATGATTTACCATAGTTAAGGTTGTACCCTTGGATTTTAAGATGGTGTGGTTTCAATATTTACATGGAACCCCAATTTTCTCCATCACCTTCAAAATTTGATTTTTTGTTTGTTTTCTCCATCTCGTTAGTTGGATGAACCTTGTCGTAATCTTGTGCATTTTTTTGAATTTCAAGAAATATATTCAAAATGGTTCTAACTCTAGCACAATGAACACGATATACAAGCTTGGACATTGAGTCAAGAGTCACCAGTAATTGGAAACACATGTTCCACTAGGTACACGTTAGTTAAATAATAAACATTTCCATTTATAGTAAACAATTAATTATTGAAGCATGTACCTTTTCATCATGTGTTCTATTCATGGGATACTTTTTCATATTATTCAAGTCTCTACCGCATAAGGCTGGTTGAATGTCTGTAATACACTCATCCAACTTTTCTTCCCATTCTTCAATGCTTTGTTCCAAACTAGGATTCAATTCCTAAAGGTTTAAAACAAGGTAAGATTAAGAAAGTCATGGATAGATATAAAAAAAATCTAAACTTTTAATAAATATGTATAGCTTACTACAATGAGCAAGTTTAGTGACATTGTATAAAACTTGGAAATACTATGAATTGTATCCCCATCTTAGATTTTGATTACATTTATAACCATGTGTATATATTTTTAATGGCACATGCACCAAGGATGTCAATTGTTCTGCATTGGAGAAACATTATTATTGCATACTAAACTACATATGACTACTAGATCATGGCACTCAAACTAATCCACTTTCACTACCCTTCCATTTGGAATTAGGATCCCATCTTGTGAAATATTGTTTATTGTTTCATTAAGTTCTCCTCATTCATAGTATCAACAACATGTTCTAAAACCTATTTATATTGTTCCTTTCCATCCCATTTTCCAATCCTTACACAAGACATCAAGCCAATGGTAACCCAAATAATATCTCACATACTTTCCCACCTTGATCATAGTGTACACGTGAATCAATACCAAGGTTGAAAGAAACTTCAATGCCTCTACTTCCAGTCCTTTTTTCATATGACTCAACCATAAAGGAAGCATATAACTTAAATTGCTTCATTCTAACTCCATATGTGAGACCATTAGTTCTCTCCCAAATCCTAGCAATATCCCGAGGTTCTTTTCTCCACTTTTTGATATCCTTGGAAATTGAAGCTAGAAAACCCCCTACAATACACCATGAAATTCAATCCGCTTCAGACATTGCAAATCCTTATGGGTCATGCTTGATTCAATAAATACAGAAGCCATATTCCTAGGCATAAAATCATTACGAATGTCTTGTGTAACAATTGATATAAGTTTATGAAGCACTCAATCTAGTTTTTCAAGAACATCCTCAATTTTAGAATCTTCATTATAGTTTTTGTTCATGAAGTACCAAATTCTAGAAATAATGCCACTTTCATCTACATCTTGAAGTGAATTCCTAGAGAACCATCTACCGATTTCATTAAATATTTTCTTCCCCTGATTTATTCTATGGTTAAATCATCCAGATCGCTTCATAATACTTAGTAATTATGTCCTTGATCGATTTCCTATTGACCTTCAAGTATCATGTGTAGTTTTATCTACTGAACACCCTTTAGGAATTTCTACTGAAGCTTGTACATCTACATTTTTTATTTTATGGAAGTTCATTTCTATCCTTTCTTTCATGAAAGGTAGCTCTTTCAACTATTTCATGACTTCTAGTTGTACTTAACTTCTCAAGGGATGCATGTTCAAATTTTTGTCCACTATGTAGGACTACACTTTTATTCCCTCCAACCATAATTGGAGATAATTACAACTTTGGTTGTTGAACAAAACAACCTTCTATACTTTGATACAAATTATTTGTAATGGAAGCAACATCAACAGTTGATTGAGGGACATTCTGGACCACATTATGTGAAACAAATTTAACATTATGGTAAAGAGATCTACCTTGTACATTACCATTCCCCTCAACTGTAATTGGAAATAAAGGTTGCATGGGTTGTTGAGCAACATTGTTGTTTATCATACATTCCTTACATAGAGGATATTGAGTTTCAACAAATGTTGCATGATTGCCTATTGTTTGAGGAAAATTCATACTATTGTTTTGTGGTATGGAGTTATGATCTTTAAATGATTGACATTGTTGACGGGAAACATGGATAACATATCTTTTAGCTCCACTAAGATTGAATTTAAGGATAATGTCACGTGGTGGCAAAAATGGAATATTATGCAATTCTACTTCCTTGTGTGAACCTCTTTTTTGAAGAATATATTGTTGAGATGAGTGATTTGAATGATCCAGTGAAGTGAAGGGTTATTATGCAAAATAAAAAAATCAACATTAATACGAAATATATATATTTTTGTATCAAAAATACCTTTTATGTCTAAAAACGAAATTATGGACTTGTATAAGAACATGGCAGGAAGAAAAATATTTTCTCCAACTTAAACCACTTAAAAATACCTAAGGATGGTGTTATCACCTAGATCTGCTATCCATTTTTTTTCCATCTTCCTAGAGTTATACGGCTTTGATATCCTCCGTTCTAGATCCAACTTGCAAGCCTTGTCAAATTAATGCATGGTCTAATCATGATTGGATCATTTCTATTTTCTTGGATTTTTTTTTCAATAACGCGTTCGTAGAAAAAGTTTTACAAGGTTGCACATTCAAATCAGGAAGTATCTTTGAGGAAGAATATACATCAATGGAAAACATAGAATCTATTCCATAGTAGAATACTTCATCTCTTGAAGTTAAAGGGGTATATAGAAAGGGAAAGAGAAGGATTCCCATGACTGATTCATTTGTTAAGGAATCAATAGTTGAGCTTGTACATCATTATCAAAATTCATACATTACAGATCCTTCTAGTAGCACAATTGTTAAGAAGAAGTACAAGAAGTTGTCTAAAAATGTTAAGTAGAGGCCATGCCAAGATTATGTACCCAAGATAGCACACATTCACTTAACTAATAAAATTAGGTTGAATTCAAGGCAATAATTGATCCATATCTAAATAATAACATTGTGATCAACATAGAATATGATGCTTCAAATAAATCATTATCACAAAATGAAGAAAAATAAAAAGAGCCAGATATTCCTAAATTAGCCCATAATGCTTTGAAGAGGAAAAGTACTAGGTCAATGAGGCTTAAATAGGTGTCCAAACATGAAATATCCAACCATTTTGAGAAATTAGGAGTTCCTGGATCATATATCCCAATGATAATGGATGAAATCATGCCTGGTGCACTAGAAGTTGTCATAGAAAGTTTGTTGCCTTCACCTTCTCAAAGTCATGAGAAAAATGTTTTGAACTTGCCATAATCGGACAGTGAAGACTTTGAGTCTAAGAAGGATAAGAAAATTATAGAGATAATAGAACATGAACCTACCATTTCACGTTAATCAAAAGAGGAAAAGGTTAAGAAGTTGATAAATCTCCATAAAAGGATGAGCAAGTTCAAAGAATCAAACAAGCAACTTAAACAAGAAATTATGCGCTGAAAAAGGAAGGTGAAAAGACCTATAGAAGGTTGAACAGATTGGTTGTTAAGCATAATAATCTATGTATCTAGGCCCAAAATATTTACATAGATAATAAGAATCTATACAAAAGAGGTAGGGTGTGGAATATAAAGTGGTTGCAGGAGAAACATAAAAATCAGACAGTGGATACCCTTAAGATCCTAGAAGAAGCTATGCAATAGTTATAACATGAATTCCATGATGAATATTAAATGTGAGAAAAGGAATATCCTAAATCAAGGCGTTTCAATTTTGATGGAGATAATTTTTGCAGCAGGTGGAATGAAAATTTGAAGACTAGCAGGTAGTGCTACCGAGATTGGTTGTTAACTATAAGATACAGGAAAAGAGCGATACGAGAAATTGTTTTAGAACTTATGGTAGCACCCTCCATACTAAAAAAGGAAAAGTGCTATAGGAACTTATGGGAAGAAAATTTTCCCATTATTTTTCCAATTTTGAATTTCTAGCACATCCAACAAGGATATAAATTCATCAAGATGTATTCTTATTTGTAAAGTTATGTTAAATTGTACATATGGGATCAAACTAGGGAATCAAATAATAGTTAAAGTAAACACAGGAAAGGTGGATCTAGTATTGAATTTTATATTTTATGTTCTAAAATCATAAAATCATATTGTAATAACACTAGTTACTATCATTAGTTATGATATGGTGCTCGATCCATAGTTTTGGTATCTTAGATATAATTTGAAATATATTATGTATCTATAAAGAATAGAAAGAAAAAATGGTAAAAGGTTAAAGTGTTGAGGGTCGATGTGAGGACTAGGAGAGTTGTATTGAATGAAGATACACTATCTGTAACATTTCATCCTTAGAGATTCAAGCATTTTGATGGTTAGGTTGTGTTTCTTATGTAAATTTGTTCCACTTCTACTTATTTGAATACACAGATAATTTTTTCACTGCATTAATTGTCAAATGAATTACAGTAAAAACTTTGTTGTAGATTACCTGTGATTTATGATTTCTATTCAATTATTTTTATTCTATTCAAAATCTTATTTTGAATTTGAATATCCTCTATATGAAGGTATAAATCAAATTGTAAAGCTTATGTATTCATGCTTGTGTACTTTTTTTCTTTCTATTTCATACTGTCCATTTAAGTGTCTAGATATCTACTTGCATGCCTCTGAGCTTTGAAGTGTTGCTAATCTAATTGAATATATGCTTGATAATTCCATCCAAGCTACCCAACCTACTTGATCTACTTGACCTACCTTTTCAACAAACCTACGCAATAACTGAGGTGCCTAAACTTTGTGCTATTGCAGTCTAGTGTAAACTTTAAGAATAAAAAATGGAACTTAGTCTTGCATTTTTAGTGAACTAAGTAGGCATTTCACATTTACAAGGCACCCCTGTATTGTTTTTACATAGGAGGCCTTTTTTTTCTTCCAAAATTGGAAAAATAAAGGTACATGAAGGTGTAAAAACAATAAAAACACCATAATATACAACTAATATCACTAAAAAATACTAAATAATAAGGGATGGCTGTGCATTTTACTGAACTAGTCAAATAAAGTTCAAAATAGGAAAAAATATTACCTTCAAAAATTTACTATACATAAATTAAACACAATTTTGAATTTATGGAGGGTTTTATCCATAGTATACATAGTATATATAGCTCCAGGAATATGGTATTATGTTTTAAAAGTTAGCTCTATAAACATTATGGTGGGAATTTTTCTAATCCCATTTTTAGAAATTTACACTTTGTTTTAACAAAACAAAAATAGGATTTTGGATATTCTTTTCAATTATGACCATGTTACTTATAAACTATGTAACATATTTGAAAATGATAAAAAAATATGTAGAATATATGAGGACAAGGGTATTTGGGGTCTTTAAAATTACAACAAAGAGCCATTTTAAAAAAATCCCAAGATTATTAATTATCCATCTTTCTTAGAAGACTTTCCAGTGGTATCATTTAATGGGGAAGTTCAAGAGGATATATGCGGGTGTGGTATTTTTCTCAAACTAAATGCTTCTCATAGTTATCATATTTGGATGGGTACGCTAGTGAGGGAACTAATGCTATATGGAATTGTTGGCATTGTGGGCCCTGTTACTTTTTTCATTGATCAAATTTTTTCTCTCCATTCAGGTTGTAGGTGATTCCAAAGTGACAATGGACTGGTTCAATGGAAAATTTGACTTACGGGTTGCACTGAACATTGGAAAATTAGAATTCACCAGATTCAGTCAAGGTTTATCAACATTACATGTAGGAATATTTATAGGAAAATAAATTATGAAGCGGATAGTCTTTCTAAGAAGGAACTTGGTGTATCTAAGTGTGTCCTATTTTATGAGGAATTTATGGGCACCTGCTAATTTCTAGTGGAACTTTACAAGCTTACTGGCATGTTTACAGGTTTTAGTTTTTGGATAATATTTTCATTATGGCTCTTTGTTATTTAAGTAATGTTAACTAAGCCTCTTGGAGATATTGTTACTTGTCAATTTATGTAGTTTAGGGTGGTTGGATTCTATTATTATTTTTTGAACTATTTAACTCTTTTTGGATGTAGTATTGTTGTATAGGAAGGACTTATCTTTGGAGATGAAAGTATTTTGTTCAGGTGGATTATTTTTTGAAGTATTGTGGTTTCTATTGTTATATATATGTATCTTTGATTAAAAGTTTGAATAGAAAGATACATATCGTTTTCCTTGTTGAATAGAACTATGTACAATATATAGTGAATATATATGTATAATACACAGTGAAGATATCACTGTCTATTTTTAGAACTACCAAGCTACTTTATATGGAAGATTTAGAATCATAGTTGAGTAATTTCCCTGTATTTCATTTTACTTTTTATGTAAATTCATGAGTTTCATACAAGGGATTAGAGGAAATTCCTACTCATAGGTATACACTTTATTCACATGGTAAGACTCAAGCATACTCATTAAAATTTTGCATTTTGATCAAATCTTGCTTAGGGAATTAAGTACGTTCTGCAGAATGTCAAATTCCAAGCCTACCTAGTCATCTTTGGTTGGAGAAGAAATATTATTATATTTTGATTTAAATTTAATATAATCGAATACACACATTTTTTAAGGGAAAAAAATACATATTGATCTATTACAAAAAACATCCATATATGGAATTAATATTGTTTAGATTAGGTGCAATTTACAGTTTTTTTGGTAGGAAAATGAACAATGTTTTTGAAGTACATTTCTCGCATACCTTCAAAGAGTTTCATTAGAGGAATTTTGGGGTCTAAAATGGACCTCCTAAGGAAAATAATAAAATAATAGTTAAAATAATAAAATAATATTGATTAATTTAGGAGGAAGAAAGAAANAATAATATTTTTTGTGGACTTTGAATAAGTTAGTGTGAGACTCTGACACTGTGAGTAAAATGACTTTAGCAATGATAGAAAAAATTAATGGTAGAAAAAAAGACCCCACTTCAAATTCATTTAATCCATCTATGAAAAATGAAAAAAAATTGAAGTTACCCACCATGGTAAATCAATTGTTGGATTCCAATCAAATTCATTCCTTCACCATGATTACACCACCCTCATATTAATGTCAACCAATGTGCCCCACACACGCGAGTAATAAATTTTGTATAGATATGGTATAAATAGGGTCCATCTTAATTATGTAGAAATAAAAAATTAATTTAGTTTCAAGCTATACACTTCGAGGAAATGGTTCCCAACATGGATTATTTAATGCAATCTAAAGTTTTCAGAGGCTTAACCTATGTTAAACCTATTACTGGTTAGAATTTTTGGTTGGGTAACTCGACTTGCTTGAAAAGACCAACTGATTAGTTCATAATTTTGATCAGAAATTAGACCGATTTAATTTTTAAGGCTAAAACATTTTTTGTAAGTTGACTCAACTAACTTCTTAACAATATAATATAATATTTTTAAAATCAGGTGTGCAATTCTATTTAAGCAAAGAAAGCATTTTTTTAGATTCCTTGATTAATATTCGCAATGATTTAGGATACAAGGTAGAAGTAGGTAAAATGTTATGGCATTTCAAATTTATAACATGACATTTATGATTAAATTTAAGGGAAATTTACAACATCCATCCAAACTAGAAAAATCATCGTACATAGTAAATATCCATAAAAACATCGACAACTTCCAATTTAGATAAATTAACAAGATAATATCGATAACATCATCATCATATATAATTAAAACAAGCGAAGTTCATATATATGCTTAGATAAATATACAACAAGTCAATACTAATATCATAAGAAACGATATTTTTTATCTCCATATATATAAAATTCAAAATGATATAGGTATCATAATGATATCTAAACAACAATCTATGAATCAAGTCAATATGAGCAACATAATTGGCTATTTCCAACAACATCATGATCATCCTCATCCTCCTAATGGGAATCCTCGTCATCATTATATTCATCTCCATATTAATCTTCATCAACTCCTAGACTCTATCTAGGATTAACATACTCTTAATTATCATCAATTGGATCATCCACTTCGGTGTTCTACAAAAAAAAATTCAAACCTAAAATTTAGTATTAATTACATGCCATAATTTGTGTATGTGTTATATTGATAATATTACATCATATGAAAGTGAATCATAATCATATTACATCATATGAAGTGAACCATAATAATTTTTCATCATTTGAAAGTGAACCATAATCAAATATGATGCAGGAGCATCATGGCATGCCAGTAATGTGATGAGTTGGTCACATGATGTGGCATATTTTTAATTGTTTTGCTGATTCATAGTTTGTTAGCACTTGTGGGAGTGATTGCGCATCATGAATCCCTGCGTGGAGATCAAACCGCAGTCTATTTTTTTTTGGACAGGGACATTTTCATCATGCTCTTTTTCTGTTTGTTTTTTAGTTGCAGGACCACTCAATTTGTAGGAGGTTACAATTTAGGTTAAATAGGCATCTTAGAGAAGGGAGAAGGGTTCTGCTCTTCAGCATTAGGATTTTGAATTTGCAAAGAGACAGATAGACCTACGTTTGATTTCGCTTGTATATATTTTAATAGATTGAAGAAGAGAGCTGACTGTGTGTTAGTGTGTTTGCTTAATAGAAGATTAATTATGTGTTTGCAGAGTATTTAGCCTGGATGCATTTACTATTTTGAACTATGAATTCGTGAAGGACGACTTTGACGATTTCCTGAACATATGTGTATTTCTCTGAAGTTATGGATTCAAGTGTTAAATTGTTGTTTGAATGAATGAAATAGGTCATATATGCATGTGTTGAATTGTTAGGATAATTAACCTTATAGATTGTAGGATGGATTGATTGGTTCCATGATCAATCGGTGTAGCGTGCAGACTTTTTCCTTAACCAGTTTTTGCAGAAAATGAATGACGGAGATTGAGTCCACAGGAAAGATATGACAGCTAGAAAATTGCATAGGAAGAAGGTGCAGAAGAGAATTACGGAGGGGTAGCATCGGGAAGTTGGTCGCGCATCCTGCATCCCGCATCCTGCATCCCGCATTCCGCAACCTGCTTGCGGAAAAGCTGTTATGGAAGGAAAATTGCGGAGGAGCAACTTCAAAACGTTGATTGGGAATCCTGCATCCTGTATTCCGCATGCAGAAATCCCGTTGCGGGAGAAAAATTACGGGGAGACAATTTTAGCACAGAATTTGGCTGAGGGATAAATTTGGAAGTCCTTCTAAGTGTAAGAGAAACAATATCCTGGAGTTGCTGGTTGGATTAGCTGTGGTTGATATGACACTGCACCAATTTTGGTATCAAAGTGAGGTAAAGCTCATGTGAGAGAGAAACATAGCAGTAGAATCCTAGAAGGAGAAAAGAAGAGTGCTGAAGAGGTTCTAGATTGAGAACCACATTGCTAAAATACCAAGTACAGAGAAGGGACTCTGTGAGGTAAGTTGTAACAGTGTGAAAGAGAACTATTATTGCAGAGGCTTAGTGCAAGAGTATGGTTGAATGCATAGGCAGAGTGCAAGGTCATGACAAAGGTCGATTGGCGATGAACGCAGAGTTTATGGAGGAAGTGAGGGAGCTACGAGCATGTCTGGAAGCCATGGAGGCATACAGACTAAGAGATCCAGAAGTAGGGGATGTAAGTGAACCTGAGGATGAATAGCAAAGAGAAGAAGTTGCACCTATGTAGGAAATGCCTGATTTAAGGTATTTTAGATTGATTCTAGGAGAAACGTCAAGGAGGAGACCTGAGTTGTTGAACTACGTGTAAGTCTCATTGCTGAGAATCTCATTGATTGGATCAGTGAGCTAGATAAGTACTTTTAGTACGAAGAGTTTGAAGAAGAAAAAGAGTCAGATTGGCTGTGACAAGGTTGAAAGGGCATGCATCCTTGTGGTGGGATACTGTGCAAGTTGAAAGAAGGAGAAAGAATAAGTTGTTGATAAAGAGCTGGGATAGAATGGCAGTGAAGATGAGGTCGAAGTTCTTGCCCAAAGATTACCAGTTAAATTTGTATAGGTAGGTACAGAACCTTAGGCAAAGATTGGTAATAGTGATAGAGTACACTGAAGAGTTCTACAAAGTAAACCTAAGGTCAGGATATGTGGAAGAGTCAGTAGAGAAGGTTGCTAGGTATGTCAATGGGGTAAGGATGGATATCCAAGAAGAGATCAGCATGATATCACCTAGAACAATGGAGGAGGCATATCAAGGTGTCTTAAGGGTAGAAAAAAAGATAGCGAGGAAGCAGAGCTTCAACATAGTTCGAGGTCCGACTAGAGGATGAGGACAAGAGACTGGAAGAGGAATATTTGGAGTCCAGAGGGGAGATTTCAGTAAATATAACCAGCAAGAGCATCATGGTAGATGAGGTGACTCTAGCAGAAATGGACCTTAGCAAGGAGGTAGATGTCACATGCCCCAATTTGCAAAACATTTTCATGTTTTTGAGGAACATTATGTATGTTAAAGTTTGTAATTAATGACCAAGTGGGGTCAAGGATAATTTAATGCAATTGCAGAATATTTTATTGATAAATAAATGAAATATGAGACAACAGCTTAAGGAAGCTATTAAATGAGTGTTTTACTGGTCACTTGGTGGAGGAGGCTGGGTTGAAAGTAGATTGACATGTGGTAGCATCCTCAAAATACTTCTAGCTGCTGCAAGTGGCAACTTCCCTATTTTTGTGGTCATGATTCCCCAAGAAAGTGGAACAAGAGCAGGTGGCTCATTAAGTAAAAAAATGACCCAAAAGACCTAGGCATGCTAATAAAACTTCCCATTGAAGACAACTGAGGCTGATCATTATGGATTTGTGATCATTCTGAGTGAATGAAGTGCACAAAAGAATTCGATGGAGGGGACCAACTAAAGTAAGTTTGAGTGGATTAGTGCTGAATACCTGAACTAGTGCAGCTATTGTAAGCTGAGTTCATACTGCTATAAAAAGAACTGAGTTACTGCTGAACACTTAGTGGAGTTGTAGAGTATATCTAGAATACATCTCTCACCCAGTACTTCTACTAGGTGGACCAGGAGACAAGATCGAGGGTCCTGCGAATTGCAGTCTAGCTCTTCTCTAGGAGTTGGTTGGGAGGAACAGGTTCCTTAAGCTGTTGTCACCTCATCTATACTTCTAGGTTTTGCTTAGTTCAGTCATTTAAATTTTTTACTGTATCTGGAAAGCTTAAGAGTTTTCAATGATATAGTATATTTCTGTTAGGGATAAATAGGAGAATTAAATATGCTGTTAAAGTTAGTAACTAGCTATATTACGGTAAATTAGTAGAGAAATTTATGAGTTCATTGATAGATAGAAAGAAAATACCTAAATTGTATTTTTCCACACCTTTTGCAAGGCAATACTCTAGTACAGTAGGTTGTTTTATTTTCAAATAGTGGATTCAATAAAGTATATATGCAGATGCAAATGGTTATTTTTCTATAGGATGTTTGTACAAATTGTTTATAGGATTTCTTTTGTATTTTTATTTACTCAAGGTATTTAAAGAAATTAAATAGAGACAGAGGCAATAGCCTAAGTATTACACCCTAGTCTGTGTAATATTTTAAATAGTAAATTATCTAGATTTACTTAGTAAAACAGTAAACTAGGTTAAATATTTACCAGTTAGCTCACCTATGTGAAAAATGCAAACTAGGGTTAACTGAAACAATTACTAGCTCTGTAAAGTTAAAAATAAGAATTAGGGTTTGTAAAAGAACTGTTCCTTTATAACAAAATAAAATCATAATTTATAATTATAAAAAATCTAGCAGTATAATCCAAAAAGTAGAGAAGATAGATAAATTTATTCAATAATATCGTTTCCCTGTTCTATTTCCAGAATTCATTTCTGCATTAATAAGTATGCTATTATTGAATTATTCCACTGTCAAAGGTCCTCAATCATAATTCTTGAAGAGGAAACAAAATTTATTAATAATCTACTTACCCTAAACCCTCAAAGGGTAAATAACAATAAAAATAGCTAAAATGGACACAATATACATAAACATTAACCAAACAAAGATACTGTTAAATCAGCCTCAAGCTGTGAGAATCCTTTTAATATCAAAAACAAAACTGAACAGACATAGTCTCGGTCTATGACCTTTTATAGTCAAGGATTAAAATCCTGAATAAAATTATTTTAAATATAATCAGAGTACACTTAAACAAAACATATGTTTCAGCTATGAAATCCCTTCTAAAAATAAGTTCCACAAGAACAACCATTAGGGATTTAAAAATAAAAAATAAACAAATCCTCACGTAATGGCCTAAGGGCCTGTTCAAATAAGAGTCACATATTTAAACCAATATAAAATAACATCATTATAATTAAACCATGGCCGAAAAGGCTCAAAAGTTAAATTCATTAAGTCACGGCTGTGAAAGCCCAATTCTTCCATTACAAAACAACCACTAGGGATTTTTAAATAGAAACAAAGAAACAAACCGAGCATCTAACAACCACTGCTGAACAAGTAACCAATAACACATGGAAGCATCATCATAATCCACCATACAACTCGTGCAGGAGAACCCCAAGTGAAACTGAGGCTTACCGGGGTGGACACCCTGTTGGAAGCTCTATTGGTGGAGTTTAACAAAAATTAAGCCATCGTTGAAGAGCCTGCACAAAATAAAAAGAAACATGATTGTTAATATATGATTTTCACAAATTATAAACTTATATTTGTGCATAAGAGTTTTAAGAAAATTCAGTTCTTACCCAAAGGAATGACACAGCTGTTTGGAAGTTGCAATCGCACCCTAGCCTCCCTCATGAGTTCCACGAGCTCAAATGGAGCACTGCTAAAAAGACAATGTAGTTCGCAGTGTTCGGGAGTGAAGTCCCAAGCCATGACGAGGTATGGACCAAACCCTTGATAAGAAAACAAGCAGTAAACAAAGAACTCAACTCACTCTTTAAACAACGTTGTTCACACTTTTTACATTTAAAAACACTCACATAGTAAAAACAAAGGCGAAGACAACCCAACCTTCAACACTCTTTTTGACAGTCAAAACCACCTCACGGTAGCAGCAAGCTTGATGCTCACTTATACTACACCGGAACTTGAAAAAAAAACTTGCAGAGGAGCTCGTTATGGCTCACGAAGGCCTGTGTGCAAACGATGGAAGGATTGGAAACAAGCATGGTGGTCATCAGCTCACAGCTTGACCACCCCACAGCAAAGACAAACAAAATTCTATTTTAGGGTTAGGACAAGCCCTTTATTTGCCTCCAAATTCAACTAAACCCTAAGCTTTAAACACCAACCACGTGTCCTCCGAAATTATTTTCAAATTATGGGTTTCATGCTATAGTTTCAAAGTCTCGTTTAAACCTGCACAAATCATTGTTTCAAAATTCAAAACCTTAGGATATTTTTGCTTGTATCATTATCCTCATTTTATTTTCTTTTATAAACCAAAGAACTTGTGATTAAGAGGTATTCACATTCACTAGGGTCTTATGCATAACTTTAACTATAACCTTTGCATATCTATGTTCTCCTCATTTTACTTAATGTCTACTATTGGTATTAGTAAGATACAAATCAATGGAGGATGAACCAACTTTACATGGAAATACTTAACCATAGGAATCCTAGAGCTAGGATTTAGTATAATAATAGATTTAAAAATTACAATATATGCATTGTAATCGAAAACTCATATAAAACGAGATTTTATATACAAGAAAATTAAATACAAATACTTGATTAAGGAGAATCATTAACATATAATGATTAAAGTGTAGAAAGAACTCAATCAAATATAAAAAATACCTTATACAAAACACTAATGATATATATGTAGCTATGGTCGCAATTATGTTTAACATATCTTTTAGTTTATAGACTTCTTAGGCTACTATGCTCTTAATGGCAGAAGTAGATCTATCCTTAATATACACCATCTAAAAATGAAATACAAGTCTATAACTAAAAACACAAGGAGGACGATTAATGGAACAAGTACTATGACAGTAAGCATCATTGCACTAAACCCATTCTTTTACAATAGTGTTATTACAAACATTTATGCATGCTTCTAACTATAGAAATACCAACAATACCTATTAAGGGGTCAAGCTACAAAAAAAACAATTTAACTAGCATTTTATACTATGCTAATTGAGTGTTATTCTCGATCTGGAATTTACTAGTAACAAAACTACTTACCTGTTTAGAACTTGTACAAGAAGCATCACTTCACTGCATTAGTTGTAAGCTAAGTAAGCCCTGATCTCATCTAAGGTTCTTTCCTACTTGACAGAAGACAGTAATAACACACTTAGCATCAGATTTAGATGTAGTTTCCTTTCCTGCCATTTTTAAAACATAAATTGCTAAATTTTAACATTCGTAGCACAGTAATTCAAAGATAAGTAAATAATTGATATAGAACTGAAAAAAACTACAATACTCATTTCTAAATACTACTGTTTGAGTGACCGCTAGTAGTTTGTGGTTCTTAGATAGTGACATATTTGAACATCTTATGTTACATGAAATTTTTTGAATTTTTATGAATTTATGGGTTATTACAGTAGAGGTAGAGGAAGAGGAAGAGGATCTATCTATAGGTGCTACAAATGCAATCAGTTGGGGCATAGATCGTTTGAATGTCCAGAGAAGGAAGACATAGGACATAGGGGAGCCTATGTAGCTCAGAATGAGAAGCAACAAGAATAGTCAACAATGGCTAAATTTTTTCTAGAGACAGGAGAGTCATTGATGATGAATAAATTTTTGTTGAAACCTGACAAGGAGCAAGCAGAGCTTGCTCAAATAAAATCTTTATTCAGGACCATTTAAAGTCCAAGGGAAGTCATAGTTGGAGTATTGACAATCTTGTTTCTGTGGAGATGGTGGAGAAGTTGAGTTTGAAGAGGACCAAGCATCCTGTTCCATACAAAGTATCTTGGTTACATAAAGTACATAAAATCCTGGTAAGTGAGCAGTGTGAAGTTGATTTCCAAATAGTTCCATATAAGGACAAGATTCTGTGTGATGTTATGCCCATGGATGTTTGTCATATATTGTTAGGAAGACTGTGGAAATTTGATAAGAGAGTGATTCATGATGGTAGGAGTAACTGTCATAGTTTTGACCAGAATGGGATAAGACATGTACTTCACCCTTTGCAAGAAGGTGGTATAGCAGCACTAAAAGTTTTGATGTTGTCGGGAAAAGAATATTTGCAACAGATTGAGGAGGATGAGTTAAGCTATGGTGTGGTATGCAGATCGAGAGTGGTGACAATGAATACTAACGTGACAGATCTACTTGAGGAGATTCAGGAGATGTTGAGTGAGTTTAGTGACATCGTGGTGGATGATTTACCCAATGAGTTACCACCAAGGAGGGATATAAGTCATCAAATTGATTTTATTCTAGGAGCTAGTTTACCAAAAAAGGAATCATATAGGTTGACACCTCAAGAGAATGAAGAATTGAGGAAATAGGTCCAAGGATTGTTGGACAGAGGATTGGTCGAGAAGAGTCTCAGTCCATGTGCACTACCAATAGTACTAACACCAAAGAAGGATGGTGAGTGGAGAACGTGTATTGACTCCAGAGCAATTAACAAGATTAACATCATATATATATTTCCATTACCAAGGGCGAATTACATGATGGATTTCCTAAGTGGGGAAACGTGCTTTTCAAAACTAGATTTGAAGAGTGGGTATCATCAGATCAGGATCATTGAAGGAAATGAGTGGAAGACAACCATTAAGAAAAATGAGGGGTTGTATGAGTGGTTGGTCATTCCATTTGTATTGTCCAATGTACCAAGCACTTTCATGAGATTGATGAATGAAGTCTTGAGAGATTTCATAGGTATGTTTGTGATAGTTTACCTTGATGACATTTTCATTTTCAGCCAAATAGAAGAAGAGCATCTGAAGCATCTAAGATATGTTTTAGAGAGGTTGCAATAGGAAAAGTTGTTGGTAAATGTGAAAAAGTGTACATTCATGAAGCCAGAGCTAATATATTTAGGTTTTGTTATCTCAAGAGATGGGTTGAATATGGATCCAGAAAAGGTGCAAGCAATCATTGATTGGCCTTCATCTAGGAACATATTTGAGGTAAGAAGCTTTCATGGATTGGTAAGTTTTTATAGGAAATTTATAAAGAATCTCACTGGTATTTGTGCATCTATTGTCGATACAATAAAGAAGGATAGAAAGCCATTTCAATGGACAACAGAGGCTGAAAGGAGTTTTTCAGTCCTTGAAGAAGAAGATCACTGAACAACCAGTATTGAAGTTTCCAGACTCCAAACACCCTTTCCAAGTAAAGTGTGATGCCATTGGGGTAGCAATCAAAGTTGTACTCAGTTAGGAGGACATGCCCATACCGTAATTTCATGAGAATTTGAATGATGCAAAGAAGAAGTATTCATCTTATGACAAGGAATTTTATGCTATTGTTCAAGCAATGAAGGATTAGAGACATTATTTAATGCCTAGAGAATTTGTGTTATATTCTGATAACCATGCATTACAGTACATTATGCGGAAACCTAAGTTTAACCTGAAACATGTCAAATGGGTTGAGTTCTTACAGATATTTACCTTTGTGTTGAAGCACATAAGTGGATAGATAAACAAAGTAGTTGATGCCTTAAGTAGAATACTATTGATTATGCAAGAGAATCAGATCCAAGTCTTGGGATTTGAGCATTTAAGGGATTTGTATGAGACAGACATTGATTTCCAGGAAGCTTACATGGATTGTAAGAATCCAATGGATTTGGACAGAGATCCATGGATGGAGTATGCACTAAAACATGGTTTACTCTTTAAAAACAATAAACTGTGTATACCAAAGTGTTACATGAGGGAGAACTTGATACATGAAAAACACAATGGAGGTATGGGAGGTCACTTTGGAAGTGATAAAACCTTTGGAAAGTTGGGTCACTTCTATTTTTGGCAAAGGATGAGGTTTGAAGTTGAGAAGTTTGTAAACAAATGCAAAGTATGTCAGCATGCTAAAGGAAGAAGTCGGGACACAGGGTTGTATACATAATTGCCTATTCCAACTATGCCTTGGGATTCTATGAGTATGGATTTCATTCTGGGTTTACCAAAAAATAAGAAGGGACATGATTCTATCTTTGTATTTGTTGATATATTCACTAAGATGGCACATTTCATTCCATGCTACAAGACTAGTGATGCTCCACAAATTGATAACTTGTTTTTCATTGAAATTGTAAAGCTACATGGTTTACCTAGAAGCATTGTATCAGACAAAGATGTGAAGTTCATAGGTCATTTCTAGAGGACCTTGTGGAAGAATTTGGGTACCAGACTGAAATTAAATTCAGCATATCACCTATAGTTTGATGGACAGATAGAGGTAGTTAATAGGAGTATGGGGAACATGTTGAGAATTATTATTAGAGAAAGTCCTAAGTAGTGGGACAGAGGATTAGCTCAAGCCAATTTTTCTTATAATGATTTACCAAACAAAAGCACAGGGATGAGTCCATTTAAAATTATGTATGGAATGCATCCAAGAGGACTGTGTGAACTTCGTGACCTAGGTCAACTGGAGAAGAGGAGTGCCGATGGAGAAGAGTTTGCAATGATGATCAATGAACTGCAGGAGCAAGTTAAAGAAAGGTTACAGCAGAGTAACACCAATTATAAGGCCAGAGCAGATTCCAAAAGAAGAGAGAAGAACTATTAAGTAGGAGATTTGGTTTTAGCATATCTAAAGAGAGACATATTTCCAAAAGGAGAGTATAACAAGATGAAGATGAAGATGAAGATGAAGAAGATTGGACCTTGCATGATACTCAAAAAATTCTTAGCAAATTATTATGAGTTAGACATGCCTACTGGAGTGGGTATTTCACCAATCTTTAATGTTGCGGATCTATATCCTTATGTAGCATGTGACAATGGAACCTTTACAGAAGGTGAAGATCCTACTGAAGACTTACAATGGCTGGGACAGATGCCTATGGCACAACCATTGGAATTTGAGGCCACTCTGGACACTAAAGTGGTAAAGAGTACAAGGAAGAAGGAAATTTGGAGTATTTGGTGAAAGGTAAGAAGTAACCAATAAAGGATTCTACTTGGATGGATGAGCACTACAGAGTTGGAAGCCAAGGATTTCACTGTAGCTGACCTAATGAACATGGATTCATAATTTTTCACCCTTATGAGTCTGATGTAGGAGCATCGTGGCATGCTAGCAATGTGATGAGTTGGTCACATGTTGTGGCATATTTTTAACTGTTTTTCCAAGTCATAGTTTGCTAGCACCTGTAGGAGTGATTGCACATCATGACTCCCTGCTTGTAGATCAAACCGTAGTCTATTTGTTTTTGGACAGGGAAATTTTCAACATGCTTTGTTTCTGTTTGTTTTTCAGTTGTAGAACCACTCGGGTTGTAGGATGTTATAGTTTAGGTTAAATAGGAAGCTTAGAGAAGGGAGAATGGTTCTACTCTTCAGCATTACAATTTTTAATTTGCAGAGAGACGGACAGACCTATGTTTGATTCTGCTTGTAAATATTTTAATAGATTGAAGAAGAGAGTTGACTGTGTGTTAGTGTGTTTGCTTAATAGAATATTAAGTGTGTGCTTGCAGAGTATTTAGCCTAGATGCATTTACTATTTTTAACTGTGAATCCATGAAGGCCAACTTTGACGGTTTCCTGAACATTTGTGTATTTATGTGAAGTTATGGATTCAAGTGTTAAATTGTTGTTTGAATGAATTAAATAGGTCATAGATGCATGTGTTGAAGTGTTAGGCTAATTAACCTTAGAGATTGCAGGATGGATTGATTAGTTCCATGATCAATCGGCGTAGCGAGTAGACTTTTTCATTAACTAGTTTTTGCAGAAAATGAATGGCAGAGATTGAGTCCACGATAAATATTTGACTGCTAGAAATTGCAGAGGAAGAAGGTGTGGAAGAGAATTGCAGAGGGGTAGCATCAGGAATTTGTTCGCGCATCCTGCATCCCTTATTTCGCAACTCTCTTGCGTAAAATCTGTTATGGAAGGAAAGTTGTGGGGGAGCAACTTCAAAACCTTGAATGGGCATCCTGCATTCTGCATTCTGCATGCAGAAATCCTGTTGTGAAATCAAAGTTGCGGAAGCACTGTTGTGGGAGAAAAATTGCGAAGAGACAATTTTAGCACAGAATTTAGCCAAGGGCTAAATTTGGCAATCCTGCTAATTGTAGGAGACACCAGATCCTGTAGGTGCTGGTTGGATTGGTTGTGGTTGATCTGAACCTGCACCAAAATATGAGATAATTTAAAGCTAAGATGTCATTCCAATTATGTCTCAACCCTCTCATGTAATTATCTTAAAGTTTGTTTTTCAACATTCATTTTGCAATATATACAATTCTCTAATAAAATAGAATTATAAAGTCCATATTCCAATTCAAGAGACCAATAATATCATAAATGCAATTTTACAATCAAATTAATCATATATGTACATTCCACACTCATAACTATGGGTCATGCAAGCTAGTGACTATATGTCACAATTGTGCACTAACATAAATGCCTAACCATAATACCATAATGCCAATAAATGTAGATTTTCAATTCATAGTGCCAATGAATTTAGAGTCATGGTTCCATACTAACAATAAATGTAAAGCATCATATTGTATCGAAAAGTGCAATGCACTCAAGTCTCATCATCTATGTTATCTTGAAAGATGAGTTTGTAATTTCGCATAACATGTACTTCCAAGTGTGTTCTTATATTCACTAGGCATGCATCATATATGATGAACAACATGCTAATTATAGTTTCTTAACATGCTAGGAATATAGCATATGTTGGGAATAGAAAACTAACATCATGATATTTTCTTATTCTACAATATAAAAATATCATAACAACAGTCTAAAATATGTCCATATGGATTCTCAACATGTTGGTCATTCATAAATATATGAACTGAAATCTAATACACTAATATTGCTTCTAATATGTAGGCATAACATCATAAACACCAACAAAAAACCTTCTCTACATGTTGCATACACCCCAAAAAATCATGGACACTCTAAATTGGGTACTAATGTCTCGCAATGATATATATCCTTCAAAGGCAATGCATTCAAGGTGTACGTTGGGTTCTAATATGTAATACCCAAAATGGTGTTAGATGAAGTTGCTTTCCATCATTTCATAACATCTGGACATCAGAATAACCTCCACCTTATATAAAAATGCCTAATATAGTGCAATATGAGTGGTTTGCGTATTTTAAGCTTTGAAATATGCTACCAATCTATCATTTACCTTCTGTAATGAAGGCTTAGAGAATAATCAAACATAAATAGCATAAATGCTTCTCGTCATGCAAACTAGTAAATATAGTTCACAATTGTGGACTGGCATAAATGCATAACCATAGTACCATAATTCCACTACATGTAGATTTGCATTTCATAATGCTAATAAATTTAGAGTTGTAGTTCCATATTACCAATAAATGTAAGGCATCATATTGTATAAAAAAATGCAAGGTCACTCAAGTCTCATCATCTATGTTGTCTTGAGAGATGAGTTTGTAATTTTCCATAACATGTACATAACAAATGTGTCTTATATCTACTAGGTATGCATCATATATGATGAACAACACTTTAATAGATTTTCAACAATATACAATATGTTGACAATAGAAAACTAACATGGTGATATTTACTTCTTTTCCATCATAAAAATATCATAACAACACTCTAAAATATGTCAATATGGATTCTCAACCTATTGGTCATTCATAAATATATAAACTGAAATCTAATATGCTAAGATTGATTCTAATATGTAAGCATAACATCATATACAACAACCAAAAAAATATACTCTACATGTTGCATACAACCTGAGTGATCATGAACAACACTCTAAATGGGGTACTGATGTCTTAGAATCATGTGTATCCTTCAAAACGAGTGCATTCATGGTGTAAGTTGGGTTCCAATATGTAATACCAAAATGGGTGTTAGATGAAGTTTCTTGCCATCAGTTTATGCCCTCCAAACATCACAAATAACCTCCACCTTATATAAAAATGACTAGTAGAGCGCAAGATGGCTGGTGTTTGTATTTTAAGCTTTGAAATATGATACAAATATGTCATTTATCTTCCATAATGAAGGTTTAGAGAATGAACAAACATAAATAACACAAATGCTTCTCGTCATGCATCCAAACTCTACTATCAAGGATGGGATCCATGGTTTTGTATATTGTGCATAACACCAACACTCCATCACACACTTCAAATGGGAGAAACAAAACCCAAACCCACACACTAAAATTCTCGTGCCCAGTTTGAAAAATACCTCAAAGAGTGTGTCATAAATAAGTGAAAGACATTTTAGTGGGATTATTAATGAAATGTGTGGATTTGTAGTCAAAGGCCTTTATGCTTCATTTTTATTAACCACGATAGTATTAAAAAAGGCTAAGTAGTAAGATTCATTGACATTTGTGCATGATAAAGAGTGTAGTTGACATGACATACACGATATTCATGCATGCACTATTTATGAGATCAACCATTCCCGAAAACCAACCACTTTGTTACCATATGCTCCAAATATAGTTGTAGAAAATACAAGGATAAAGTAGAGTAAATCTATGCTTTTCCTCTACTTCTCATTTACCCAAACTATTGAGAAATTCTTGCACAAAGTGGTATAAATATTTGAGAATAAAAGGAAACAAATGTATAATTTAATGGAAAAGGGAAAGAACAAATAACAATTCCCTATCTTTAGATTCAGTCCTAACATGCAATAATCTTACACAATAAATAGAATGCTAGTTTCATTATTTACACTTACATATAAGCACTAGAATATTACATGATATTTTTCATTATTTAAGAACTATAACCTTACATATGGCATCATAAGGAGTGCCCTAACTAGGGCTTGTTTGAGGTAGAAGCATATAAATAGAAAGAGATGCATCAGCCAAGGGAGCATGGTTGGAAGAGTGGGAGTTCCCCTCCAAGTTTAGTTCAAGATCAGAGAAGTTAAGGGGAATTTCAATATGATGTTTATTATATTTATTTTATTTTTCTTGGATTTATTTGATGATTGGAAATTACTTTTATAAATATGTTGGTGTAATTTTTGAAGAAGGGAAAGTTTCTTCCAATAAGATGTTAGGTTTGAGGTGAAACCCTGACTTTGTCTTGTTGTAATCATTGTTAGGGTTGAGGTGAAACTTTACTAAAAGGGATTCCATTTTATTAGGTGTAATTTTAGTGTGTCATTCTCAACATCTAACTCATTACATTTATCTACTAATTTGTGATTATATTTTTTATCATATATGTGATCAAAATAATGATACTTTGTAAATTATTGTAAGAAATTCATCCAAAACCACATATTTGATCTCTAAAATATGAAATACCATGCATGTTTTTTTGGAAAAGGAATACATGGACACACTCTCCATGTGACCTCAATGTAGGTTTTTCAAAATTCAACTTTCGAATCCAAATGTTGCATTCCCTATTGAGCAAAACCCCAGTTTACAAAATTGTGGAATAAAATAAGTTAATGTCAATGGATCCAAGGGATATGGGTCTAGCTAGATGGATTCCTATGTCATGAATAAGACAGGATCATCCATTCATCTATTAGAGTCTTGGTTTTCATTTTATTTTTAGTTTCACCTCACATCCAAAATTCGCTTAAGGATATTTATTGAATTTATCCCAGGGCATAAAAACCCAAACCATTCAATGTTTTCAAAATGTATAAGCTATTGTATGTTTATTTGGGCATGGAATGCACATATACACTCTCCATGGGAAATCAAGGTAGGGTTTCCAAAATTTCACCCCCAAATTCAAAAGTTGCATTACCTCTTATTCAGAAAAACCCCTGTTTAATATTTTTTTGAGAACATAAAGTTTATGGCCATGAACCCATGCGATAGGGGTTCCCCTATATATATTCCTATGACAAGAAACCAACGGAATTGTTAGAACCATTTCTAGGCTAACTATTTAGTGAATGGTTTGGCTAACAAAAAGAGAAATAGGTATAATTTTTTATATCATATGACCCTTAAGATCATTGATGAAGTTTTGTAGGTGTTGGAAGGGGGATTTTCATAGTAAGAATGCAAAACAAAATTTGAAGGAATTATGATTTTTTACCTTGAAATTTTAATGAACGAGGAAATCCGCCCTTAGGAGAAGTTGTTGACAGAAAATGGATGGCCGGGATGCTCAGCGCGGGAAATAAACGGCTAAAATTCAGTTCCTCCCAAGGAAAATCGGGATCATAAGTGCATAAGAAGTAAAAATTTGGTTTATAAAAGTTGAATTTACTTATTACGACTTACGTGATCCTGGTTCCACTTTCCGCTAGATCCAATGCCTCAGAACATTTTCACCCTAGGTTCGATGGATACATTTGGAAATTTAATAAGGGAGATAATAAATGATGTTCAGACATTAGAATGGAATAAATATTTAATAATGGAGATAATTAAATAAATACAAGAGAAAATTGAACTGGCAATGGAGCATGGAGACACATGGAGATTATGGGGCCCACACAAGCTAGAATTTATGTGCCACATGGCATCCTCCTCTTGCAATTTTGAATCCATGGGAAGCCTAATGTTCTTGGATGATTTAGAAGGCTAATACAATTGTCCATATGCATAATAGGTTGAATTTGGAATGAAATGTAACTTACATGGGAGAGGAAGAGTCAAATGGGAGCTTCTTGGACACTTGGGCTAGATTCCCAAACATCTAAGACATCTATGACACCAATGATGAAGATGCTATGACATTTATGACATATTGCAGACCTGAAGGCTGACATATAACCATTATGACATGTCATTACTAAATATAGAATACAATAAGGATCTCATGTGAGTTGGGGAAGCTCAATGGGTCCCTACTCAAATTGGGGGAAGATGCAAAGCTAGGGAAGGGAGGACACATGGCAAAACTTGAGCACACACCCTAATTCGAATTGGATTGAGTTTGCGGATGGATTGGTAGACTTAGAAGGATAAGGATGTTTATAAAATATAGGTATCAACCAATATAAGGTATTTTTTTCATTTTTAAATTGTACTTTGGCAATTTTGGAGAGCTTTTGCTTGTCCATTGCATGGTGAGTGCACACTTACCCTGCTAGTGAACCAATTTCGAGGGATTTGGATTCCTTTCCAAGTTGTTTGATGGAGAGACTATTAAAAAATATCATGGAATATTAATTAAGGATTTTTATTTTCATTTTGAAGGTCCTACAGTCTAATTCTCATCTATCTCCCCATTCTCTCATTCCTTATTCTTCATTCCCCACACTATCATTTGATGGCGCACTTGTTGGAATGATTATTGCGCCTTGTTGAGGATGGTTGATTAAAAAGATTTTATTTATGATGTATGGCTCTGTAATATCATCTCCATATTCTATGTAATTCTAAATATCATAAATACATGTATGAAAGGCTCGCATTCCCATGCTCTTGAATACAAGTTTTCATGGATTTGGCTTCAATATTGAAGTAGCTTTATATCATATTTGTATGAGGACATTTATACGAGTTTTATGATGATTGGGAATCAATATATGGTTTATGTATTTGTAATATTATGTATACATTCTCTTTAATTCAAAATATCAGAGATACATGTATGAAAAGCTTGCATACTCATGCCCTTGTATAACTAGGCTTCATGGATTTGGCTTCAATCTTGAAGTAGTTTTATACAAAATTTGTATGAGGGATATTATATGAGTTGGATAATGTTTGGAAATAAATATATGATGTATTACTCTTTAATTTAATTCCTATATCCTCTTTGGGTCGAAATCCAATAAATCCATATGTGAAACTCTTGCAATTCCATGCTACTAATTCACTAGTTTTCATGTATTTGACTCCCATACTGAATGAGTTGTATACCAGACTTGTATGAAGGGATTTATATGTTATTTAACAATTTTGGGTAATAAATTGGTATTCTGTATATGGTCCCTATATTTCACATCATGATCTGAACCTTTAGCTCCACCTTTGATATGTCCAAATCGAGCTAGTTATGCAATTTCCCCATAAGCAAATTCACTTAAAGTTACCCTACAAATGTTGCAGACCATAATCCATTTTCAGAACCTAATAAAAATGATTAGGACAGTAATTTATGTCTGATACTCATTCCCATACTCTATTCTTAAATTTGGGAGGGGCGTACTTAATTTGGAGAGCTAGTTTGGCCATCACCCTTGGGGGGATTTGAACACAATTTCCTAGTAATTTTGGTATTTTTTTCATTAGCCACAAAAAAGTTTGAAGAGGTATACATTATAATTAAAAGTATCCATAAAAAAAAATCGGATGTTTTAATACTCACCATACCATCTCCTTTCAAATTTGGGACCATTTGGTGAAAGTTGGAACCCTCTAGAGTCATGACTAGTTAAGCTCGAATTTTTCCCAATTTGTGCAATTCTCCAAAATTTCCAAAAAGGTACATTATAGTGGTATCATATCATGTTCCTTTCACCTATGTATTAATACCATGCACTTAATAAAAAGTTGCAGACATGTCTTGGCTTCACAATAGGCCCACTATGCCCACTTTCCTTCCTCCTCGACCAACGAAAGAAGAAATTACAACCATTGATATTGAAGCATGCTTCCAGGAGTATCAAAATTTGAGAGGGGATATTCATGAGAGGTATTATTTACAATAATATCTTTTCAAGTATGGATTTAGGAACAATAAGGAAAATGTGAATTCATTAGGGGACAATTAGCAGTCCACAAGTTTGGAGGAGAATGAAATGAGAAAAAATCATCCTATTTGTGAAAAGAACCTAGATACACCATTAAAGGAAGAAACAGAGAATCATGAAGTGGAGAATCAATTACCTCAATGTGATTGCATATAATAACTTAAAGAGGAAGGTGAATACAATAACATAAGCCTTACTAATGGGGGTTGTTCCAATCAAAGAGAATCTATTGATGGTTCCTTGAACTATGAAGGAGTACCTACTGATGTGCTCACAAATCTATGTTGGTGACATAGAGATCAGATTTGAAAATGCTTTTGCAAGCCAAATTTCTCATAAGCATGAAGATGAATACTTTGTGACAGATAATGAAGAACCAAGATCAACTTCCATCACCACTTGAGCTTCAAGAAGTTGATCAAATCAAGAAGAAAGAAGAAGAGGAGGTTCATTGCCATGAACCATCCTTCATTGAAGGGTCTTTTAAGATGAGTGAAATGTATATCCATGAGTCCCTTATAACACTCCATGATACTAAATCATTGGTGTCAAATTCTTGTTGGAAAATTTCTTCATTGGAGGATCCATCCTTACTTAAAGACATGGATAAGATTCAAATAGAAATGTGCAACATTGAAGGTAATTTCATGTATTTTATTTTTGATAGAAATAATTTGGCTGAGATTAATGAATAGTTACATGAATAATACTTGAATAATAATGAGTATATTCATAAGCTCAAAACTCAAAATGAGCAACTTGCAAAAAGGTTGCAAGATACTTGTTCTTCCTCCTATGTTTCAGATGTCATATGGTAGATTTCTTGGAGGATTCTCATGACATGAGGGATCATGAGAAACATGAAAAATTACAAGTTATTGATGTGTTTGAAGATGATATTGATGATATCCAATCACTTTTGTGGTAGAAGAGGAACTTGAGGTGCCTCTTGAAAATGGTTACACACTTTTTGAAGAAGTGCATGATTCCACCACCTTGGAACCAAGCCATGAGGAAAATTTTTAATTTTTAAGGGAGGTGCATAATCCTACCCCTATGGATCCTTCACATTATGAAAATTTTGAATTTTCTGATCATTTGGGTGAGTTGATTCTTTCTCCTACATCCTACACTTCCAAATTTTGCAGCATTTGTCCTAATGAAGTATGGGTGAAAGGTTTATTTTTTATAGTGCCACATGAAGAGTATGGAATTTATATCTCTCCTTTTGACGATGACATGATTAGGGAACCATATTATTTAAATTTTCAGCAACATAATTTGTTACATTATGATTATACACATCTACATGGGTGCACCTATGATGTTCACTTGAGTCACTTGGAGACTCATGATTCTCCTTGCTCCTTGCCTAGTCCATTTTATGTTGGAGGAAATTCATCCCACACTTTCGTGAAGATATATATGATTGAAGAACATTATTGTTGGCATCAAAATACTCTATCATTTAATGATGATATACATATTCATGGGTGTATTGATGAGACTTATTTGAGCCACTTGAAGTCTGCATGTTTTCTTTGCTCCTTATTTGGTTCAGATTTGGGCGAAGGCTCTTCATCCACTTCTTGGATGAAAGAACACATGGCTGATTATATTGATGCACATTATATTTTTTGGAGAATCATTATGAGACATGGTATCCTCACCTATTTCATTGGGACAGATCTGATATAATACTTGATTCTTGTGTGTATGGGCCACGTGATGATCTACTTACTTGGATGTATAAACACTTTCATGATTCTTTGATGAGGTACCTTCTTGATGTACATTTGTATGGTTTTGTTATGTACCTTAATGATCTATATTTTTTACTTATGATGTTTGGAAGGGTGCAATACCAGCATTGGGATCATGGAATTGCTTGGTTTTATCTCACTTGGAGTAGCAGTTTGGTTGTTGGTTTGAGAAAGAAAACCAACCTTTAGTTATTTGAGTTCATCTTTGCAAAGCAGTGTTACAATTTCCTATGTGGGAGACATTTTGAGAGATGGATTCAATTTTCACATGCTTGGTTTTCATGGCATTTCATCATAGAAATTTCACACCTTGCATGTATCAGGATCATATGGGACCCTGGGATCATTTTTGGTCTCATTGGTTTCAATTGTGGGGGCAACAAGAATCATTGGAGATTTATTCACCACTTGTGAAGATGATTATAATCAGATTAGTGCAGAAACAAGCATGGTGATTCCTCTCTGAAATTTTCTTGGGATATTAAGAAACTCAAATTTTGGTAACTCAACACCAATTTCAAAGAATTATATAGTAGCAAAAAGGGGTGAAAGTTCATAAAAAGGTTCCAAAAATGGAGGTAAATATTATTTGCACAAATTTAGTTCTTATAGATTTAATTAATCATTTTGGTGTTAGTGGTGATGTTACAAGATATATAAATATGAACAATCCACATCTCTTTACTTTTGGGAAAAAAAAATTGTAGTACATGAGTGCCACTACTCAAGTTACAGTTAAAGAAAATCAATGAGCAGAACCATAAGAGAGCACTTGGTCCAAAGTAAGGATTACCAAGTGAAGATGCCACATGGGAAGAGGAGAATATTTTTCAGAATCAAAATCTGAAATTTATTGAGGACAAGTAATCTTGAGTGGGGAGGATTGTAATGTCCCCATTCAAATAATTGCATAGCAAGAAAATTCCATCGATCCTACTAGTTCCCTAGGTTGGATGGATACATTTGGAATTTTAATAAGGGAGATAAAAATGATGTTCAAACATGATAATGGAATGAATATTTAATAATGGAGATAATTAAATAAATACAAGATAAAATTGAAGTGGCAATTGAGCATGGAGACACATGGAGATTATGGGGCCCACACAAGCTAGAATTTCTGTGCCACATGGGATCCTCCTCTTGCAATTTTGAATCCATGGGAAGCCTAATGTTATTGGATGAGTTAGAAGGCTAATACACTTGTACTTATGCATAATAGGTCTAATTTGGAAGGAAATGTAACTTACATGGGAGAGGAAGAGTCAAATGGGAGCTTCTTGGACACTTGGGCTAGATTCCCTAACATCTATGACATCTATGACACCAGTGATGAAGATTCTATGACATTTATGACATATTTCAGACCTGAAGGATGAAATATGACAATTATGACCTGTTATTCCTAAATATAGCATCCAATAAGGTGCTCATGTGAGTTGGGGAATCTTAATGGGTCCCTACTCGAATTGGGGGAAGACAGAAGGCTAGGGAAGGGAGGACACATTGAAAATCTTGAGCACACACTCTAATTAAAATTGGCTTGAGTTTGGGGATGGATAGGTAACCTTAGAAGGCTAAGGATGTTTATAAAATTTATGGATCAACCAAGATAAGGGCTTTTGATCGTTTGAGAAATTTGCATTTGTGGAGAGAGAGAGCTAGTAGATGACTAGTTTCTTGCCTTAGCGAATTTCGAGGGTGAAAGATTCCCATCCAAGTTGGTGTTTGGAGAGGAAATTCATGTATTTATTGGATATTTAATGGATTTTTTATTTGCACATGTAAGCTACAGGTAATATATTGCTTTATTCTAGTGCAACACATTCTCTCAACCATTTCCAGTCTTTATTGCATATTCTTGCTCATGAAGGGATTGCGCTTTAAGTGAGATATTGTACTCTTTAAGAGAGATTATAATGGTCCATTTCTGATTGTAATAATATTAATATACTATTTTATTCGTATTAAAAAAGTATAAGGTTGAAATAACAAATGGTTGTATGTAAAAGTGATTATTAATGAGCAAACAATGACCATTTCCCCATTATATTGATGTATTACATTGTAATGCTGATGATTTCGAATGAAAGAATGTTTATCTGATATATTTATGATAAGTGTAATTCCATTAATGAGTATTACAAGTTTCATATCCATAACTTAAGCATTTGAAGTCATCTTACTCAGTTTATTTTCATTTGGAGAAGATTTGGTGCCATTTCCCTAAGGGTCAAACTAGTGATTTTGTAGCTGTTTGGGAGAGGGTTATAAAAGAATTTATAAACTGAATAATGATTCACATGAGACTTTAATAATTTCACTTAAACATATTCTGCCTATTTTCAGTAATTCAAGTGGGTTTTGGAGCATTTGGAAAGCTATTTTCAGCGTTTACCTTGAGGGGAATTGGAACCCCAAATTGCTAGTGAAAACTCCTACCTTGGCCAGAATATTAAAAAAGTTTGCAGAATTATTTGGAGGGTCATAAAACATCCCTGAACATCATATTCAATTCTTAATATCAGTCATATACCTTCTCAGAATATTTGGGAGCATTTGGATCAATTTGGAGACCTAGACATCAAAACTAGTCAAAGGTCGAAATAGGGAAAAAAGTGAAAAATTGGTCATTTTAATAAAATTTATTAAAAAGGGAAATTACAGAGAAAAACATAGAGTCCTGATTTTTTATTTTCACTATCTAGGATAGGATGATCGAAGATGAATCCAGGGTAAATCAACGGCGCGTAAAGGAGGAAGCGCAGGAAGTAAAAGTTGGAATTGGGAAAAGACAAGTTCGGTCCCAGAAAGCTAAAGTTCTAATTTCCGTTATCCACCAGATCTATGGTCAGAAAATATTATTCGTAGATCAATAGTGAGGAAAGAAAGAAGAAGGGAAGATACAGGAAACCATAAATACAAAGGTTTTGGTATTGAAAAACTGAAGTTTCGATTTTCGATATCCGCCAGATCTATGGTCCATAAACCATCTGAATCTAGATTAATGGTCCAGATTGATCCCAAAAGTAAAGGTAAATTTGAAGGATGGAAGCCAAAAAATACAGGATTTTGAAGGGATTTTGGGTTTCCCACAAACCTCATATCAACGATTGAAATTAGATCTGATGCATATCAACGGTGCGAAAAACATAAGGGCAGAAAGGATGATACAGAGGAGGAAAATGTAGAATTGAACCTTAGAAATACCGTCATCTCATCTTCCACATTCCACGGACCATAGATCAATAGTGCAGAATGAATATTGGTATGATATCTATGGTCCAAAATGATTTTTTCTGGAAAATTTTAGAGATGGAGAAAAAATGTTGCAGTCCATGGAAGAAACCCTCCGAAGGGTCATTTTCAGCATGCCTTTTTTCAAAACTCCTAATATGATTCATCATACACGCTCCTGTGCGTGTTTACTGTTTGATTTCATGATCATGGAGGATCTACCAGATCATTTTTTGTTATCATTTTCATCATTATAGTGAAACTTTTTTTGGCCTTATTTCGAGGTTGGTCTCGGGGGTCTAGGAAGCTATAAATATTCCCTCCGTAGAGGGAAACAAGGCTGGAATCCATGAGGTTCATGGTTATGTAAATTGTGATCTTCCTTTAATAAATTTGCAGAGCTAAATGCATGTTGTTGTTATATCGATTCTTGTGTGATTTTTATTTACATTATGTTACTTTCTTTCCTATGTGCTTTTCTTCTTGTTAATATTGTCATTATGTGTTCTTCATGCATGGAATAAGTGTATAATAGTTTAGAATTCATCTTGTATTCTCTAGCTATTGTTTTCAGGTGTCTACCAAAATATTTCCCTCCAAAATTGATGCAGAATTCATCCTTAGATGCTCTGTGTTAATGGATTCTTCTTATTCTCTCTTTATCACTAGACAAACAACTATTTTACTGTAATTGAGTGCTACCTTTCCCTTGTGGATCTTCACCTGCAAACTATTTTGTAACTCATCTATAATTTTCGACTCCATAGACCAATTGTGCTTACCCTATTTCAACCATGAAATCAACCTGAATTTGTTTTATCTTTAAATATGGCCTTGATAAATATCCTATGAGAGATCCCTCTATGGAAAGGAAGAAGCCATCTCTCCTTTACATAGTGGTTATGTTGTTACCTCATGATGGACTCTCGACAACCTTGGGTGTAATTCTAAGTGCTAACAAACTGGTGATGTTGCCGGGGATGAAAGTGAAAAATCAGCCCTGGGAGACAACAAAGATTCAAAGAAGAAAGGGTTTCTGTGGGTAAACAGAGACTCTTGCATTTGAAAAAGGTTGTATCAGTTTCCCTGGCGACTCCACTAAAATATTATGGAAGGTGACTCTAGTGGGGAGACCAAAGGACAGAAGGACTGATATGGGAAAGACGTTTAAAATATTCGATGGATATGAACAATAGAGTTTTAGATCTGACTGTTGATGGTGAACAATGGTCAAAAATCAAGAAGGTCATGCCTCTTTCACCTGGAAACTCCATCTGTGAAGAATCTAGTATGCATAATGTTCTATGGAAACTCCACTTTCAAAAGGGTTGCAAAGTTTGAGGAACTGATTTAGTTTCTCCCCAATCAAGATGAGTTCTCAGGCTGCATGGTATGCTCCTTTGAATCTTGCTACCATCCCTGGTTATCCCAATCGAATACCTAAGATAGATTGGCTAACATATATTCCAATATTCAGAGATCAAAATAATGATGATGTTGGCATTCATTTGTTTAGATTTCATAAGCATATACATAAGCTAGAAGTTGAATTGCATGAGGATTATTTAATGAAAATGTGCATGGCTAGTTTAGAAGAAAATGAAAGATCACGGTATGAGGGATTACCATCAGGAAGTTTATCCTCCCTTAAATACTTTCATACAGTATTTCATGAAAATTTCAAAGATCAGTGTCCTTCTCTGATGTCAATTCAAGTTTGTTGCACACACACTAAAGAGTTCATTGAAAATGTGAAAGACGAATGTGGTGATGATCAGTGTATGGATGAAGAGGTTTTAGAAATATTACATTAATACTCAGCTCAAAAACAAAGACAAATGAAGTGCCACGATGTTCAAGAAACTTCCCAGCAGTTGGTAATGTCTTCCTTGACTGAAGTTGACATAAGCCAAAACTCTGATTCCACTAGCTATTTGTCTTTCCCTGAAACTGATCATAGTTTGCAGCACTCTTGTCTATCTTTGTGTGACCAAGAAAGAAGTTGGGACTGTAAATCAAATTATTCCTCATATTATTCATCCCCTGAATGTTTGTCAGAAGAAGAGTATACCTTTGTTAAATCAGAAACCCCCCTTTTTGCAGCATCAATTCCCTCAAAGACCAGCTGTAGATTTTATAAGTTCGGGACCTATAAATGAAGAAAATATGGTTGCAATCCATGGTCAAATTTCTAAAGATAGGCTAGATAGTGAGCATGATGAGAATAATTGTTTTCTATTGTGTTGTGCCTAATTTGAATTTTTGAAACAAAGATTAAGACCTTCTATTCAAACACAAAAACTTGAGGATATGAATAATGTCATGGCAATCTTATGAATAGATGAAGAGAAGGGTGAACAGCTAGAATCTTCTCTGGATTCCAACCTTTCTTTTGATGAGCAAGAAGATAATCATCCCAGTGATATCCATGAATAAGGTCATATTAATTTGCTTTATGAGGAATGTAACAAGAATATCGATAATTATGTGAATGATATTTTTAAAGAATATTTCAGCATGCCCATATATGAGGAATGTGAGGATGGCCTCTTGGATAATTCACTTGAAGAACCAGCACTCTATAATCATGGAATGGATCAACATTTTTCAAATTCAGAAATTATTTTGCTTGATTCTATTAAAGAACACAATGAAATTTCTTTTGAAATATTTGAAAGAAATCAGGTTTTAAATTCTGAGATCTTAGATGAGGAAGTTGATATCTCATTAGAAAATTGTTAAGAACATTCCTTGCATGATTCCCTTAAAGAGCATCTTGACAGTGTGTAGGTGGAGTTACAGTTTGAGCACCCTTACTGGGGTAAACAAATAATGGAAGAATTTGAAGGTTGTTAGGGGTTTTATGATCCAATAGTGGAGTACATGGAGAATCTTTGCAGTGGTAATGGTTGGCTATGTCTTTACATTAAACATCAATTCCTTTATTATAACCTCTTTCCATTAGGTTCCTTTTTTTTCTGCTTTTTATCAAGCATGAACATAAAAGTGGTTTATGGGATCATTTGCTTGATTGGATTCACTCAAAGTCAGAAGTTACTTGACTTTGCATTGATGCTTAGTAAGTAGGGTAGGTAAGTAGATGTGAATAAGCTCCACATGGCGAGCATTTGTTTCAGCAGTTTTCAGTTTCATTTTTCAGTTTTTCAGTTTTGTTCCAACATTAGTTCAGTTTTGGTTTTCAGAGCATGTTGGGAATTTTAGAAAATTTTGGGAGCCGCCCAATGGATTTGGCACATAATCTACGGGTTTCTTTGCTAGCTCATAGGGAGGATAGTATCCTGAGTTTGAGCCAGATGTTATCACAATTTATGGGATAACTATTTAGTGAAGGTTTTGGCCATCAAAAATAGAAATAATGTTATAAATGTTTATATCATATAACCCTTAAGGTCGTTGATGAATTTCTGTAGGTGTTGGAAGGGGGATTTTGAGGGTAATAATACGAAAAAAAAAATTGAAGGAATTGTGATTTTTGACCTTGAAATGTTCATGAATGAGGAAATACATCCTAAGGAGAATTTGTTGACAGGAAACGAACAGTCGCAATGCTCAGCGCCGAAAATCAATAGTTAAAATTCATTTTTGTCTAAGGAAAATTGGGATTGGAAGTACAGAAGAGGTAAAAAGTGGGTTATAAAAGTTGAAGTTTCAACTTCCTCCTTCTACGATCCAGGTTCCACTTTTTTCTAGATCCAACAGCTCAAAAAGTTTCCTCCCAGATTAACAGTACGGAAAGAATCAGCAGGGCGGAGATCGAAAATAGGGAAACCAAAGAATTGGTCATGAAAAATGGTGTTTTAATTTTCCGCGGTCCACTTTCCAAGTTTTGCTAAAAGGAGGAAGAATAAAGGTGAAGGTATAAAAGTAAAGTTCAGTTGGACAAAATGCTAGAGTCCCGATTTCCAATTTCCATTATACGGGATTGGACGGTAGAAGATGAAGCCAGGATAAATCAACGGTGCAGAAAGGAGGAAGAGTGGGAAGTAAAAGTTGGAATTGGGAAAATACAAGTTCGGTCCGAGAAAGCGAAAGTTATGATTTTTGATATCCGTTAGATCTATGGTCAAAAATTCTTCCTCGCAGATCAACAGTGTGGAAAGAAAGAAGAAGGGTAGATATCGGGAACCAAAAATACAAAGGTTTTGGTCCTAAAAAGATGAACTTTCGATTTTTGATATCCACTAGATCTATGGTCCATAAACCATCCTCACCTAGATTAACGATCCAGATTGGTCCCGAAGGTAAAGGTAAATTTGAAGGCCAGAAGCTGAAAAAGACAGGATTTTGAAGGGATTTTGGGTTTCCCTCAAACCTCATAGCAACGGTTGAAAGTAGATCCAATGTAGATCAACGGTGTAGAAAACATAAGGGCAGAAAGGATGATGCGGAGGTAGAAAATGAAGAATTGAACCATGGAAATGCCTTCATCGTGTATTCTTCATTTCGCAGACCATAACTCAATGGTGCAGAATGAATCTCGGTATGAGATCTACGGTCCAAAATGAGTTTTGCTGGTAAATTTTAGAGATGGAGAAAAAACACTGTAGGCCATGGTGAAAACCCTCCAAAGGGTCGTTTTCATCATCCTTGTTGTCAAAACTCCTAAATTGATTCATCATACACGCTCCTGCATGTGTTTTTTGTTTTATTTCATGATCATGGTAGATCATCCAGATCATTGTTTGTTATGATTTTCATCACTATACTGAAACTATTTTTGGTCGTGTTTTGAGGTTTGTCTCAGGGGTATCGGAAGCTATAAATATGCCTTCCATAGAGGGAAACGAGGTGGGAATCTATGAGGTTCAGGAATATGTAAATTGTGATCTACCTTTAATAAAGTTGTAGAGTTAAATGTGTGTTGTTTTTGCAAAGATTCTTGTGTGATTCATAGTTACAGTCTGTCACTTTCTTTCCTATGTGCATGTCTTCTTGTTAATCTTTCCATTATGTGTTCTTCATTCCTGGAATAATTTTATAATAGTTCATAATTCATATTTTATGCTCTGGTTATTTTTTTCAAGTATCCACCAAAATATTTCCCTCTAAAATTGATGCATAATTCATCCTTAGATGCTCCATGTTGATGGATTGTTCTTATTCCCTCTTTATCACTAGACAAACAACTATTTGGCTCTAACCGAGTTCTACCTTGCCTCTATTGATCTTCACCTGCAAATTGTTCTGTAACTCATCTATAATTTGTGACTCCATATCCCAATTGTGCTTACCCTATTTCAACCATGAACTCAACCTAAATTTGTTTTATCTTTAAATCTGGCCTTGATAAATATCATGTGAGAGATCCCTCTCTGGAAAGGAAGAAGCCATATCTCCTTTCCTAAAGTGGTTCTGTTGTTACCTCTGGATTCACTCTCCACAATATTGGGTGCAATTCTAAGTGCTAACATGGATGAACCATTAATCCATCATAGTGTCGGTTTTAATTTTATCATGAGTTTCAACTCACATCCAAAAGTCATTCAAGGACATTTGGAATATTTGTCCTAGGGAATTTAAACCAAATTAGGCACCACTTTTGAAATCCTTAATCTCATACATGTTTTTTTGGGTAAGGAATATGTGGAAACACTCTTCACCTGACCTCAAGGAAGGGTTTTTGAAATTCTACTCTTGAATCCAAATGTTGCATGGACTCTACTAAGAAAAACCCTAGTTTGCAAAATTGTGGAATAGAATAAGTTCTTTCCAATTGATCCATGGTATAGGGGTGTGACATTCTGGATTCCCATGTCATGAATCCAACAATATTAACCGTTCATCCATTAGAGTCCTAGTTTTTGTTTTATAGTTAGTCACAACTTGCATCCAAAACTTGTTCAAGAACATTTTCTGAATTTGTCCTAGGGCACAAAAAACAAACCATTCGAAGTCTCTAAAATCTCTAATATTTTTCATGTTTGTTTGGGAACGAAATACATGGAAACAATATCCAAAAAACATTAAGGTTGGGTTTCCAAAATTCCACCCCCAAATCCAAAATTTGCATTTCCTCTTATTGAGCAAAATTATGGTTTAAGAAATTATCGAGTAAATCAATTTCATGGCCATGGGTATATTCCTCTACTTGGATTCCCGTGTGATGAATTCAACATGATTGACTATTAACCCATTAGATTGATAGTTTTCATTTTATTGTGAGTTGCAACTCGCATCCAAAAGTTGTTCATGGACATTTGGTGAATTTGTCCCAGGGCATATAAACCAAATCATGCAACATGTTTGAAATTCAGAAGTCATTGCATATTTTTTGGGGAAATGAATACAAGGAAACTCTCTATACCTAAAATCAAGGGTTTTCAAAATTCCACTTCCGAATCCAAATGTTGCATTGCCTTTACTAAGGAAAACCCTAGTTTGCAAAATTGTGGAATATAACAATTCACTGTAAAAGGATCCATGGGATAGGGGTACGAATAGCTATATTACCACTTCAAAAATCCAATGGGATTGATTGTTCACCCATTAGAGTCCTATTTTTCATTTTATAGTGAGTTTCAACTTGCATCTAAAACTTGTTCAAGAACATTTGCTGAAATTGTCCTATGGCAGAAAAACCAAACCATTTTATTTTTTGTAAAAATGTAATCTCTTGCATGTCTGTTTGGGAAATGAATACATGGATGCACTCTCCATGAGACATCAAGGCAGGGTTTCCAAAATTTCACCTCCAAATCCAAAAGTTGCATCGCCTCTTACTCAGCAAAACCCTTGTTTAAGAAATTGTTGAGTAGATCAAGTTAGTGGTCATGAACCCATGGGATTTGGTTTCCCCTAAGTGTATTCTCATGTCAAGAATCCAATGGGGTCGATCATTCTTCCATTAGAGTGTTGTTTTTCATTTTATTGTAGTTGAAAATTGCATCCAAAAGTTGTTCAAATACATTTGGTGAGTTTTTCCCATGGAATATAAACCAATTAGGAAACATTTTTGAAATATGTAAGATCATGCATTTTTGTTAGGGAAATGATTACATGGATACAATCTCCACCTGACCTCAAGGTATGGTTTTTAAAATTCCACTCCCGAATCCAAATGTTGCATTTCCTCTACCGAAAAAAATGCTAGTTTACAAAATTATGGAATATAACAAGTTCGTGTCAATGGATCCATAGGATAGGGGTGAACTTTGTTGGATTCCCATGTCATGAATCTAATGGGATTGATTGTTCATCCATCGAAGTCTTGGTTTTCATTTTATAGTGAGTTGCAACTCGCATCCAAAACTCATTCGTGTACATTTTCCATATTTGTCCCAGGGCACAGAAACCAAAACATTTGGCATTTCTAAAATATGTAAGCTCATGCATGCTTGTTTTTGTAAGGAATACATGGAAACACTCTCCATGGGACATTGAGGAAGGGTTTTGGAAATTTCTTCTCTGAATCCAAAGCTTGCATTGCCTCTTACTGAGCAAAACCTTGGTTTAAGAAATTGTCTAGTACATCAAGTTTGTGGCCACAAACCCATGGAATGGGGGTGCCTCTATTGTTATTTCCATGTCACAGATCCAATGTGATAGAATTTTCATCCATTGGAGTGTTGGTTTTCATTTTATTGTAAGTTGCAACTCGTATCCAAAAGACGTTCAAATAAATTTGGTGAATTTGTCCCAGAGCCTATAAACCAAACCAGGAAACAATTGAAATCCATAATCTCATGCATGTTTTTTTGGGAAAGGAATACATGAACATACTCTCCACCTAACCTCAAGTTAGGTATTTCAAAATTCCACTCCTAAATCCAAATGTTGCATTGACTCTATTGAGAAAAACCTTAGTTTGTAAAATTGTGGAATAAAATAAGTTCCCGTCAAAGTATCCATGGGGTAGGGGTGTGGATAGATGGATTCCAACGTCACAAATATAAAATTATTGTCCATTCATCTACATGTGTCCTGGTTTTTTTATTTATAGTGAGTTACAACTCTCATCCAAAAATCATTCAAGGAAATTTGCCAAATTTGTCCTAGTGCACAAAAACCAAACCGTTTGACATTTCTAAAGTTTGTAATATATTGCATGTTTTTTTGGGAAATGAATACATGGAAAAAATCTCCATGGAACATCAAGGTAGGTTTTCCAAAATTTCACCTCGAATGCAAAAGTTGCACTGCCTCTTATTGAGAAAATTTTTGTAATTTGTACACCCCTCGCGTGAATTAATCAAAATAATAGTAAATTTCCATCATAGTGTACATGTGAAAGTATATGCAAGGATATCAATATAGGGAGTTATGGCCACTTTCCCTACCTTCAATGCTATGCATCCATTAGGACCACATATTTCCCTCCCATGTAAGGTGCTTCTCTGGAATTGGCCTACATGGATAATTTTGAGGTGAAAAAGGTGATATGATACACTTGGATACTCCAAAATGTGGGTGATCCTTTTGATTCCCTAAACCTACAATGGACCCCCAAACCCTAAAACAAACAAAAAAAACTCAACCTACCATGGCCCCCAAAACCCTAAAATAATGTTTTATAAAACTCATTATAAAATGAAAACCATGACTTTGATGGATGAACGGTTTATCCCATTGGATTCATGACATGGAAATCCATGTGGCTATAACCATAACCCATGGATCCATTGATAATAACTTGTTCTATTCCATAATTTTGCAAACTATGAATTTTCTGAGTAAATGCAATGCAACATTTGGATTCAGGAGTAGAATTTTGGAAAATATGTCTTGAGTTCAGTTGCATATTCTTTCCATGTATTCATTTCTCAAACAAACACGTGAAAGCTTATGGATGTCAAAAATGTTTCATGGTTTGGTTTATACTCCCTAGGACAAATTCGCCAAATGTCCTTGAATGACTTTTGGAAGTGAGTTTCAACTCACAATAAAATGAAAACCATCGCTCTTACAGATGAATGGTCAATCCCATTGGATTACCTACATGGGAATCAAGGTAGGTCAGGTGGAGAGGGTATCCACATTCATTTATCAAACAAACATATGCAAGCATATGGATTTCACCCCTCGATGAAACTTAGGAATCCTTCTTCTAGGTGTTCTTCCTATGTTGGAAAGATAATCTACCCTTTTATTGTTAGTTCAAAGAACTTAATAGTAAGGGATGGAATGAAATTGTGCCATTAGGATTAGAATTATTAGACTTATATTTTTATTCAAAATTAATGCAAGACAAAGAGATTATGAAGCAATAAAATGATGATGGAAAAGTCCCAAACAACTATAATGTTCTTGAACTCATATGCCTTCGGTCATTATTGTCCTTGGAATGCCACTAGGGATTCCGACCCATTATTCATTGGAATCCCTATGTCCTAAGAGAAATCAAATTAAAAATCTCTTCTAGTATAAGATAAAGGAATCCCTTACACTTATCACCCCTTATTACACTATCACTTATCAAGTGTGATAGTAGGATAAATGGGAATCTAGAATTTGTAATGAGAGAAAGGAGGAAAACTAGATTAACTAGGGATGAAATTGGATACAAGATAGACAACATGGGATGTGCGAACTTGAATAAGGGATATACAAACTTTTTAGTAGTTTTTTTCACCTTTTTCCATCCTTTTTTGTGTCCTTTTTGTCTTGTCTTTGGTCACACAAGATATGATACAATGTGATGAAAATCACGATTTAAAGTGACATATTTGAGATGCAAGGAAGCACAAAAGAGATGCCATGAAAAGAAACAAAACAAAATAAGCCTGCAATTACTAAAGAAAATAAATAGGACTTGAAATTGATGTGACACAAGAATTGTCCCCGTGACATTTCTAGAGGTATTTTCCTAGATCTTGAAGACTTGTTGACTATCCAATAAGGAAAGAAATAGTGTAGTCACAACTTTGTGATCGATATATTTAAACTCTTCATTTTCCACAACACCCACCCAAAATTTGTGATTAATATCTTTGATATATTTAAGCCAAAGAAGGTGTGAAAGACATACACATGAGGAGTGTTTGTCTTGTTGGGGGAAGGATTAATATTTGAAGGCACAAATATCAATGATATAAATTACAAATATTTACAAATATAAATATATATGGTACATTTTCCATGTACTCACTAATTCTCACCATTTCCTCCATACTTAGAGGAAATTGTCCCTATTGTGAAGTTATTTGTATGAATATTAAGTTCATGTACATACCATAGGCTCATCCCAAGGAGAATACAATATTTACCTATCCAAAACCCTTTCTATAGAAAAATTAGAAAGCCATAGACAACATCAAAGAGCTCCAACATGTATCACACTAGTAAGTCCTTCAAGGAAATACATCTCCTCTTATCCAAGTTCTAATTCCTCTCCTTGCCCATCCATTTCATGTTCAATGAGATTGTTTTGGGAATCCTTTATTACCTATTCTTTCATATTTTCTTTTAGCGGTTGGTTAATGGAACACCCACCCTCTTCATTTTTAACAACCTTCAATAATTCTCTTCCTTTCCCACTTCAAACTTCTCTCTTGGTGATGCTTTATCTCCCTTGCTTCCTAAACCTTTGGTTTTGGATCCTCCTCTCCATTGGATTTGTTAGGTATCACTTTTTTCCTTTCCTGGATAGATTGGTCTCTAGAAGGAGTCAAGGTTGCATGGGTTGCATCTTGAGTTGGTTTTATCTCATTTCCATTCCTTGAAGGGAATTAAAATGTTGACCCTGTCAGTGCCTAGGGGTTTAGAAATTAATTAAAACAATTCCACCTAGGAAATTTTGATAAATTAATAGTATAGAGGAATCTATTAAATTGAATTTCCAATTTTGATTTTTTATGTAATTAATTATTATGGAGAATAATTATTTTGGAAATGATTTTTAATTGCACTAGAATACAACAAGGTGCACTAGGAAAACCAAATTTCTTAGGATTAAAAATGGAAACAATACAAAAGCAGGAAAAATCAATCTATCATAAAAAAAACAGTTAAAAGCAGGGAAAAGAAAGGTAGTTTGAAAAGCAGGAAAGTGTAGAAAAAGTTTCCAGTCATAAAGAAGGAAACTTATTTTCAAGGAGGGTGCAATTTAAAATTTATTTAAAGGATGAAAATCAAGGAAACATTTCCTAAAGCTTAAACTTTCTAATCTCCTCAAGGAAGGCACACTCATGGGTTGGGGTTAGGGTTTGCAAGTGGATAACTTGCTCAATAGGTTGGATGACTTGCTCAATAAGTCACTAAGTATATCAATGAATTCTTCCAACTACTTTGAACAAATTTTGATCATTATTGTTTTGATGTTAAATGAAGCATAGCTTCTTGTCTGATTGATGTGCCTCCGCTACCTTAGGTGATGTGCCCCAAGATTTCCCATTCTCTTCTCTCTTCCATTCTATTCTTTAGTGCAGAAAAATAGAGCCAAGGAGAAGAAATTTAAGACCAATATAAAGCTCATATATCATCCATTCAGCCTTGTAAATCGATCTCCAGTGAAGGATACTTCACTTATTCTCTCAGGAATGTAAGATTGGTGTCGAGTGTTGGTTTCAAGCTTCTATTCTTCAGTATTGGGAACCATTGAGGGAGATCATATCCTCAATAATATTTATGATATTATAATATATTTATTAACATTATTATATCTTACACATAGAAATATTTCTGCTCCATGTGGTTGTAAATCCAAATTTTTAGTGAGAGAGGCATTTCAATACTCATTTAATGAGCCTTTTGTAAGGTTTTATGCACTGACAGTGATTATATGGAAATGATAATTATATTTGAGTTTTATGCTTCTTATTATAGTCTTATAAACCTATTATAATAATTATTTTCATATCTTATAAATTACATAATCAAATTTCATCTTTAATTGCTTACATATGCTCTTTAGCTAGTCAAATTTGACTAGTTTTACTGTTTTCGATGCCATGGTTGTTCGATATGCCCAAATTTAATTATGTAAGTTTATGTATGTCATAAAATCACCAAAAAAAACAAAATAACTCACATAAACATATTTATTTTAGTTCATACCATGTTTGGAAGACCTCCTATGCGTAAACAATCTCTAGGCCAAATTTCCTAGTTTTTAGGAAAACACACCCAAACACTTCCTAAATATATAGAAATATTATGAGCCTACCTAAATGTATAATTTATTCCTAAATATAGACTTATAAATCTCCTAATCATTCCTTATCCTTTGTTTCTTGGAATTGGTTGTTTAAATCTCAGTTTGCACCAGTTGGGACACCTAAAAGGGCCCAAAATATAGGTTCTTAGGGATCTTAAATTTCAGTCTCCAAACCTGTCTTTTGGTTTCTCCAAATAAATCTCTACCATATAAGTTTTTTTCATTACTTCTTATGTTTTTCCTTGCTGAAAAATTGTTTAATGACATTGTACAATTTTATTCCACTTTTGATAATATTAGCAGTAAAAGTTAATATTTCAGATTTGATTTAGATCAGGGATATTAGAGTGGTATCAAAGCACTTTCCTCCACTCTTTTTGAAATTAATCTCAAGTTGAATAAAATTTCAGCCATGTCCTACTCTTATCATGACTATGATGAGTAGTATGAAGAGTACTGTAGACAATATGAAGAAGAAGAAATCCTCTATGTTGATGGGGAAGTACCAAGATATGACTATGATGACTTCTATGTTTCAGCATATGATGAAGTCATGAGGCATAGATTTATAAATTATGGGTTCTCTTGTAGAGGTAGTCCAAAGGAGCCATCTATTTACCTTTCATATTATTGGGGATTGAGTGATGGACTTTTGAAGCACCTTTCTTTCCAAGAGTACTGCTATCTTGAGATACAAAAGTTATTCAAAGATCCATACTACAAGATAAATCATGGAAATGATTTCACATATGGTGGATGAAATGCGCAAGAAAGTGGGAACTATATGCTTGCCACCTGGAGCCAAAAGAAATAAATAGGTGAAGCATATTCTATGGCAAGAAGAGATCCAAAGATCTTTTGGTTCTATAAAAACTAAGGAAGAGGAAAATGAGGCCCTAAATCCATTATCAATCATTGAAAAGGACCATGATCCACTTAGTTCTTCAAGTGGTCAAGAAGAAGGGTTCCACAAGGAGGAGCATAAGTGACTCCAAGGTGACTTTGAAAACGTTGGAAATACACTCCTTAATGATGAGGATTTTAGATATGAAGAAAGTGAGAAAAATATTATGGTGGAGTCTACTTTTGATGCAAATCCTTATTCCTACACTCAAGATAGAGAAGTTTCCTGGAGGAAAATAGAAATGAAGTAGAGGAATATATTCATGAGTTGGAGTGCAAGTCACTACAAGACGACTACATGGGAGAATAAAGTGAAGATGAATGCACATCCAACTTCCTTGTGGGTGATTTCCAGATCACTGCTAAGGATGTTGGTTCATATGAGGGTGGTGAGACATATTTTGGATCATATCCAAAATAATATTATAAATCATATTTACAGTCATCTATTGAGACTCCTAATGAAGAAGAACACAAGGCCGCACCATTTGGGTGTGAACCTGAGAAATTGGTGGAAGAGAAGGCCACCATAGTGTGCCTACATGAAGATGATGAAGATGAAATTCCAACGTATGATGTACCTTATGATTTTGCAAAGATCACATTTCATGGAAGCCTTCAGAGTTACCCTCCACTTCATATCATGGAAATGATTTTGCAAAAGATTCTAAAACTGACTGGTATGTTGAGAATGAGATTTATGTTGTGGATCCATGCCACAAGAAAGATGATATTATGTTTCAGCCATTGTAAGGAGAAAATTTGGTGGAGGATACTCGTTTAGTGGATCACTAAAGGAGTACAAAGATAAGCATATGGAATCCATGAGGAACCTTGTTGACAGCAATTCCTTGGTGGAAAGATGTTGTTGGAAAGATTCTAGAGGAAATTTGGAAGGAGACGCCTTACTAGAAGAGTTCATAGCAATTAAATAAGGCATGATCAATATGAGGGAGAGCTATATGAACTTACTATATGATAGAGAACATATCCTCATGGTGGCTGAAATGTACCATTGTTCATTCAAGAAGGAAGAAGAAGAGTTTGAAAGACTCCATAGAAAATTGGAGGCTATATATGATTCGTTGAAGAGAACCCAAGAAGTTGTTCAAGAGTAAAGGTTGCATATTGATCAAATTCAAAAGGAGTTGAATGTTCCACACCCTCCATATTACATGGAAAATGATCATGTGCACATGGTAGGAGCTACTTTGTATGTGTTGGAGGAACCTCATGTGAAGGACAAACATGAGGAAAGTTCATATTTGCAAGTGTTGGTGAAGGAAGATACCATAGAATATATTGATTAGACACTTATCTCATTGCATGAGTACATTAAAGAGGATATACCATTTAGATATGTAATAAAATACACTTATTTGTCCAAGGATTGGATAATTGAGTAGATAGTGGAAATTGAGACCCAAGGTTGCATAAGTCTAGCTTGCAAATGTAAATTATTTTTATTAAGGCATGATTTAGAAGAAGGACCCCATGATATTCATATGTGGAAAGGAGATTTTACTTTAGAGGAGGTGGCTAATCACATTCCATAAGGACCAAAAAATAAAATTCCTTATTCATCCATTTATTGGGTGGATAAAGACATCATTGAAATGAAGACTTTGGGAGCTAAATGATTATTTTATTTTTGCAATATTGTTTTTGTTATAACCGCCATTGTCTTGACATGTGAGAAGAAAAAAGGATTTATTTTGTAGCCATTAGATACCTCATTCACACATGCACATGAGGTGCATTCTTATTTGCATGGGATTGAGGAGTTGGAGGTCAAGCAAGATAAAGACCAAGCACTTGCACTATTTCATAGAAATTTGGAGTTGCCTCTTGGTGGAAATTGTATAATTTTGGAAGAGGCACAAGATGATACATATTATGGACCAATAAAAGGAGATAAGGATCCATACACATTATTGGTTGATGAATATTTCAGAAATTTCAATTTGGTTCATAAATTTTCATCTTATGCACTTCCTATTACTACCACGGTGAGGATAGTAAATGGGTGAAGGGATTTTCCTTGTTGGTGCTACAAGAGGAGAAGGAGGCTCCCACGTCTATTCATTATGACTTTATGAATGCATAATTCCATTCCCAACAACAATATAGGAATCCACTTGCATTATGTGATGCCTCCTTCATTCCCTTGCACCCATTGAGTGGACCTGGTGGCAGAGAGTTGAGCCATTAGAGTTGGGAATGTTGGGCTCTGAAATTACCCCTTTTTTACCCTACTCTATTTTACCCTTTTTCCCTATTCTTGCATCATGTTTACATATGAATCCTTACTCTTTCCATGAAAAACAAACATGAAGACCTAAGGTATCAATCATTATTATTTATCTCATTTCATGTTTGATTTTACTTATAATTATGGACTTTACCTTTTATCTGTGTTGATATGTAATTGGTTTCAAAGAAGGATTAAGAATTTCCAGATGTCTCTGTGATGTCCCCAGTTTTGAGCTCAGTTACATTAAAGGTACATGATGTATATATTGTAATTAATTGTGGTGAGGAGCTAAAAGAAAAAGCCCCACCATTGATTTAGTTGTGAATGTTCGGAAATCAAGATCGTTGCCGATGGTATATCGTGCTACCTGACACACTATAGTATTGGCATCATGTAAATATGCACATCAAATAAAATAAACCCACAGCCAGCTACAACGATGCAACGTTAAATCAAAAGGGCATGATTTCCTAAGGTTAAGGGGGGGGGGGGGGGTTGTCTAACTGTGGGAACCTTTAGGGGGGAAAGCCACGTGTCAGCACCCTGTTTATTTTTCTCGCCTTCCCTTGTCTCATCCAACCACCACTTTAATGTTATGCTGAGTTGTTGAGGCAATTATTGCTGGAAGTGGAGGGTGGCAGGACTGTCAGTCTTTGCCACATGCTCACTCCACCAACCGTCTCTCCACCTTCACGTGGGTAAGGGAACCACCACTATGCCACTCTCTTGGCCATTGGGGTTCACTCTCACACAGGGACGTGCAAGGGACCGGTTCATATTCCTTACACAGAGATGAGTTAAGAAGGGGGGTGCAATTTCTTGTGGAGGGTTCACCTTTCTCTCTCTCGCACCTTTTTACTAGTCTATGGTTGTGTTCTTTCCTCTTGATCACACATAGAGTCGACGTTTGTTGCCTCCACCATTGCCGGACTGTGAAGGATCGCTATAATTTTCTATTGTTGTTCATGGGTTGTTGTTTTCCATATTTTGTTGGCTATGATATCCCTTGTGAATTAGTTGTTGTAGGTTGCATGTTCTCCTTCTTCCCAGGCTAAGAGTTTGTTTACTCTTCCACTTTCGGGCTGAGTAACTTTGGATGTCATTTCTTGTTGAGGAAGACTGTTGTTTCTCCACATTTGATGGCGGAGTTGCCAATGCGATTTGGGTTACTGTAGGTTGTGGTGGAGTTTTTTTGGCCATGATAGGGCCAAGAATGACTCAGGGATTGTCTTCCCATATCTGAGATGTGATTTTATGTTTTTCCTTGTCAATGTTGGGAGTTTGGCTTTGTTCCCATTTGCAGACTGTGTATTGTTGCCATCGTTTGTTCGGGATGTTGTCTTCCCCTGGTTTTGGGTTGCTTCTTGGTTGCTGAGGCTGCAGACGTCCTTTGGGGATTGTTGCTGAGTTGTTTTGGCCATGCTAGGGCCAAGAACAAATTTGAAGCATGGTTTGACCTAAACTGTGTTTCACCTTTTTGTTTGGGGTTATCACCCTGTTGTCTTTTCCTTCTTCACAAAGCTATGAACTGTTTGTTTTACTGCGGCATGCAGTGGTTGGTCTTTGGAATATTGAGAGTAGGATTAGAGGGTGGGTATGCTTGAGAAAACTCATGTTTGGAGCCACTCAAACAGAGTTAGACTGCTGGCTTTCTTCTCCACAACCCTTTAAGAATATTGGAAGAGGAAGTCAGGGCCTAAGGGACTGTGAAGCAGAGAAAGGACTGATTCCTGGTGTCAAGAGTGTGGATGTATTAAAAGTTAGGTTAAATCTAGTGTGGGCATCCTTAGCTCTCCATTGAGGCCACCATCTTAGCATTTAGCCTTTCCTAGCTCCTTGATGGCCTGATAAAACCCACTATGGGGGCTTGGATGATTTGTGTACCTTGGCTATGTGTAAGCCTACTTTGACCCTTATTCCTTGAGGAATCATGCCCAGCTTAGGGGTGGCAGTGTTGTTGAGAGATTGATGGGCATGCTGGCCTATGGTTGGGTGGAACGTTGCAGCGACATAGCTAGTTGTGGGATGAGTTATATTAGATGAGTATTCTTGACTATGTTGTGCATGATAGAGGAGAATTTTCAAAAAATTTCCTAAGTGTTTGGTCGTTGGCACATCGAAACACTTAGACAGATGGATCGCCAATTCTTAGTTGGTTGAGCGCCACCGTTGCGGATGGCTAGACCACTATCCTTCCGACGAATAGAGCCTCCGACCTCCGATGGCGCAGAATTTCAAAAATTTTCTAAGTGTTGACTTCGTCGGCCATTGGAGCATGTTAGTTGTGCAAATCCCCAATGAAAATTAGAAGGAATTAGATGATCTTGCGCCGCCGTTGCGGATAGCTAGAGGACTATCCTTCCGACGGATAGAGCCTATGACTATCGATGCCATAGAGGAAGACGTTTCGACAGCCGACGCAGTAAATAAAGTTCAAAAATTTTCTCTAGGGCCCAAAATCATCGGCCATTGGAAGACGATAGTGGTTCGTGTGCCCGTCGTTGTGGAATATTAGACCACTAGTCTTCCGATGGGAAAAGTTCTGATTGCCGTTGCCGATCAGAAAAGAAGACTAAAGAGAAAAATTTCAAATTTTTTTCTAAGTCATAGAATCATTGATCATTGGCGATGGTTAGTTGATCACATCGCCAATGATTAGGTGATTCAGTTGCCGATGAGCTACTTCGGATAAAGTTAGTTGATCGAGCATCCACCGTTGCAGCTGATTAGTAGACTATTCCGCTGATGGACATTGTTTCGACCGCTGATAGACCCATGGCTATGGAAGGCATAGAGAGATCATGGGCCGCTGTTGTGGCCATATAAAGAAGAACTAATCACTCGATGTTCATCAAGCGCTGATGCAGCAAAATCCTAGTTGCTCTGACCGTTGACAAAGTCGTGAGCTGCAGAAGATATAGTTCAATTGTGGGCCGCCGTTGCGGAAGCTGAAGGGACTAACCATCCGATGCGTGGGGCACCTGGCCACTAACGCAACAGGTTATTCTATGCTATCAGTGATGAAGTTCAGAGCAATAGATGATACTGGGGATGAAAATAGACCAAGGAATTGTCGATGAAACTCGAAACAGTAGCTGAGCAACTCGCCGATACAGCGAAATAAATTAGAGGTTTCAGCCGCTGAAACACCGGAAGATTAGTAAAGAGAGGACCCAATGAACAATCGGTTTTCTCACCGATGAAACTAAAAAAAGTAGAGGAATGGATAGACGATGAGTAGCGAAGAAGATTAGTGATTTTGGCCGCTGAAACATCATAACAATAGTTGGAAGGAGACTCGATCCTGTACAAGGAAATTTGGGTTTTTCAAAGGTGGATTTTTCGAGCAAATTCCAACTATTTTTTAGTGGATTTCAGAAGACCATTAGTGGATTATAGGGCTGAAAAGGAAGAAAATTCCAGGTGATTGAAGTTAGCATTCCCGACCAAAATATAGTTGTTTGTTTTTCCATCGTTCTAGAAGTGGTGTGGTTTTCACACCCAAGGTCAGAATGAAGCATGTGGATAGGCGTCGGAAAGCTTATCTAGCGGGGAACAAGGGAAAGTCACCAGAATCTGAGTGTGGAGAAGAAAATGCTAGTGATTACGTGAAAGAGAAATGTGTTGTTGTCAATGTGGACAAATCCAGGAATTGCAGCAAGACCATGAAGTCAAACCAGTTGTTGTGTGGAAGAGGAGTTCCATGCAAAGATGAAGGACTTGAAAAGGGAAATTTCCTTAAACCCTGTCTTGCTAATTATGATTACAAGTTTTATACATGAAATGTATGAGGATATGCCTTGCATGCATAGGATATTACATGTTGATAAGAATAGTGAGGATTGTACATTAATAATGAGCCACTAATGATAATTATTGCATTGGTGTTGGCATTAGTGGAAAAACCAACGACAACATGGACATGGATGAATATGTTTCTGATGTTGACAAATGTGACTAGAAACCCTATGAAGAAAGGGATAAGGCAACAAGTCTAGAATCAAAAGTTGGTGAGTAAATTCTGGAATCTCCTGCAAAGGACCAACCAAACTGGTAATGTCAAGGATGTAAGTAGGACCCATGAAGGTAAGAGTTTAATTATGACAATTGCCTAGAGTGGTAAAGGTAAGAGATCTCATACCATGTGGATATTTAAATGTTATACTACCTTCATATAGAAATATTTCATGCCTATATTATGTTGCTATGAGCTTAGTAGCCCGAAGAAAGTAAGCACTGATGATCTTGATTATAGTAATGCATCCTATTTGAAGTAGTCACGGTTAGGCCATGCATGGTATGTTTGAATGCATAGTATTCCTAAATCAATGCAAGGTAGCATTGAGTGGATATGCATTAAAAGATTTCATAAATCTTGTAGTTATGCATTGAATGGATGCATATGAAGGGTGCAAGTAAATGATTACCTAAGTATGGGTGCAAATGTTGTGATGCATTGCATGAATGCATTAAGATAGCACATGTGATATTATGAATGACTAATGGCTGAAATGATGAATTGATGACAATTCTGGAACCATTTCAAGAGTTGTTATGAATGCAGGATAGTAAGTACATGAAGAGGGTATCAGGATCAATTGGCTACCAGAAATGCTCTATGGAAGGGAAAGGTGGTACAAATGATACGCTTGTGAAGTAAGGAGTATCTAAATGTTTCATTTAAATTACATGAATGATGTGACTATACCCTGTAATCTAAAGTATGATAATTATTGCGTGAAGTAAATGAGTTTTGGTAATAATGATGTGATTAACAGCTAGAAGTATTGGAATTTTACAAATTCTAAAAATGCTTTAGTGATTGTTGCAGCAATGAAAAGGTTATATGCATCAGGACTTGCTAAGTGCTCGGCTGATTGAAGTTCAGGCTTCAGGTAGATTGTTTGGAGCATGGAAATGAAATTAAGACCATGAAAAATGCCAGAATCTACCATGTGAAAGAGCCTAACCTTATGAGAAGAATCTCATGGCTATGAAAATAGTTTGTATGCATAATTGGTTGTTAAATTTGAATTGTGAATTTTGGATTTAAGAAATTTCTAACAACTACTAATCACTATTAGATGACATAAGATTGTGTCAGGAGGACGCATTGTAAGTGGATTTTCATGTTAGGCTAGTGAGCATAAACTTATAATGGGCATAGTAGAGTTGCTTACAAGAGACCCACAATTGAGGATCACCTCATTGCCAAGCAAATCAATTTCTGTAGTAAACAGAGTTGCAAATTCTCATTGAATTTAATTACTAATGTCATTGCTTGGTTATGGAACAATCAAATTTGGATTGTGTTATCAGATAATGATTGACTGTTTGGCTATTTGATGAATGTGCCATGGGTATACACTATAGGAAGAACATGTGTGATGGCCTGCAGAAGCCAAACTTCATGGGAAGGTTTTCCCTTATCTTGGAAATGGGTTTCGGGTGAAACTCCATTGGACATTTTGGGAATGTCTCATCTGCACTACATGTTTGGTAAGCAACATGAGTGAGATGGTATAGGTTATGTCGGTAAGACATGTGTGGATACAAAGTGTAAAGAGGAATTGGGATGGCAAACTGAGGGACTGTTAAATCAGAGAAGGGACCCCCCATTCCTCCTCAACGAAGGAATACTGCCTCGGCAAATGGATAAGTGTTCGGTAACCCTAGCTAAGAATATGCATGTCAATTGTTGAATTCAATATGTAGAGCATGTTTTGATTTTATTTCCATTATGGAAGATTTCTTGAGTGTGAATATGGCCTACATGGCACACACCAGAAAAGGGTGCACACTCTTCCGATGTCGGATCATGGAAGGACTTTTCAATATTGATTACACCCTAGGGAGTGGATGCAATCCTGGTGTCTCAATACTTTATAGTGAATGGTGTGAAATGTGGTTACAATTTTAGAACAATAACGCTAACGAATATGCTTATACTATTTGTGTTGTCAGGCTAAACAGATGTAGTTTGGTATTATACACTAGATGGGTAATGGCTTGAGCTCATCCTACCTCCTACTAAAGAGCACAGAGAAGGAGACATTCCTAAGGGAATGTCAACTGAGAGAAGGGACTGGTCTCCTGTGTGATATGGGGTAGTGAAACATTCCTGAGGGACTGACAACTTAGAGAAGGGAATGGTCTCTTGTGTGATATAGGGTAGTGGAATTAGAGCTCACTACTGGAAATGGAACCTAGAAATGGTCGTTTATTGTTGATATAAGTGCAGGCGATTGTTGACGGTCTGATAAACCCAATTGAAGGTTGGCTTGACTGTGCCTGATATATGTATAAAAGGATGTTTTGAAGCAGCCTATGTGCTGGCCTAACATCCAAGTCCATAGGCGATCCCTAGGCTTGCAAAGCGAAGCAGGATCCTGTGGACCAATGAGAAAACGCACAATACAGATAAGTATTGGATTATTTTGCAATATCTTGCTTATGAATATATGTGTGTATATGATTTGGTTATGATGTTTTAAGATCTTGTTTAAAGAGGTAAAAATCGATGAGAATAAACTAAACATGTGAATCGATTCAATGTTTTAATATAGGTATCACTGTAAGCGAGGACGATGAGAGCATCCTAGGGGTGCATGTGGACATGTGACTGTCCTGAAGCGCTCAGAATGAGTAGTAATGAAAAAGGTGCTAGTGAGACTGTGAAGTTCCTAGCAGTCGAGACAAACCATGCGGGGAGGCTCCATGGTTGAGAGGTATGAAATAGACTAGAGACACTAAGTGTCATGACCAAGAGGGATTGGTATAGCATTCATGGTGAAGTGAAGAAGGCTGAGAGCATGAAAATCCATAGTGGTGGTGTGGGTTCCAGGATGGAAAAAAACAAAGAGGGGAAAAAAAAACTCTTGCTGCTCTCTCTTTCCTTTTGATTATATATATATATATATATATATATATGCATTGAGAAAAAAAAAGGTTGTTGAATGCATGTATGACTGAAAATAGAATGTGTGTAATTGCTTAAAGTAAATTGTGAATGCTGGAATGGTTAATTCCCTGCCCAAGAATGGACATGAATGAGCTCATGTGCCTATTGGGAAGGCATGAAAAATATGAAAGTCTCCTCGATGAGGCTTGTACTATCATGCTAATTGGGCAATTAATTAACTGATTTTAATGCCTATATTATGCTTGGTCTAACAAAGTTTCAATGATGCATTTCACAGGTGAAAGGTGAAATCCAGTGGTGCACATTGATCATGGAAACAGACCAAAAGTTGTTGGAATTGGCTGGAAGTCTTCTCCAAATGATTTCCAGGACCCAAGAGAATCTTGGAGATATGCTCAAGATACAGAAAAGGAAGAATGAGATGAACCACCCGATTTTCCAAGACTCTATTGGTTTGAAAAAGGAGGTCAAAAGCCTTCTGGGAGCAATCTGTAAAGGCAAGGAAAGTGGACCAATGATGGGACATTCATCCAAGTGATCCATTAAGAAACATCCCAGGCATGAGGACTCAAAGGAAATTGAGCAGAAAAAAATGAAGCAACCAATGAAACGCTGGAAATGCGGAGGACATCATTTACACTGGGACTCCCCAACGAGGGAACCTAAAGAGGGCCACAACCACAAATTTCCTAGGCTTTGGGATAAGCCAAGAGCTGAGAACCAGCAAGAGAAGTTCATGGAAGCCAAGGGTCTTGGTCCGGAACGTTCAAAGTAAATAATTGAACGTGGGACAGATCTGTAAAATTTTGAAATTTTGGATGTGCAAATTGTATATGTATTCCTATGTATTGGAACATCGAGGACGGTGTTATTCCAAGGGGGAGGGGATTGTGATGTCCTTGTTTTTGACCCCAGTTACATTAAAGGTACACGATGTATATATTGTAATTAATCATGGTGAGGAGCTAAAGGAAAAATCCCCACCATCGATTTGGTTGTGAATGTTCAGCAATCGAGATCGTTGTCGATGGTATATCATGCTACCCGGCACAATATAATATTGGCATCATGTAAATATGTACATCAAATAAAATAAACCCATAGCCAGCTATGACAGTGCAACGTTAAATGAAAAGGGCATGATTTCCTAAGGTTAAGGGGGAAGGTTGTCTAACCATGGGAGCCTTTGGGGGGAAAAGCCATGTGTCAGCACCTTGTTTTTTTTGCTCACCTTCCCTTATCTCATCCAACCACCACTTTAATGTTCTGCTGAGTTGTTGAGGCAGATATTGCTGGAAGTGGAGGGTGGCAAGATTGTCAGTATTTTCCACATGCTCACTCCACCAGCCGTCTCTCCACCTTCACGTGGGTAAGGGAACCATCACTACACCACTCTCTTGGCCATTGGGGTTCACTCTCATGCAGGGATGCACAAGGGGCCGGTTCATCTTCCTCACACAGAGCTAAGTTAAGAAGGGGGGTGCGATTTCTTGTGGAGGGTTCACCTTTCTCTCTCTCACACCATTTTACCAGTTTTTGGTTGTGTTCTTTCCTCCTGATCACACATAGAGTCAGCATTTGTTGCCTCCACCATTGCCGGACTATGAAGGATCGCTATGGTTTTCTGTTGTTGTTCGTGGGCTGTTGTTTTCCATATTTTGTTGGTTGTGATATCCCTTGTGAATTAGCTACTGTAGGTTGCATGTTCTCCTTCTTCCCAGACTGAGAGTCTGTTTACTCTTCCAGTTTCAAGCTGAGTAACTTTGTTTGTCATTTCTTATTGAGGAAGACTGTTGTTTCCCCACATTTGATGGTTGAGTTGCCGGTGCAATTTGGGTTACTGTAGGTTGTGGTGGAGTCATTTTCACCATGTAGGGCCAAGAATGACTCAGGGATTTTCTTCCCCTATCTGAGCTATGAGTTTGTGTTTTTCCCTGTCAATGTTGGGAGTTTGGCTTCCATCCCATTTGCGGACTGTGTATTGTTTCCATCATTCATTGGGGTTGTTGTCTTCCCCTGGTTTCGGATTGCTTCTTGGTCGCTGAGGCTGAAGATGTCCTTTGGGGATTGTTGTTGAGTTTTTTTGGCCATGTTATGGCCAAGAACAACTCTGAAATGTGGTTTGACCTGAACTGTGTTTCACCTTTTTGTTTGGGGTTGTCACCCTATTGTCTTTTCCTTCTTCACAGAGCTATGAACTGTTTGTTTTACTGTAGCATGAAGTGGTTGGTCTTTGGAATATTGAGAGTAGGATTAGAGGCTAGGTATGCTTGAGAAAACTGGTGTTTGGATCCACTCAAACAAAGTTAGACTGCTGGCTTTCTTCTCCACAACCCTTGAAGAGTATTGGAAGAGGAAGTCAGGGCCTGAGGGATTATAAAGAATATAAAGGACTGATTCCTAGTGTTGGGTGTGTGGATGTCTTAAAATTTAGATTAATTCTGGTGTGGATGTCCTTATCTCTCCATTGAGGGCACCAGCTTAGCATTTAGCCTTTCCTAGCTCCTTGACAGCATGATAAACCGCACTGTGGGGGCTTGGCTGATTTGTGTACCTTGGCTATGTGTAAGCCTACTTTGACCCTTATTCCTTGAGGAATCATGCCTAGCTCGGGGGTGGTAGTGTTGCCGAGAGATTGATGAGCACGCTAGCCTATGGTTGGGTGCAACGTTGCAGTGACGTAGCTGGTTGCGGGACGAGTTCTATCAGATGAGTATTCTTGACTATGTCGTCTATGCATTTGTATTTACTGATTAATGAATATGACGAACATGTGGTATACTTTAATGAATGTATGTTTGCGTCCACTATGTATAAGAAGGATTATTCATCTTAGTATGTTTTATGTTTAAGATTTTTATTTCAGCAATATATGCTTGTTCAAAATTCATGGGGCTATTTGCCTGTATGTTTGGTGTTAGTAGCGTCCTCTTCGCCAGTCAGAGGGTCGGGGATGTTACAGTCTCCAATATAGCAGCTTGCTACATTCACAAATAAGTATTGCTTGGCGTTAGTTTCCTGCTCAAGGATTCGGTCCAAGCTATTAACAAAGGAATCTTGAACACTCTTCCATGAATATAGCTAAAACTCTTTGCGTATCTTCCTCATTAGATGGGACACGTCAGGTTGTAACATCTCAAATTAAAATTTCATTCATATATGAGCTGATCCTATGCGATGTATTAATTGTTTTAACTATTTTGATTTAATTCGGTATCCTGAAGATCGTATATTTTCATGGTTTCCCAATATTAATGTAACTGAATGGTTCCATTCTTGTATAAGTATGCACAGGAAAGGAGAGCCAGAGGTTGGAAATTTGTAAGAGATTATAGTAGAGAGACTCTAACTATATATTGATAAAATTAATAAAGGAGTAACAATTCTCAGCACTTCTCTATTGTAGATTTCGTGATCTTTCAGCAGCATCTATGTTCGAAGGCCAGGGCCCTCCTTCTTACAAAGTTGTTGATAGTATTAGATGTTTTTAGTTTAGCTATTTTAGTTTAGTGTGGAATTTCAGTTTGATATATTCATAGTTAGTTGCAACAACATTCAATAATTAATTGCATTATGAGGTTTCCTTTGGCTTGTTGAAGTGGTGTGGTGTGACAACTGACTGTGTAGTTAATTCTTTCTTTTATGCAAAAGTGTGTTAATAGTTGTTAGAGACTCGTTCAACTCTTGTGTTGTGTGTTGTTTATATTTCTTAGAGTTTGTGTAGATTAGATAGGTAATTTTCTTTGATGAATTTGTTGCTTTGATTAATTATTGGTAATCGTTTTGATTTGGTAATATAGACTTCCATTTTCTGTAGGAATAATTCTAGGTTGATTTATCCTTAGACTACAAACCTTAAGATTGATATGGTAGGAAACATAAGTTATTTTCAATTCCTATATTAGTAATTTCATTTGATTCTTTACAGAGAGACGAGTTGGTTGAGTAGTGATTAGAATTGAGTGATTTTCATTTTATTCATTAGCTACTGAAAATGTTTATGCATATATTTTGTTGATTGATTTTGAAATAAACAAACTTCCCTGAGTTGACAATTAATATTCAACAATCAACTTGTTAAGAAATTAATGATTATATAGAGTTCCCAACATTTTGGCATCATTGTCGGGGAAGGTAATTGATAGACATAGTTAGTAGTTGAATTGGTTCAATTTCTTTAGCAATTATGATTCTCGGGTGAAGGTGTGATAAGACTCAATGAAGAGATATGCATACTTCAATAGACTGAACATGTTCCTTACCTAAGGATCAGTTATGATTTACAAGATTTCATTATTCATAGGTTTGCATGAATACGAGAAGAACTCAATGGGAAATTCCCAAAACCCCCCAAAATACTAATTTGGTAGGTGGAAGAGGTCGTGGTTGTATCCAAGGATTAGGAAGAAAGAAATTCATTGATGAATTAATTTACAGGGTTGATTCTTTTACTGGAGCTCGATATCGAGGACCATTATCCGTGAGAAGAATCCATGTTTCTCCTAGGCTGGAGGCATCAGAGTCAACTATGGAGAGATTAGTAGGAGCTGCGACACCATTTGGTATCCCTATGGAATGAACTCCCGGAGATAGGGGTAGTTCTGTGGGAGTACGTGGACTAGAGGAGGTATATTGAATCAACGATGAGGAATTTACTAAATAAGAGTGGTTGCAGTTTCGAAAGAAGTTTGAAGACCATAAGAATCGAGAAAATCAAGAGGAAGAGATAATCATGAATAACGAGCATCATCATGATGACCGTGAGGAAGAATTAGGGGACAACCATAATGATAATGGAGACCTCTAGCATGAGGAGACAGTTTCCACACTTCAGTTCCTTATTCAAAAAACATATGGACAAGCCCTTTATTTCACCTTCAGTTTTAGCTCACTTTCCTGGGAAGTCCATAGAGTATCCAGATAAATTCCTCTTTGATTTCAACATTCTCTATCAAAGTTATGACTACACCTCAAGTGAGCATAAATTGAAATTGTTTCTTGCCACCTTGAAAAATAATGCCTTGCGATTGTTTATGAGTTTGGGTGGAGAAACTATTGCAACGTGGGATCAAATGAAATAGGTATTTCTTACAAAGTACCAAAAATATTTGAGAATGAAGGATAAGAGAGAAGAATTATTTAAGATGGTGCAGAAAGACGATGAAAGTCTAGAGGATTTTGTGGAAAGGCTTCTGTATAATGTGCAGAGATCAAACCATACCACTATTGGAAGGGATGTTCTCAAGGTCATTTTTCTGCATGGAATAAGGGAAGAATTCCTTGACATGATTAATATATTACATTGGGGGGCATATCTAAAGAACATTTTATCATATTGTGGAATTATGTGGATGATACTCTAGAGGGTCTTCCAGGACCAATACAAGGGACTGAGACGTCTTCTCACTGAGCACAAAAGTTAGCTAGTGGAGGAGCTACACGAGTAGATATAGGTAACCTTCTCGAGAATTTTAAAACTAACATGATGAGTTTCATTTCTTCGTATATGGATGTCATGAGGCAAAAGTAGAAACAACTAGTCGACGATCTAGTACTTGGGGTATTTTTCCCTAAGTGCAAAAAAAAGTACCCAGTAAGAGAGTGTCCATTTGATAAGGTAGAGGTATGTGGTATGTGCAAACTGGAACATGACATTAAGGATTTCCTTTCACTGTCGAAGGAAAAATAATTATTCCAGGCATCCACTGTAGACACAGAGCAGGCCTGTTTCATTTCATAGAATAATCTATGGCAACCTCATATTCCAGGTATGAATTATAAGCCTGCACCTTGCAATTCCTGGAATAATGTTAATAATAAATTTCTTCCACAATATTCATATCCTAAGACATAGTGGCACCAATCTTTGTAACCTGCAGTACAATATCTGAACCCTTGGACTTCATGGGAACCGCATCCAAACCAACAAGCCCCTTGGTCTCCAGGATGAAGAAACCCTTACCCAGGGAACCCGTTTCTCCACACTCATCCATCATATCCATAGTATCAACAACCACAGCTACAACTCCCAAATAATGCTACTTCAATGGGTCCACCAATCTCTCCTCAACTGCCTCCTCAATTTAACCCCAATCCTAACAATAAGGTGGCGCAACAATTCGAAACCTCTAGCATGCCAGCTTATTCCATTTCCCCTCTCTCTTGCAATAATTTACACTTACGATTAGGGAGGGTAGTGGAACCAATCATCATTGATGATGTCCCATCCTCTATGACCGATGAAGGAATGAATCCATGATTTGAAAATTCATTTAGTTCAACAATCCCCATTATTGAGGATGCTGAAACACCAGCTAAAATACCGATTGAGATACATGATGAAAAATCAGCTGAGACAATTGCAGAGACACATACTAATATTCAACCTATGCAGTCTTTGAGAGAACCACTACATCCTGAACGATTAACCTTGCAAAAGGTCGTGGAACAATGTAGTTTCAATCTTTTAGGAGAGTTGAAAAATATTTATGTAAGAATTCCACCATTACAAGCCCTACATGATGTACCTATCTATGCCAAAACTATAAGAGACCTGGTCATAAAAAAACTAGGAAGGAATCCTAAGGATCCTCCTACAGTGCATGTAGTGGGGAAATTATCTGAACTAATGATGGGGAAATATCTGCTGGCTAAATACGATGACCCGAGTAACCCCACTATTACAGTATATATTGGGCAGATTCAAATCCCTAACATTTTGGTCGATTTAGGTGCTTCAATAGATGTTATGACCATTGAGACTATAAATAAATTGGGACTCACTGATCTCAGGCCTACCCCAACCATACTAGAAATGGATGACAGACCAACTATCAAACCAGAAGGAATATTGGACGATCTAGTAGTCTCCATTGACTCATAGGAGTACCCTGCATACTTTGTTGTTTTGCATCCTAAGTCAAAGTTGGGGAGGCAACCATTAATATTAGGAATACCATGGCTAGCTACAACAGATGCATACATTAGTTGTAGATTGAGTTCCATGATGATTTATGATGGAATTTCCATAAAAAACATGACTTTATATCCTCCATCTAGGCCGATATTAGATGCTAAAATTCCATTATGGATGGATATAGAGGAGGAAGGAGATACTCAGCCATTATTAACAATTGGGAGATCCTTTACCTTCAAAACAGAAACTGAAGATGACACTATTTGTAATTTTATTAGTGAGCCTACGTTTGTCGCTAAACGAGCATATCAGATCCTAAACAACACAATAAAATAACAAGAATAGGAAAAAATTATAGAAGAAGACTTAGTTAGTAAATCTGAAATATTACTAGTAATTTATAACTCGAAGAGTGTTCCAGTAGAAATCAAACTAGGGAAAACATTGAACATTAATCCTAATCTCAAAACCGATGAACTGGAACGTCTTGTTACGCTACTGAAACAACGAAAGGGGAATTTTGCATGGAAATATACAGACATGAGGGGTATTCCCTCATAAATGTGTAGTCACCATAGTTATATTAAGAATAATTCAAATCCCATATGACAACCTCAACGCGGAATGAACTTGAATTTGAGAGACATCGTGAAGGAGGAAACCCAAAACCTTTTAGAGGCAGTTGTATCTACCCTATTTTATACAGCGAATGGGTTTCCCCACTAGTGATCATACATAAGAATAAGGGGAAACATCGATTCTATGTATATTACGTAGAACTGAATAAAGCAACACAGAAAGACCACTTCCCTTTTCCTTTTATCGATTAGGTTTTAGACACACTGTCTGAAAATCTGTTCTTTTCTTTCCTGGATGGTTTTAGTGGATATAACCAGATCTACATTTCCCTTGAATACCAAGACAAAACCACCTTCACTTCTCATTGGGGCACCTTTTCATATAGGGTGCTTCCTTTTGGGTTGTGTAATGCACTAGCTACATTTCAACGGGCTATAGTTAGGATTTTCTCTGAAATGGTAAATGATCGCATGGAATTTTTTTATGGATGATTTCACTCCATATGGTAACAGTTTCAGTGAAGCTCTAAAGCACTTGGAAAAATTTCTGAAATGTAGTGAACAGACACACCTATCCCTGATCACTGAAAAGTATCACATGATGATGAGTGAAGGTGTAGTTCTGGGACATTTTATCTCTACTGCAGGAATCCAGGTAGATCCAGCCAAGATAAAGGTAATTTAAAATATCCCTACTCCTGGGTCATGGAAATAAGTAAGAATTTTTCTTGTCCTTGCTGGTTATTACAGACAATTTATAGAAAAAATTTCGAAATTGGCATCCCCCTTATTTATTTTACTGATAAAAGATGCACAATTTGTTTGGAAAGATGCATGCCAGGAAACATTTTCAGAACTAGAGAAAAAGGCTATCTACAACACTTATCTTGAGAGGGCCTAATTGGGCCCTGCCTTTTCATATCTCTTCCAATGCTTCAGATACATCCATTGGAACAGTTTTGGGACAACAAGAAGGTCACAACCCGTACACTAGCTACTATGTTAGTAAGAATATAGCTCTCGCTGAACTGAACTATATGGTAACACAAAAAGAGTTCCTTGCTATCATTTATGCCATTAATAAATTTAGGCATTATATTACTGGATATTCTACTTTTGTACATACTGACCACTTAGCTATTAGATATTTAATGAATAAACCTATTACTAATGCTAGAGTGACTAGGTGGTTGTTGTTACTCTAGGAATTTGACATAACCATTATTGAAATACTAGGGGAGGAGAATGTGTTTGCAGAATTCCTTTCTCAATTGACTAATAACGATGATGATTCACCAGTCGAAGACTCCTTTCTTGATGAACATTTATTCGTAGTCTCAACTTATTCCCCATGGTATGCTGTAATTGCTAATTATTTTTCTGAAGGTAGACTTCCAACACACTTATTTAAACGAGAGAAGAGAAGGATCATATAACAGAGTGCAAGATACAGCTAGATCGGAGGCCACCTTTTCTACACAGGTCCTGATTTGGAAATCAGGTGTTGTGTAAGGGAGGATGAGATCCACAACATTTTGAAGGCATTCCATGATGATCCCCGTGGGGGCCATTTTGTTGATAAAAGAATTGGCCATAAGTCATTAAGGATGGGGTATTTTTTTCCAACTATGTTTCAGGATACAAGGAAGTATGTTCAGGCTTGTGACAGCTTCCAGAGAATGAGAAAGCAAAAAAAAATGGATGAAATGCCACTTCAGCCACAGTTAGTGGTTGAACCCTTTAATAGATGGGATTTGGAATTTGTAGGGCCTATCAACCCTCCATCAAGACAGAAGGTTTACATTTTTGTTTGCACTAATTATATGAATAAGTGGGTGAAAGTAGTGGCTTTGGTAAAATCCAATGATCAAGTTGTAATAAAATTTTTATATGCAAAGATATTATCCCACTTTGGAGTACCCAGAGATATCGTAACAGATGGGGGACCACAGTTTGTGTCTTGTAAAATGGAGGCCTTGTTTCAAAAGTATTGTATTCAACATCAAGTAACCTCCACATATCATCCACAATCCAATGGCCAGGTGGAAATCACAAACAAGGTAATCGAGTCAATCCTTACAAAAATAGTGAAGATTCATTGTAGTTATTGGGATAAAAGGATTCTTGAAGCATTATGGTCCTATCGCAATACATGGCGCAACACTACAGGATTCTCCCCATATGAACTGGTGTACAAAAAAAAATTTGTTTTCCCCATTGAGTTTGAAATCAAAACCTTGAGGACAAACACAGACACAAACCTGGAATTAACGGAGGCTCAGAAGAACCGACTGAATCAACTAAATGAACTATATGAAAAGAGCATTGTTGTTGTACATCATAGAACATTAATTCAACAACAACACTCCAAATGGCATGATAGATTTATAAAGAAGAAAGTATTTTATGAATAAGACTAGGCTTTGTTGTATGATTCATAGTTCAAAAGGGATTTTAAACGCAAGATTCACATGAGATGGATGGGACCCTAAAAAATAGATAAGGTATTTGACAATGGGACCGTTCATTTGACCACCATTGATTAAAATCAGACACCTCTGTTTGCAAATGGTCATCGAATATGGCTTTATCATAAACCTATCTTGAAGGATGCGTTTATCTCTCAAGTTGCAGCTGATCTGGACTATCAATTGGTATAGGAGCAGGGTTTTTCTTCTGTTTCTGAATTTTTTTTAAATATGCTACAAATTCCACACATAAATTGTATATAAATAAAATTGTTTGATTTTCGTTTTTTGTTTTCTTTATCTTTTTATTTTTAAGTTATGACCGAGTGCTGTTTTTTATAATTGTGAACAGGGATTTGCACGAAGGTTCATGCAGAAGAAGCAATCGTGACGGGCCAAGTGATTGTAGAATTCTGAACAATCCTTCTTCATTGATATTACTCCTCGAAAGAGCAAGTGAACAAGATTGCAGACCCATGACGAAAAATTTATCATTTTCCCATATTTCTATCAAGCCCCATCAATTTTTTCTTATCAGAAACTCTGTCAAGATTAATTCTATCCATTGTAACTTTGTTGCAACTTCGCTATTTTTGGCCATTTTTTGCTGCAACTCCGCTATTTTTGGCCATTTTTTGCTACAACTCCGTACTTTTCCTACTAAAATTTGGCAATTTCCACTGCAACCCCGCTAATTTTTTCCATTTTCCATTGCAACTTCTCTATTTTTCTCGCTAAAATTGGCCATTTTCCACTACAACTCCGCTATTTTCCTGCTAAAATTGGCAATTCTCCACTGCAACTCCGCTATTTGTTCTTTTATTTTTAACCATTTCTCCCACTGCGGCTCTACTATTTTTCCATTGAAGTTGGACATTTCGTGTTGCGATTCTTCCATTTTGTCTTCCAACTTCTTCTGTAACTCCACTAGTATTGTTGTTAAAAATCTCACTGAAATTCCGCCGCATCTCGGATGGATTCCAAACTAAATATTATTGTTTCATGATGAGATATTTTACACTCCCTCCACACGTTCAGGAAATCAATGCTGACACGAACGTGCTCAACCTATTTAATGCATGATGACCGATTTGTTCTGAAATTGTGCATGCGTAATTATATCCCTCTTGATTATTCGACATCAAAAAGCAATCATCTCAGGAAAATGACAGCTCGGGTGACGATGATTAGGTATGAGTTCTGATTATGAGTATGATCATGTGTTAAATGATATAGTAGTAATGATTATACCTTTTTAATCACTGATAGTAATCTATAACCAGCTAATTTTCTTTTCAAAATTATTCCGCCTGCAATTCTAAACAACTGTCATTCTATCTCCGACAATCTGTTAAGATATTTTGTTCTTAATTCTGCCAAATTTTCAAAATATCCATACGAACCTTTGTTATCTGATTACTGTGTCTCATTGTTGCAACTCTAATGACTGATACTACAAAGTATTACAATAAGAAGAACAATATGGGTCCTCCATTCAGGTATGAACCTTATAATATCCACGCTTCGCATGCAAACAACAGAGGTCTTTGCTATCTTTTCGGAATATGGATGGATTGAATACTTCCAAAGATTGAATGGTTTCCATGAAGAAACAACATTCTAGTTCTCCATGAACTTTGCTGGAGAACACTCAGATATCAGAGTGTTAATAATATATGTATCAGAACGGGCTGTAGCAGAAGCCACAAGACTACCTAGGTGCTAATGTATTTGTAACTTTGGAATCTATTCACTTGTATATTTCATGTATTGTACCCCGATGTTTATTCCAGGAAGTATCTGTATTGTAATTGATTCATGTCATGCCCCGATGTTCCTATCAGGACGTTCTATAATGTAAACAAGTCATGTCAATTCATTGTGGGTAACCCTCCTATTGATCAAGGGTTAAAGTCCCCACAGTTGCGGGGCCCTAGGGTTATTAGACTCTCCTAGAGAAGTTGGCCCTAGTGAGTCATTTTCAAGTTGGGAATTAGTATAAATAGAGAGTGAGACTCTCTATTTATCACACACTCACTCACACTCAGTTGTAGCACATAGCTAAGGAAGAAGAAGTTGCTGGGGCTACAAAGAAAGAGCCTACTACTGTCGGGATATCATCTTACTGCTTTGGGGTTTTACTTTGGTGTTGATTCTATCTCTGACGAAGTTGCAGGGTTTTCTCCATTTATGTTTTCCCCGAGGAAAAACATTGTGTTCATTGTCTCTTGTGTTTGATTTTTGTACTTTTTATTCTCTTAGTTAAAGATCCTAATATAATGCTAGCTTGAATGATAAAATTCTAACATGGTATCAGAGCTAACCTAATAAAAAGACACTGTGCAGTTGCGGAAACTAGGGCTTCCTAATTTTTGGATCTCTCTCCACATATTTTCCACAAAAGAAGGTTGGAATGACTCTCCTCCCTAGGGCACATATTTCTGTTGAAGGAGGATCTAATTCTCAGCATATTCAGTTTTTGACCCAACACTGCTACCAAAAATTCAGGATTTCCACAGAAGTGGAACTTTTGAGTGATCCCAGGCTTGGATTCATCTCCTCCTCAAAATCAAAATTTAGAGATCAAAATCAAAGCATTTGGTTGGACAGAACCTTGGGAAAGTCAAACCCTAATATGCTCCTGAACCAACACTGCAGAAATTCAGCTTCAGATCCAATTCAGACATCTTGACCTTGTAAGATATAAATATTTTGTATTTCCATTTGAGGTTCTCAATTAAGATGTCTCACCATACCAAGCTTGATGAAAATCTTGAGGGCACTGATAACTTTCGAGCTTGGAAGTATAGGATCTCCCTGGTCCTGGAAGAAAATGAGTTGGACTCCTACATCAATGAGGAGGTTCCAGTTCCAGAGGGAGATGAGGCTAAGGCCTTACATAAGAAGAAGTTGGTTATGGCTAAGAGGATTATTTCTGATTCAATCAAGGATGACCTCATACCATAGGTGTCCTACCTAAATACACCTAAAGCTATGTTTGATTCCCAAACCAAACTGTTTGAAGGAAAGAACATAAACCAAAAAATGACTTTGAGGAACCAGTTAAAGAATGTGAAGATTCAGAATGCAGAGACCATACAATCTTACTTCACAAGGGTCTCCCAGATCAAAGAAAAACTTGAAGCAATGGATGAAGAAGTGGAGAATGCAGAGATTGTAATGACCACCTTGAATGGTCTCCCTAGATCATGGGACTCCTTTATTCAAGGGATCTGTGCCAGAAAGAAGCTAGTCAAATTTAACAGACTATGGGAAGAATACTCTCAAGAAGAAGCTCGGATAGCAGCTCGAGAAGAAAATATGGGAAGTGAAGATCAAGCTCTCACAGTACACTCCAAGAAAAGCAAAAGAAGTTCTCATCACTTCAGAGGTAAGCATTTCCATAAAAGTAACACTAGAAAAGATTTGTCTAGAATCAGATGTTATACATGTGATGAAGTAGGACACTTTGCAAAAGATTGTCCTAAAACTAAAATTAAGAAGAAGGGAAACAAGAGAAGACATCATGCTCATGCTGCAGAGGATGATGAACCTTCCTCAAAGAGAATCAGACAAGAAAGTGATGATTCTCCAAGTGATGAAGAATGTCTTGATTTCCGCTCTCATTGGAAACATCACACATGGAAGCAATGATTGGCTTATAGATAGTGGGGCTTCTAAACATATGACAGGATTCAAAGAGTCTTTTGTAAGACTATCAAAACATGAATCACCCCACAAGGTGAAACTTGAAAGTGACTACCAGTATCCAATAAAAGGTAGTGGGGAATCCTCCTATAAGATAGACTCTGGAAATTATATGAAGATGAAGGATGTACTGTTTGTACTGGTACTTGAGAAGAACCTCCTCTCCATATCTGCATTAGATGCAAAAGGCATGAGGGTTGCATTTGTAGATGGCCACGTTCTCATGTGGCCAAAGGGAAACAATTTTGATGATGCATTAGTGATTGGGAAACAAGAGGGAGGCATATACAAATTGAAGGGCCATTCAGAACAAGCTTTGATCCATGACATAGTAGAGCCAAATGAACTTTGGCATAGAAGGCTTGCACATGTGCACTACAAAGCACTACCACTTGCAAGCAAAGTTGTTGAAGGTCTTCTAGAAATTCAGGCAAAACATGACGGTGTCTACAAAGGATGTGTGAAAGGAAATAACACAAAGAAGACATTTCCAAGTAGTGAGAGAAAGGCAAAAGGAATCTTGGAAATCATTCACTCTGATGTATGCAGTCCAATGTCATCAAGTTCACTAAGCATGTATGTATACTATGTTTCCTTTATTAATGATTTTTCTAGGAAGACATGGATTTACTTCATCAAGAACAAAGATGAATTATTCAGCAAGTTCAAGGAATTCAAAGCCTTGATTGAGAACCACTAAAAAGAAGATCAAGAATTTTCAATTAGATAATGGCAAAGAATTCACATCAAATGAATTCAAAGAGTTATGCAAATATTCAGGGATTAAGAGGGAGTTAACCACTCCATATAATCCAAAACATAATGGAGTTGTAGAAAGGAAGAATAGAACGATCATGGAAGCTGCAAGGGCTATGCTTCATGATCAAGATCTTCCCATGCATCTATGGGAAGAAGTTGCCAGAACAATGGTGTATGTATAGAACTGTAATCCACACATAGTACTCGAGAACAAGACACCTAAAGAAGTTTTTTCCGGTAAGAAACTAGAATTCAGCCATCTCAGAATATTCGACTGTCCAGTGTACATACACATTCCAAAAGAAAAGAGGACAAAGTTAGATCCTTCAGGAAAGAAGGGTATATTTGTGGGATACTCTGAAAGCTCGAAGCCTTTACAGAATATACTTCCTAGGATTCAAGAAGATCAACATCAGTAAGGATGTAACAGTTGAAGAAGACTCAGCTTACAACAAATCCAGAAAGAAGCCTGCTGAAGAACCTGAATAAATAGAAGCACCTAGAATTCATGACACAACCATGAACGAAGAAAGTCAAGTAGAAGATCAAGAATCATAAGAATCTCAAGAACATGTAGATCCACCTAAGGATAAGAATCCTCATAAGAGGAAACCTGCTTGGGTACGAGAAGCTATCCAAGGTGAAAAAAGATATGGGGCTTCAAAAGAGAATCACAGAGAAAGAAAGAGGACCAGGTCCTACTCAGGGTATGTAGCATTATTATGTGATTTCATCAATAAAGAACCTTCCAACTATGAAGAAGTGGCAGAAAGGAAAGAATGGAAGGATGCTGTGATTGAATAGTATCAATTGATCATGAAGAATGATGTTTGGGATGTTGACCCAAGACCAGAAGGGAAGTCTGTTGTAACTTCCAAATGGATATACAAAATCAAGCATGCTGCAGACGACAGCATAGAAAAATATAAAGAAATATTTGTCGTTTGTGGCTTATCCTAGAAAGAAGGAATAGATTATGAAGAAACTTTTGCACCTATATCCAAATACACTTCCATCAGATCAGTAATTGCTCTAGCTGCAGTAATGAAATGGAAGATACACCAAATGGATGTCAAGACTGCTTTCTTGAATGGTGTAGTAGAAGAGGAAGTATATGTGGAGAAACCACTCGGTTTTGAGACACATGATAGGGAGTCTCATGTGTGTAGCTTGAAGAAAGCCCTATACAGTTTGAAACAGACACCCAGGACATGGTACGATAGAATTGACAACTTTCTATACAGTTTGGGCTTTACCAAGAGTAAAGCAGATTCCAACCTTTACTACAAGGTTGGAGATGGCAACCTAGTGATGCTCCTACTGTATGTAGATGATGTGTTTGTAACAGGTATAGATGGTTTGATTATTGATATGAAGATGAAGCTTGATACCGAGTTCAAAATGAAGGACTTGGGTATGATGCATTATTTTCTAGGAATGGAGGTGTGGTAGAATGTAGATGGAATTTCCCTAGGGCAAGGAAAATACATGGTAGAGATACTGAAGAGATTTGGGATGATGGACTGCAAGGACATGACCACACGTATGGAATCAAACCTGAATCTATTGAGTGATGCTTCATCAGAAGCAGTTGATGCTATGATGTATCATCATATGATTGGGTCCTTGATGTACTTGACGAACACGAGACTAGATATTTGCTTTGCTATGAACACCTTGATCCAGTTCCTGACAGATCCGAGACATGTTCACTTGATTGCTGCAAAGCATATTCTGAGGTACCTGAAGGGTATAGTTGATTATGGGCTCAAGTATGATGCAAATTAGAAGATTAACCTGGAGGGTTATGTTGATTCATATTGGGCAGGCAGTGCCATCAATAGGAAGAGCACTTTAGGGTGTTGCTTCAGTATGGGATCAGGTGTGATCTCCTGGTTTAGCAGGAAGAAAGCCTGTGTGGCACTAAGTACAGCTGAAGTAGAGTATGTCACAGCTTGTTCAAATATTTGTGAGGAAGTATGGCTGAGGAAGCTACTATCTGATTTATTTGATCCCCAGTTAGATGCTACTTATATATACTACGACAACCAAAGTTGTGTGAAGTTGTTTGAGAACTGGGTGTTCCATGACAAGTCGAAGCATATCGAGATCAAGTATCACTATATCAGGGATATGGTGTAGAGAGGAGCAGTGAAGCTCCAGTATGTTGTGACGGACGAACAGATAGTTGATGTGTTGACTAAGCCATTGTCTCGAGTGAAGTTTGAGTACTTCAGGGAGAAGCTTGGTGTTCTCTAGATCGAGGTTCCCTCCAAGGGGAAGTGATGAGTCCGTGAGCCATTCTGACATGGTGAGAGGATTGGTTCCTTCCATGGTCAGATGTAAGGGTTGAGCCATTATGTCATGGTGAGAGGATTGGTTCCTTCCATGTCAGATATGAGTGCTGAGCCATTCTAATGTGACTACAGGATTGGTTCCTACATGATCAGATATAAGTGTTGAATGCCATTCTCTGGGAGAATGGAGGTACCTGGTTAGTTACCAGGAATCCTCAGCCTTGGGCTGAGGGCCATTCTGATGTGACTATAGGATTGGTTCCCACATGATCAAATGTAAGTGCAGTGACTTTCCACAGATGATAGTAGTTGTGTCCTATCATGCTGGTGGATGTGAGTGTCGATACTTTCCACAGATGATAGTACTTTTTTCCTATCATGCTGGTGGATGTGAGTGTTGTTCCTTTCCACAGATGGTAGTAGGTGTGTCCTACCATGTTGGTGGATGTGAGTGTCGTGCATTTTCACAGATGATAGTAGTTGTGTCCTATCATGCTGGTGATTGTAAGTGTTGTGCCTTTCCACAGATGATAGTAGTTGTGTCCTATCATGTTGGTGGATGTGAGTGTCGTGCCTTTTCATAGATGATAGTAGGTGTGTCCTACCATGGTGGTGATTGTAAGTGCTGTGCCTTTCCACAGATGGTAGTAGGTGTGTCCTACCATGCTAGTAGATGTGAGTGCCATGCCTTTTCATAGATGATAGTAGTTGTGTCCTATCATGCTAGTGAATGTTAGTGTTGTTCCTTTCTCACATGGTGTTGGATGTGTTCCTCTCATGGTCAGATGTGAGTGCTGGCCATTTTGACTTAGGGTCAGATATAGGCGTTGAACAAGACCTACATGGAGGCTAGGCCTACAACCAGCATGAAAAATGGTTGGCTTTGTAGAACTTCCTATGATGAGAAGAATCATGAGATAGCACCTATGATGATGATCCAAATCCAGCAGTGATGATCCAGATCGAGTGATGATCCAAATCTAGCAGTGATGATCCAGATCGATTAATGATCCAGATCCAGTGATGATCCAGATCGAGTGATGATCCATATCCAGTGATGATGATCCAGATCGAGTGATGATCCAGATCCAAGATAAAGATGACTTGAAGATGAAGATGACCTGAAGATGAAGATGACTTGAAGATGAAGATGATGAGATGATCTAGTTGATACAGAGAAGAAGACCAGTGCTAACTAATTGTGTTGAGAGAATACCTTCCTAGTTAAGAGGGAGTGTTAATGTATTTGTAACTTTGGAACGTATTCACTTGTATATTTCATGTATTGTACCCCGATGTTTATTTTGGGAAGTATTTGTAATGTAATTGAGTCATGTCATGCCATGATGTTCCTATCGAGAAGTTCTATAATGTAAACAAGTCATGTCAAGTCATTGTGGGTAACCCTCCTATTGATCAAGGGTTAAAGTCCCTGCAGTTGCGGGGCCCTAGGGTTATTAGAATCTCCTAGAGAATTTGGCCCTAGTGAGTCATTGTCAAGTTGGGAATTAGTATAAATAGAGAGTGAGCATCTCTATTTATCACACACTCACTCACACTAAGTTGTAGTGCATAGCTGAGGAAGAAGAAGTTGTTGGGGCTAGAAAGAAAGAGGCTACTGTTGTCGGGAGATCATCTTACTGTTTTGAGGTTTTACTTTGGTGTTGATTCTATCTCTGAGGAAGTTGCGGGGTTTTCTCCATTTATGGTTTCCCCAAGGAAAAGCATTGTGTTCATTGTCTCTTGTGTTTGATTGTTGTACTTGTTATTCTCTCAGTTAAAGATCCTAACATAATGCTAGCTTGAATGATAAAATTCTAACACTAGGATCAAGGATCACTGTTTCTACAGGAAAAGACACAATTTGACATTGGTTGAAGAGTTTTTAGTAGCAGGGGAGTAGGTGCAGCCAAGGTATAGAGGAATAGCACTTGAGACATTACCAAGACCCTGGGACCAAGTTGCTATCTTCCTAAAAAGGTACATTACATGCGAAGGAAGATATAGAGTTGTGTACATTTATTATTTTTTCCTACTTTCCCATTTACGCCATGGAATATTGATAAACATCCCATTTCATCTTTTACACACAGATCAAAATATGGCACTTTATATTAAGAAATCTAGGCACCCATTGTCTTCTATCAAAAACCATAGGTTAATCAAAATTTTGGTGCAAAGATCTTGGCACAACATAACTTATCATGGGAACAATTTCATGTGTGAGATGGGGTGCATCATGCACCTGCAGTAGGACATATTGCAGACAAAGAGGTCGAACGAAGATTCTCAATTTTAGCTAGGGGGAGGGGTGAATATTTGGAAGAAGGTAGAGATGCTATGAGGAATATTCAGGGGGAGCTTTATCATCAGCGAGTACCATAGAGGAAATGGTTGGAGTGATGGTGGTAATGGAAGAATTTGTGCCATTAGCAACTGAGGGAGAAACATCAATAGAAACAGAAGTGGGAACAACTACAGAAGAAACGACAATAGAAGCTGGAGCTGTAAATGCGATAGTAGAAGAAGGAGAATTTACAGAAACTGGGGAAATAATACCTCAAATTGTTGATATTGAAACTTCCTCGAAGATAAGAGGAAGCATAATTGAGAAGGAGGAACCATTAGCAGAAATTGGAGAAATCTATGCCTTTCTTACACCATAGAGAAAGAGGAAAAGATTGAGTATCAAAAGAGAATCATCAAGGAGAAGAAGAAACAGGGATTCTTGGGAAACATAAGTGGCGAGTATTGAAATTCCTATTTTGAGACCTAGGTTACCCACTGAAACACAAGCACTAGTGGGAAATTTACCTATGGAAGCCACTGTTACACAAAAACCTATTGAATACCAGCCCTAGTTAGAAAATTTACATTATGAAAATGAATCGTTGAAGGAGGATGTGTGAGTACTTAGGGAAGAATTAGAAAATTTGAAGGAAGTGAGTAAAAATAAAGCAACACAAACCTAGAAACCTTGGAAGAAGCTGCTAATTAATTTGAAAACCCACTTTCTAGCCCAGATAAGGAATAATTGTTATGTCCTAAATGTGGGGTTTTATTCTAATTTTCAGGATATAAGGTTGAGAAGATGGAGATAGCATCCTGGAAACTAACACATTTAGGTCAAAGACGAGATGAAACATAGAATGTGGAATCAATATTGGAAGTGGATTTGATTCTTGAGTAGGAATTACAGGAAAATGAGGCAATGCAGCATCAACACTTAGGAAATACTGAATTACTTCCTTCTGAAAATAGTTCTAAGGAATTCAATTCACTTTCAGATCAGGAGAAACAATTGGGTGATACAAAAATAATGTAGGAAAGATACCAGTAGCCCAAAGATATGCAGATAGAAAAGGATGATGAAACATAAGAACTAGTGTCCTTCAATTATGTTGTTGAAGCTGCTATGTTAGAATTGAAGGAATTAGACACTGTTACATAAGAACCATTATTTCTAAAAACAGTTGTCGAAACAACACTTCAAACCGAAACTTCTAAAACTCAAGAGGTAGCAATTCAAACTGAAATTACCAAAACTGCTGAAACTCAAGAGGTAGCAGTTCAAATGGAAATTACCAAAAATAAGGAAACAACAACCCACATTATAAATGTTCAAAAATAGGAAGCAACAACGCAGGTGGAGGTTGCATAATTTCAGGACTCAGTTACAGGCGAAGACAAGCATAAATTGGCAAAAGAGTTATCATTATTAAATCTTGAGGTGAGTAAGTGGGAAGTATCATGCAAGTCAATATGATCAAGTAACAATTTCTTCAACTGAGCATAAAAATACCATCCAGGAACTAAGGGAGAAATGGGATGAAGAAATCTTTCCAGAAAATTAGTTGGGAGAAAATGTAGGAGGAAATGAAAGAGTTAAATAAATTTAAGTCTATGCAGAAAGACAAGGAACAGATGCTTGCTTTAACTCAATAATTATTGATCTATAGAGCTCCATATCCTTCCTACCCTGTATTTATTTTTGAACAAATGACTCTATTCAAAATAAAGGCTTTAAAAGAAGGAAGATCGTGGAAAATTGTGACACCTTCCCAGTTCCGGGAGACTTTCACTCAAAGCGATTTTTCTGAGCAAAATCTACTATGTGAATTATGTCTGCATGAGATGAATTGCTTCATGGACTCCCAGTCCAATATAGATCCCCATATTTGGGATATAAATCTAAGAGCCTTTACCTCTTTTGTCACTAACCATATGCATTGGTGGGTTGCCTCACAAACCATTCACAGGAATGATGACAACGCCACTTTATGGATTCGGGGTGAACCTCAGGCTCATGTGCCTCTGATTGAGAGGCATAAGAAATTTATTTCATTCCCCAAAAGGGTCAGTATGTTGATTGCATTTTAGTAGATATTCACCTCTACTTGTCTCAGTTTGATCTCTCGGTGGGAGGACTATGCCCTGAAAGGGAGCAGTCAGTGATGTGGGGTTTCTCCCATATCTCTAAGGGAAAATGACCCATATTTTTTTGAAAAATTTAAGTATGCTTTGTCCAGAGTGCCTGTGTATGTCAAGTGCATTGAAACATGTGCTCCAAGCTGGCTAGGTTTGAAATTTAGATTTCCTCTTATCTTGTGGCCAGACAGGAATTCCAAGAGCACTTACAGGATGAATAATAAGGTCGAAAGAGATTGTTGGGTTAAGTTGATCGCAAGCAATCAGTTCTTAGAAACATGGGAGAGGCTAGAGTCTTCATTCAACCTCACAAAATTTCATAGAAAGAGTCTTGAGTCTGATTCATACTCATACTAGTTGGATTGTTGCATGAGGACATGCAATTAGATAGCTGGGGGGGGATATTGGGCTTTGAAATTGCCCCTTTCCACCCTACTTTGTTTTACACTTTTTCCCTATTATTGCCTCCTGTTTACAGCTGAATCCTTACTCTTTTCATGAAAAAAAGCATAAATACCTAAGGTATCAATCATTATTATTTATCTCGTTTCATGTTTGATTTTACTTATAATTATGGACTTTACCTTTTACCTGTGTTGATATGTCACTGGTTTGAAAGAAGAATTCAAAATTTCCAGGTGTCTCTAATATAGAGGCTTGTTGCATATAGAAATAAGTACTTCTTGGCATTGGTTTCATGCTTACGGATATGGTCCAAGCTGTTGACGAAGGAATCTCAGACACTCTTCCATGAATATAGCAGAAACTCTCCCGGTATCTTCCCCATTAGCTGGGACATGTCGGGTTGTAACAACTCAAATTAAAAGTTCATTCATTTATGAGATAATCCTATGCGATGTATTAATTGTTGTAATTGTTCTGATTTAATTCGGAAGATTAAATATCGTATATCTTCATGGCTACCCGATATTAATGTAACTAAATGGTTCCATTCTTGTATAAGTACGGACAGGAAAGGAGAGCCAAGGGTTGGAAATCTGTAAGAGATTATAGCAGAGGGGCCGTAAATGTATATTGATAAAATTAATAGAGGAGTAACAATTCTTATAACTTCTTTGTTGTATATTTCGCAAGCTTTGAGCAACATCTCTATTTGAAGCCCAGGGCCTGCCTTCTTACAGAGTTGATGATAGTTTTAGATGTTTTTAGTTTGGTTATTTTGGTTTAGTGTGGAATTTCAGTTTGATATATTTATAGTTAGCTGCAACAACATTTAGTAAGTAATTGCATTAACAGGTTTTCTTTGGATTGCTATAGTGGTGTGGTGTGACAGTCGACTATGTAGTTAATTCTTTCTTTTATGTAGAAGTGTGTTAATAGTTGTTACAGACTCACTCAACTCTTGTGTTGTGTGTTATTTATATATCTTAGAGTTTTCCCATATTAGATAGGTCATTTTTTTTTATGAATTCATTGATTTTATTAATGATTCGTGATTGTTCTGATTTGGTAATATAGACTTCCATTTTCTGCAAGAGTAATTCTAAGTTGATTTATCCTTAGACTATAAACCTTAAGATTGATATGGTAGGAAACAAAGTTCTTTTCAATTCCTAGATTGGTAATTTCATTTGATTCTTTACAGAGAGCTGAGTTGTCTAAGTAGTGATTAGAATTGAGCGATTTGTATTTTATTCATCAGCTACTGAAAATGTTTATGCATATATTTGGCTAATTGCCTTTGAAATAAACAGACTTCCCTGGGTCAAAAATTAATATTGAACACTCTTCTTGTTAAGAAATTAATGAGTATATAGAGTGCCCAACATTTTTGCACCGTTGTCGGGGAAGGTAATTGATATACATTATTAGTAGTTGAACTGGTTCATTTTCTTTAGCAATTTTGATTCTCGAGTGTAGGAGTGATAAGACGCAGTGAAGAGTTGTGCATCCTTCAATAGACCAAACGGGTTCCTTACCCAAGGATTAGGTATGGTTTACAAGATTGCATGATTCATAGGTTTGCATGAATACAGTAAGAACCGTTATCACTAAAAGATGCACCTTGACTGCATAAGGAGCATGGCTAGTGAATATTTAAAATTGGTTTAATGGGTAACCGAGTTGATAGAGTGATGGAGGTATAACAGTACAAAGATCAGGATGGTTTTAAAGATCAAACAACAAGAAATGTATCATTGTAAAATACAGTAATAGGAGAGACTACGAGAATCAATTTATAAAGAATGAATCTAGTTCTGCAATAGGAAATTTAAAGGTAATTGCACATCATTATAAGAATATTGTAATGGATTATCAAGACCACACACAAGATAAAATCATAACTAGATACAATTCATGTATAAAAGCAAAATAGGCTCATGATTATAATCATTTCAAAGAAGCCATCCTACATAAAGAAAAATAGAGTGTATACATGCCCTGCCAATACAGTCTCAACCCTCATCTAAAACTCGCTCCGTCTATTACAAAAATCAATCAAATATATAAGAATTTGGAATTTCTATACTATTCGGGCTATTACCTATTTTTTGGAATATAAATATAACAATAAATATTGAATTAATCACAAGATCACTAGAATTGCTCGATCTTCAAAAGCTGGAAATATTTTATGCTAATCTTCTGCTTCAGAATCTTCAAATGCTCTGGAAATTGCAGTTGTTCACTAAATATCTAGAACAATCCCGTGTTTGCTGATTCTCACCATAAAATTTGGGATATATAATTCACCATTGCCATAAAATATGGATATGATTTTTTAGCCACATGTTCTTCATCCAGCATGTATGAGATGTTTGTTTCCAAAGTACAATTGTCTTTTTATGACTATCTATCGTTTGACATTTTCTCTCCAACCGATTGCTCTGCCTCCAAGAATGCAACATTGGATGATTATAAAACTGGAGAGAATATCAAATGTTTCTCTTTGAATATGCATTCCTGTACTCTCATGGATTTCTCTTTTGTGGCATGTATGCTCTTCATTACCCTATTCAATACCAAAACTATTTCCTTAGCATATAGCAATTTTGATATGAAAACTAGATCAAAGAAGGGGCATGAGGATTTTTAGATGTCGAGCCAAATGGTCATTTTGTCGAATCTGGTGAAGAAGGATTTATCAAGAAATGTACAAAAGCATCCCGAGAATGAACTGCTTCTTGGACCTCATTACTCCATTGTCTTACTATCTCTGGATTTGTCACGGTTTACCTCACCTCATTGTACATTTAGTTTAGTTCTCCACATGTCTTTCCTTTGATAAACCATGGATCCACAACTATTGGTAAATGATTTAATTAATTATTGTTCATTGCAAGCACCAATTTAGTCATCATATGAAATTTCATAATCACGTTGAACCCTAATTTCTCATTGTTTAATATTAGTAATTTACACAATAAAATTTCTGCATCATGGTATTTCTGCTTAAAATGAATATGTTGAGGGGTTTTAAACATTAATCCACGTGTGATGCATATCTTCCAACCCATATACATTTATTATAGATGTTTAATGCTGGAAACTTAGTATTCACTCCTTGATGCTTAGCGTGACATCTGGAAGCTCGATGGCTTGGGCTTTATTCTTTGGAGATACATTCGGTACTTATTTACATGCACACTTTTCTTCCACATGAGTGCCATTGTGAGTGATTTTCCATCTGATCTCGGTATTCAAATTGAAACCTGAGTGGTCACTTTGACATCTAGATGCTGCCAGAAACTGAAATTTTCTTGGAGCAGATCTAATGACAACAAGAACTCAATGGAAAATTCCTAGAACCCCCCAAAGTACTAACCTGGAAAGTGGAAGAGGTCATAGTTGTAGCCCACAATTAGGAAGAAATAAATTTGTTGATGAATTAATTGCCAAGGTTGATTCTTCTACTTGAGCTCGATATCGAGGAGCATCATCCATGAGAAGAATCCTTGTTTCTCCTAGGCTGGAGAAATCAATGTTAACTATGGAGAGATAAGTAGGATTTGCGACACCATCTGGTGACCCTATGGAAGGAACTCTTGGAGAAGGGGTATTTCTGTGGGAGTAGGTGGACCAGAGGAGGTCTATCAAATCAACAGTGAGGAATATACTAAAGAAGAGTGGTTGTAGTTTTGACATAATTTTGAATACCATAAGAATCGATAAAATCAAGAGGAAGACATAATCATGAATAATGAGCGTCATAATGAAAATCATGAAGAAAAAGTAGGGGAAAACCATAACGATAATGGTGACCTCCAGCATGAGGAGAGAGTTTCCACAATTCAGTTCCCTATTCAAAAAACATCTGGACAGGCCCCTATGAAAAATATTTCACCCTCAGTTTTACCTCACTTTCATGGGAAGACCATAGAGGATCCAAATGAATTCCTCTTGAAGTTCGACATTCTTTGTCGAAGTTATGACTACACCTCGAGTGAGCAGAAATTGAAATTGTTTCCTCCCACTTTGAAATATAGTTCCTTGTGATGGTTTATGAGTTTGGATGGAGAAACTGTTACAACATGGGATCAAATGAAACAGGTATTTCTTGCGAAGTACCAAGAATATTGCAGAACGAAGGATAAGAGAGAAGAATTATTTAATATGGTGTATAAAGACGATGAAATTTTGGAGGATTTTATGGAAAGGCTTCTATATAATGTGCAGAGTTCAAGCCATACCACTATTGGAAAGGATGTTCTCAAGATAATTTTGTTGTGTGGAATAAGGGAAGATGGCCTTGAAATGCTTAGTCTGTTAGGGAAGGGGAGTATCTCCAAATAACCCTTTGATCATATTGTGGACTTATGTCAATGATAATTTAGAGGGTATTCCAAGACCAATACAAGGGACCTAGACGTATTCTCATGAGCACAAAATTCAGCTAGTGGAGGAGCTACTCGGGTAGACATAGGTAACCTTATCAAGAATTTTAAAACTAACACGACGAGTTTCATTTCTTCGCAGTTGGATGTCATGAGGGAAAATAAGAAACAATTGGTCGAAGATCTAGTACTCGGAGTATTTTTCCCTAAGTGCAGGAAAAAGAACCCATTAAGAGAGTGTCCACTTGATAAGGTAGAGGTATATGGTATGTGCGAACTGGAACATGACATTAAGGACTACCCTTTTCTGCTGAAGGCCAAAGTACTTTTTCAAGCATCCACTGTAAACATAGAGAAGGCATGTTTCATTTCACAAAAGAAGTCGTGGAAACCTCATATTCCAGGCATGAATTTTGAGCCTACACCTTTAAATTCCTAGAATAATGTTAATAATCAATTTCCTCGGCAATATTCATATCCTAACACACAGTGGAACAAACCTTTGCAACATATATTACAATATCTGAACCCTTGGACTTCATGGGAATCGCATCCAAACTAACAAGCCCCTTGGTCTCTGGGATGGAGAAACCCTCACCCAGGGAACCAGTTTCTCCACAATCAACCATCCTATCCACAGTATTAGAAACCACAAATGCAACTCCCAAATAATTCTACACTAATGGTTCGACCACTCCGTCCTCAAATTCCTGCTCAACCTAATTCAAATCCTAACAATAAGGAAGTGCAACAATTCGAAACCTCTAACATGCCAACTTATTCCATTTCCCCTCTCTCTTGCAATAATTTACACTTACGATCAGGGATGGTAGTGGAACCAATCATCATTGACAATGTCCCATCCTCTATGGTATATGAAGGAATGAATCCACGATTTGAAAATTCATTAAGTTCAACAATCCCCATTATTGATGATGTTGAAACAACAGCTGAAACACCAGATGAAACACCAGTTGAAACACTGATTGAGATACATGATGAAACATCAGCTGAAACACTTGCAGAGACACATAATAAGATTCAACCTGCAAATTATTTGAGAGAACCACTATATCCTAAATGATTAGCCTTGCAAAAGGCCCTGGAAAAACCTAGTTTCAACCTTTTAGGAGAGTTGAAAAATATTTATGTCATAATTCCACTATTACAAGCCCTACATTGTGTACCTATCTATGCAAAAACTATAAGAGACCTGGTCATAAACAAACCAAGAAGGAAGCCTAAGGATCCTCCTACAGTGCATGTAGTGGGGAAGTTATCTGAACTAATGATGGGGAAAGCCCCACTGGCTAAATACGATGACCCAGGTAACCCCACTGTTACAGTATATATTGGGTAGATTCAAATCCCTAACATTTTGGTCAATTTAGGCACTTCAATAAACGTTATGACCTTTGAGACTGTAAAGAAACTAGGACTCTCTGATCTCAGGCCTACCCCAACCATACTAGAAATGGATGACAGATCCACTATCAAACCAGAAGGAATCTTGGATGATATAGTAGTCTCTGTTGACTCATAGTAGTACCTTGTAGACTTTTTTGTTTTAAAACCTAAGTCACAGTTGGGGGGACACCCATTAATCTTAAGAAGACCATGGTTGGCTACAATAGATGCATACATTAGCTGTATATCGGGGTCCATGACGATTTCTGATGGAATTTCCATAAAAAAACTTGACTTTATATCCTCCATCCAGACTGAGCTTAAATGATGAAATTCCATTATGGATGGATTTAGAGGAGGAGGAAGATATTCAGCCATTATTAACAATTGGGAGATACTTGACTTTCAAAACATAAACTGAAGATGACACCATTTGTAATTTTATTAGTGAGCCTACATCTGTCACTAAACGAGCATATCATATCATGAAAAACACATTAAAAGAACAAGAACATGAAGAACTTAAAGAAGAAGACTTAGTCGGTAACACTAAAATAATCCCAATAATTGATAACTTGAATAGTGTTCCAGAAGAAATAGAACCAGGGAAAACATTGAACATTAATCCTAATCTCAAAACCGATGAACTAGAACATCTCGTTACACTGCTGAAGCAGCATAGGGTTCTTTTGCATGGGAATATATAGACATGAGGGGTATCCCCTTAGAACTGTGTACTCACCATATTTATATTAAGAATGATTCAAATCTTGTATGCCAACCTCAACGTAGAATGAACTCGAATTTGAGAGACACCATGGAGGAAATACAAAAAAAAATAGAGGCAACTTTTAAATACTCTATTTCAGATAGGGAGTGGGTTCCCCACTAGTGATCATACCTAATAAAAATGGGAAATGGCGAGTCAGTGTAGATTACAGAGAACAGAATAAAGCAACATAGAAATACCACTTCCATTTTCCTTTTATCGATCAGGTTTTAGACACCCTGTTTGGAAAACGGTTCTTTTCTTTACTGGGTGGTTTTAGTGGATATAACCAGATCCATATTTCCCTTGAATACCAATACAAAACCACCTTCACTTTTCCTTGGGGTACCTTTGCATATAGGGTGATTCCTTTTGGGTTGTGTAATGCGCCAGCTACATTTCAACGGGATGTAATCGAGATTTTCTATGAAATGGTAAATGATTGCATGGATTTTCTTATGGATGATTTCACACCATATGGTAACAGTTTTGATGAAGCTCTAAAGAACTTGGAAAAATTTCGAAAACACTGTGAATATACACACCTATCCCTGAGCATTGAAAAGTGTCACAAGATGATGAGCGAAGGTGTAGTTCTAGGACAATTTATCTTTGTTGTAGGAATCCAGGTAGATCCAACCAAGATAAAGGTAATTTCAAATAACCCTACTTCTGGGTCACAGAAAGAGGTAAAAATTTTTCTTGTCCATGCAGTTAGTTATTACAGGTGATTTATAGAAAAAATTTCCAAATTGGAATCCCCCTTATTTAATTTACTGATGAAAGATGCACAATTTGTTTGGATAGATGCATGTCAGGAAGCATTTTGAGAACTAAAGAAAATGCTATCTACAAAACCTATCTTGAGAGGGCCTAATTGGGCCCTGCTTTTTCATATCTCTTTCGATGCTTCAGATACAACCATTGGAGCAGTTTTGGGACAATAGGAAGATCACAGCCCATACGATATCTACTATGTTAGTAAGAATATGGCTCCTGCTGAACTGAACTATATGGTAACAGAAAAAGAGTTCCTTGCCATTGTATATGCCATTAATAAATTTAGGCATTATATTACTGGATATTCTACTTCTGTACATACTGGCCACTTAGCTATTAGATATTTAATGAATAAACCTATTACTAATGCTAGAGTGACTAGGTGGTTGTTATTACTCCAGAACTTGACATAACCATTGTTGACATACGAGGGGAGGAGAATGTGGTTGCATATTTCCTTTCTCTACTAACTAATAATGATGATGATTCACTATTCGAAGAGTCCTTTCCCGATGAAAATTTATTAGAAGTATCAAATTATTCCCCATGATACACTGACATTGTTAATTATTTGGCTGCAGGTAGACTTCCAACGCACTTATCCAAATGAGAGAAGAGAAGGATCATACAACAGAGTGTGAGATACTGTTGGATCAGAGGCCACCATTTCTATATAGGGTATGATTTGGAAATTAGGTGTTGTGTAAGGGAGGATGAGATCCAAATCATTTTTAAGGTCTGCCATGATGAGCCTCGTGGGATAATTTTGCCGATAAAAGAACTGGACATAAAGAATTAGATGGGGTATTTTTTTCCAACTATGTTTCCGGATGCGAGGAAGTATGTTCAGGATTGTGACATCTGCAAGATAATGGGCAAGCCAAACAAATTGGATGAAATTCCACTTCAGCCACAGTTAGTAGTTGAACCCTTTGATATATGGCTCTAGACTTTGTAGGGCGTATCAACCCTCCATCAAGACAAAAGGTTTACATTTTGGTTTACACTGATTATATGACTAAGTGGGTGGAAGCAATGGATTTGGTAAAATCCAATGATCAATATGTAATATACTTTTTATATGCAGAGATATTCACCTGCTTTGGAGTACCCAGAGAGATTGTAATAGATGGGGGACCATAATTTGTGTCTCGTAAAATAGAGGCCTTGTTTTAGAGGTATCATATTCAACATTGAGTAACATCCCATATCATCCACAAGCCAATGGCCAATTGGAAAGCACGAACAAGGTAATCGAGTCAATCCTTACAAAAACAACAAAGAGTCATTGTAGGGATTGGGCTGAAAGGCTTCTAGAAGCATTATGGGCATATCGCACTACATGGTGCAACACTACAGGATTATCCCCATATGAACTGGTGTATGGAAAAAGTGATGTTTTTCCCATTGAGTTCGAAATCAAAACCTTGAGAACAACCATAGAGGAAAACTTGGAATAAATGGAGGCTCAACAGAACCTGTTGAATCAACTAAATGAACTAGATGGAAAGCACATTGTTGTTGTACATCATAGAACATTAATTCAACAACAATGCTCCAAATAGCATGATATATATATATATATATATAAAGAAGAAAGTATTTTGCAAAGGAGACTAGGATTTATTAAATGATTCACGGTTCAAAAGGGATTTCAAAGGCAAGTTGTGCATGAGATGGTTGGGACCCTACAGAATAGAGAAGGTATTTGACAATGTGACCATTCGTTTTACCACCATTGATGAATATCCAACACCTCTGTTTGAAAATGGTCATTGACAACATATTTATCATAAACCTATCTTGAGGATTCATTTATCGCTCAGGTTGCAGCTAATCCAGACTATCAATTGGTACAGGAGTAAGGTTTTTCCTCTGTTTCTGAAATGTTTTAAATCTGCTGCAAATTCCACACAGAAATTGTATATAAATAAAATTGTTTGATTTTTGTTATTTGTTTTCTTTTTATTTTTCTTTTTAAGATATGATCGGTTTTTTTTTCAGAATTGTGAACAAGAATTTGCGTGAAGGTTCATGCAGAAGAAGCATTCGTGACGGGCCAAGCGATTGCATAATTCTGAACGATCCATCTTCATTGACATTACTCCTCGAAAGAGAAAGTGAATAAAATTGCAGACCTCTGATGGAAAATTTATCATTTTCCCATATTTCTGTCAACCTGTGTCAATTTTTTCTGAGCAAAAACTCTGCCAAATGCTTAATTCTATCCGCTACAACTCTACTATTTTGGCCATTCACTACAACTCCGTTATTTTTGGCCATTTTTCCGTTGTAACTCTGCTATTTTTATACTATTTTTTGCCATTTTCTGCTGCAACTCCACTATTTTTTCCACTAAAATTGACCATTTTCCGCTGCAATTCCACTATTTTTCCCTCTAAAATTGGTCATTTTCTGCTGCAACTTCATTATTTTTCTTCTATTTTTGGCCATTTCTCCCACTGCGACTCTGCTATTTTTCCATAAAGTTGGCCATTTCGTGCTGCAACTCTGCCATCTTTTCTGCCAACTTCTACTATAACTTTGCCAATATTGTTGTTAAAAATCTCACTGAAATTCTGCCACATCTCAAATGGATTTCCACTAAATCTTACTATTTTATGATGAGATATTTTACACTCCCTCCACTCATTTAGAAAATCAATGCTGACATGAACATGCTCAACCTATTTAATGCATGACGACTGATTTGTTCTGAAATTGTGTGTGCATAATTATATCCCTCTTGATTATTTGGCATCAAAAGGAAATCATCTTAGGAAAATGACAGCTCAGGTGACAATGATCAAGTACGAGTTGTGATTATGAGTATGATCAAGTGTTAAATGATATAGTAGTAATGATGATACCTTTTTAATCCCTGACAGTCCTCCATAACCAGTTAATTTTCTTTTCAAAATTATTATGCCTGCATTTCTTAACAACCATTGTCCTATATCTGACAATTTGTTAAGATATCATGTTCTAAATTTTGCCAAATTTTCAAAATATCCATACGAACCTTTGCTATCCGATTACTGTGTCTGATTGCTACAACTCTAATGACTGATACTGCAAAGTACTACATTAGGAAGAACAATATGGGTCCTCCAGTCAGGTATGGACCCAATAATCTCGACGTTCTGCATGCAAACAGAGAGGTATTTTCTATCTTTCAAGAATTTGGATATATTGAATACTTCCAAATATTGAATGGTTTCCATGAAGAAACAACATTCTAGTTCACCATGAACTTGACTAGAGAACACTCATAGATTAGAGGGTAAAGAATAGATGTATCATAATGGGTTGTAGTAGAAGACATAGGTCTACCTAGGATTCGGGATCGTTGGTTCTACTGGAAAAGACACAATTTGACAGCGATTGAATATTTTCTAGCAGCAGGGGAGTAGGTGCATCCAACATCTAGAGGAATAGCACTTGAGACATTACCAAGACCCTGGGACTAGGTCACTATTTTCTTAAATGGCTACATTACATGGGAAGGAAGAGATAGAGTTGTCTACATTTATGATTTTGTCCTACCTTCCCATTTAAGCCATGGAAGATTGATAAACATGACATTTTATCTTTCACACACTCTACAAAATATGGCATAGTATGTTAAGATATCTAGGCACCCACTGTATTCTATCACAAACCATGGGTTAATCAAACTTTTGGTGCAAATATCTTTGGCACAACATAACTTAACATGGGAACAATTTCTTGTGGGATATGGGGTGCATCGGACACCTGTAGCAGGACATATGAGAGAGAGAGAGTTCGAAAAAAGCTCCCCAAGTTCAACTAGGGGGATGGGTTAAGAGTTGGGAGAAGGTAGAGTTGATCAGGAGGAATATTCAAGGGGAGTTGCAACATTAGTGAATCCTATATATTAAATGGTTTAATCGACAATGGTAATGGAAGAAGCTATGCCATTAGCAACTGAGGGAGCAGCAACAATAGAAATAGAAGTGGGAAAACCTAAAAACGAAGTGACAATAGAATCTAGAGCTGCGAATGTGGCGGTAGAAGAAGGATAAGTTGCAGAAACTCGGGAAATAAGACCTCAAATTGTTGATATTGAAAATTCCTCAGAGATAAGAGGAACCATAATTGAGGAGGAGGAACCATTAGAATAAAATAGAGAATTCTCTTCCTTTCTTACACCATAGGGAAAGAAGAAAAGATCAAGTATCAAAGGAGAATCATCCAAGAGAAGAAGAACCAGGGATTAGTGGGAAGTAGAAGTGGCGAGTATTGAAATTACTATTTTAAGACCTAGATTACCCACTGAAACACAAGAACAGATGGGAAATTTACCTATGGAAGGGACTGTTACACAAGAACCTACTGAAGGCCATCCCCAGTTAAAAAATTCACAGTATGAAAATGAATTGTTGAAGGAGGATGTGCGAGTTCTTAGGGAATAATTGGAAAAGTGGAAGGAAGTGAGTAAAAAGCAAGCAACACGAAACCTAGAAACCTTGGTAGAAGCTGCTAATTAGTTCAAAAACCCACTTTCCAACCCAGAGAAAGAACTGTTATGTCTTGAATGTGGGGTTTTATTCAAATTGTTAGGATATAAGGTTGAGAAGATGGAGATAACATCCTGGGAACTTGCACATTAAGTTCAAAGAAGAGATGAAACATGTAATGTGGAATCAATATTGGAAGTGGAATTGATTTCTAAGAAGGAATTATAGGAAAATGAGGCACTATAGCCTCAACACTCAGGAAATATTGAATTTCTTTTTTCTCAAAGCAGTTATAAGGAATTCAGTTACTTTCAAATAAGGAGCAACAATTCGGTGATACATAAATAATGTAGAAAAGATCCCAGCAGCCCAAATATATGGATATAGAATAGGACACTGAAACACAAGAACCAATTCCTTCAATTATGTTGTTGAAGCTGATACGTTAGAATTGAAGGAATTAGACACTGTTACACAAGAATCAGTGTTTCTAAAAATAGTTGTTGAAACAACAGTTCAAACTGAAACTACTTAAACTCATGAGGTAGCAGTTCAAACTGAAATTGTTGAAACTCAAGAAACAACAGCCCACATTATAAATGTTCAAACATAGGAAGCAACAACACAGGTGGAGGTTGCATAATTTAAGGAGTGAGTCATAGGTGAAGACAAGCACAAATTGGCAAAAGAGTTGTCATTATTAAAGATTGAGGTGAGTAAGTGGAAGTATCAGGTGATTCAATATGATCAAGGAAAAAATTATCTGACTGAGCATAAAAATACCATCCAGGAGCTAAGGGAGAAATGGGTTGAATAAATCTTCTTCCAGAAAATTAGTTGGGAGAATATGCAGGAGGAAATGAAAGATTTAAAGAAATTTAAGTCTATGCATAAATACAAGGAACATATGCTTACTTTAACTCAATAATTATTGAGTTGTAGAGTTCCATTTCCTTCCTACCCTGTATTTATTTTTGAACAAATGACTCTGTTCAAAATAAGAAAGATCGTGGCAAATTGTGACACGTTCCTAGTTCCTGGAGACTTTCAATTAGATCAATTTTTTTGAGTAAAATATACTATGTGAATTATATCTGCATGAGATGGCTTGCTTTTTGGATTCCCAGTCTAATCTAGTTCCCCATATTGGGGATATTAATCTAAAATCCTTTAACTATTTTTTCACTAACCATATGCATTGGTGGGTTTCCTCTCAAACCATTCACAGGAATGAAGACAACTCCACTTTATGGATTCAGGGTGAACCTCAGGCTCCTGTTTCTCTGATTAAAAGGCATAATAAATTTATTTCATTCCCCAATAAGGTTATTCAAATGTAGCTGAAAATCACATCTACCTGTCTCAGTTTGATCTCTCGACAGGAAGACTATGTCCTGAAAGAGAGCAGTCAGCAATGGGAGGTTTCTCCCATATGTCTAAGGGAAAAGGACCCATATTGTTTTGAAAACTTTAAGTATGTTTTGTCTAGAGTGCCAGGGTATGTCAAGTGCATTGAAACATGTGGTCCAAGCTGACTAGGTTTTAAATTTTGATTTCCTCTTATTTGGTGGCCAGACAGGAATTACAAGAGCACTTACAGGATGACTAAGAAGGTCGAAAGAGATTGTTGGGTTAAGTTTATCACAAGCAACGAGATCTTGAAAATAAGGGTGAGTCTAGAGTCTTCATTAAACCTCACAAAATTTCATAGAAAGAGTCTTGAGTCTGGTTTAGACTCAGACTAGTTGGATTGTTGCATCAGGACATGCAATTTGATAGTTGGGGGGAGATGTTGGGCTCTGAAATTACCCCTTTTTAACCTACTTTGTTTTACCCTTTTTCCCTATTCGTGCCTCCTGTTTATAACTGAATCCTTACTCTTTCCACAAAAAATAAGAATGAAGACCAGGCATCAATCATTATCATTTATCTCATTTTATGTTTGATTTTACTTATAATTATGGACTTTACCTTTTATATTTGTTGATCTGTCATTGGTTTGAAAGAAGGATTATGAATTTCCATGTGTCTCCAATATAGCAGCTCATTGCATTCAGAAATAAGTACTACTTGGTGTTAGTTTCCCACTCAGGGATCTGGTCCAAGTTGTTGGTGAAGGAATCTCAGACACTCTTCAATGAATATAACTGAAAATCTCCAAGTATCTTCCTCATTAGTTGGGACACGCCGGGTTGTAACAACTCGAATTAAAAGTTCATTCATCTATGAGCTGATCCTATGTGATGTATTAATTGTTATAATTGTTTTGATTTAATTTTGCGGCTTGAAGATCATAGATCTTCATGGCTGCCCAATATTAATGTAATTGAATGGTTCCATTATTGTATAAGTACACACAGGAAAGGATATCCAAGGGTTAGAAATTTGTAAGAGATTGTAGCAGAGGGACTGTAACTGTATCTTGGTAAAATTAATAAAGGATTAACAATTCGCATCACTTCTCTGTTGTATATTTCATGAGATTTCAACAACATCTTTGTTAGAAGGCCAGGGCCCGCCTTCTTACAGATTTGTTGATAGTATTAGATTTTTTAGTTTAGTTATTTTGGTTTAGTGTGGAATTTCAGTTTGATATATTTACAGTCAGCTACAACAACATTCAGTAAGTAATTGCATTATCAGGTTTCCTTTGGCTGCTATAGTGGAGTGGTGTGACAGTTGACTGTGTAGTTAATTTTTTCTTTTATGTAGAAGTGTGTTAATAGCAGTTAGAGACTTGCTCAACTCTTGTGTTGTGTGTTATTTATCTTTGTTAGAGTTTTCCCAGATTAGATTGGTCATTTTCTTTGATGAAGTTGTTGCTTTGATTAATGATTTGTGATCATTCTGATTTGGTAATATAGACTTCCATTTTTTGCAAGAGTAATTCTAGGTTGATTTATCCTTAGACTATAAACCTTAAGATTGATATGGTAGGAAACAAAAGTTCTTTTCAATTCCTAGATTGGTAATTTAATTTGATTCTTTACATAGAGTTGGTTTGGCTGAGCAGTGAATAGAATTGAGTGATTTTCATTTTATTCATCAGCTACTGAAAATGTTTATGCATATATTTTTATAATAGCCTTTGAAAGAAACAAACTTCCCTCGGTTGACAATTAATATTGAACACTCTTATTGTTAATAAATTAATGAGTATATAAAGTTCCCAACAGGGCACTAGTTCCATGCTTGGGGGATCATAAGATTTCTCCAGAGGAGGAAGAATCATGGATGGATAATCATAGGCACACATTTATTCATTTTGATGCCATTCATCCACATATGGACTGGGTGGAATATTACATGTCACACATGGAGTATTCTTGCAGAAATATTTCTTCTCATGATCGGTGGAAGGAAGCTAAGAAAGAAAACTGCCAAGAGAAGTTGTTGAGACATTTATCTTGCATCAATGGAGATTCATTAGAAACATTAGAAATTTTTTGTGAACAATGGCATGCACATGTATGGATTCTATATGATGCTCTCCGTACAAAAAGAGGGACATGTGATAACCACTTGTGTTTTCATAGCATCAGTGATGTGAGCTTCAGTGATAACTTGCGCATTGATTCTCATATTTTGGAGAGGTTCAATATGATTTGGGCCCACACTGATAAGTGCCATTATAGGTGGGAGATTCTCAAAGATTTTAGTTTTGGCATGGGAAGTGATTAATTGCTAGTGTGGTGGTATGATTCTTACCTCCTTCCCGATGATAGGTTCTTTTAGTTGGTTGTGATATTTTGGAGGATGCAGTTGAGACATTGGGACCCTGGCATTTCTTGGAATGATAAATTTCCAAAAGTGGTAGGAGAATTTAGATCTTTGCAGAGGAGGAAGTGGGATCCATGCATCCTACTCAATTATATTAACTAGGTGAAAATTTTTTGGAAGAAGGTTTATTCATTAGGGGAATGACTATAATCATACTAGTGTAGTGGAAATGGTTTCCTACTGGAGATGCCACTTGGGAGGGTGAACAAAGTTTGCAACACCCTAGATTGCTTCTGGCTAAGGACAAGCAGACTTGGGAGGGGAGGAGTGTCATGTCCCTCCCTTGAACGACATTAAAGTGTTGAACTTTTCATTCCCTAGGGGTTTTAAAAAAGAATTAAAACAATTATACATAGGAAATTTTGATAAATTAATACTATTGAGGCATGTATTGAATTAAATTTTGAATTTTGGGTTTTTATGTAATTAATTATTATGCAGAATAATTAATTTGGAAATGAGTTTTAAATGTGCTAGAAGATAGTAGGGTGCACTAGGAAATAAAAATTTCTCAAGATAAAAAATGGCAACAGTACAAAAGTAGGAAAAATTAATCTGTCATAAAAAGATAGCAACTGTCAAAAGAATGGAAAACCAAGGCAATTTGTAAAGGAAAGTGCATAAAAAGTTGTCAGTCATAAAGAAGGCAACTTTCAGTCAAGGAGGGAACAGTTTCCAATTTGGTTAAAGGATGAAAAGAAAGGAAACATTTCCTAAATCTTAAACTTGCTAATATCCTCAAGGAAGACACTCTCATGGGTTAGGGTTAGGGTTTGCAAGTGGATAAATTGCTTAACAGGTTGGATGAATTGATCAATAATTCACTCAATATATAAAGGAATGCTTCCAACTCCTTTAAACAAATTTTGATCATTATTGTTTTCATGTTGAGTGAAGCATAGCTTCTTGTCTAAGTGACATCCCTCAGCTACCTTGGGTGATGTGCTCCAATATTTACCATTCTCTTCTCTCTTCCATTATATTATTCACTGAAGCCACAAAGAGCCAAGGAGCATCCATTGAAGTCCCAAGATCAAGCTCAGATATTATCCATTCATCCTTGGGAATCGAGCTCCAGTGAAGGATACGTCACTTATGCTCTTAGGAATGTAAGATTGGTGCTGGGTGCTGGCTTCAAGCCTCTATTATTTAGTATTGGGACCATTTAGGGATATCATATCCTACAAAATATTTCCGAGATTCTAATCTAGTTCTTAACATTATAATCTTTGATACACAACAATATTTCTACTCCATGGGGTCTTAATTTTTTTGTTTTCTTAATTTCTTAGATGATATTCTAAAACAATTTACAATAGTAGGATCATTGAAAGAAAAAGAAGCACTGTAACACAAAGAACCACAAGGGATAAAACCCCACAAAACTTCCTGAGTATATAACTCAAGCAGGCAGGGGAACCTCCCTATTTATATTTGTCTCTTGACTTGACCTAGAACCTAGCAAGGCCGAGTTGTCTAACTGACAAGGCCGACTTGTCTAGTAAGAGACCAAAATAATCTTTATTATAATGACACTTGGGTATTATTGACCCGAATTACATCCATAGGTTTACATTGATTCTTTCAATGACTCTTACATGACCAAACTCTCATGAGGGAGGAATACAATGAATACATATGGAATATCTTTCGAAGTTACAATACTTTAACACTCCATCTTAAATAGGAAGGTATTCAACCAGGGTGGAAACTTCTACCACAACTGTACATTTGACTAGTGATTCTCTATATGTCAGAGGAAGATTTGGAACACCATCATACATCTTCATCATCAATATCATCCTGAGAATACTGGATCATCTTCTGCAACCTCATTATGTACATACCGAATCATCTTCTATGAGTACTGGATTATCTTCTGTAATATCAATATGTGGATACTGAATCATCTTATGTATGTTCTGGATCATCTTTTGCAATATTAGTATGTGGATACCGAGTCATCTTTTGTGTGTACTAGATCATCTTTTGTAATATCAATATGTGGATACTGAATCATCTTCTATCATATCAGTATGTGAATAATGAACCTTCTTTTTCCACATCAGTATGCAAATATTGGAACATCATCTGCAACATCTATATATAAATACTAAAACATAATTTTGCAACATTAGTATGTAAATACTGAAACATCAACAACAAAATCATTAACATGTTAGTGATAAAACAACATCATCAATAAACTCTATATCATCATCTGCATCATCGGCATATATATGATGGAACATCATCATCATCAACATAGAAGTGTTGAAACATCATCATCAACACCAATATAGAAATACTGAAACCATCTCATCAACATAAAAACAACATCAATATGAAGATACTGAACCTGCTACATTAGTATAAGAATACTGAAACTATCATATCAACATCACAACAACATTAGTATGACTATATCGAACCTGCTACATCAACATAAAAATATTGAAACTACATATTTCCCACTAACCATCCTGGAGCAATATTTTGGTGAGTTCTCTGGTATATCCATCCAGAAATTTTATCTAACTTACTAAACTTTTCGAGTCAACAAGACTAGTCAGATAGATGGATATTCCTGGGGACCAACAAGCCTTGTATGGATTACTAACCCTCTTGGGATAAATAGGCCTACCCAGACATACTAATCCCCCTAGGATCAACAGGCCTCATCTAACTTACCAACCCTTTTGGGCCAACAATCCTAGCCAGACTTACCCTTCTCTAGTATGAGCTACCACTACTACATCCTTCTACCATCTTCTTCACTCTCTCTTTCGAGGGATGTCCTTTTAGAATATGCCAAGCTTGTCTCAAAAGTATTCAAACTTTACACAAGATAGAGGCTTAGTCAACACATCTGCTACTTGTTCCTCTGTAGGAACATACTTGAGCTTGATAGCTCCCTTCTGTACCATATCCTGGATGTAATGATATATAACTTTGATATGTTTCAACTTATCATGAAACACCAGGTGTTATTTCATCTTAATACAACTCTAATTATCACAAAGGATATCAGTCACATCTATTTATGCATCAAATAATCCTGTTGTTGATGTATATGTAACTTAGGAATGTATTCTTATGTATTGTAACCCGATGTTTATTCCAGGATGTTTCTATTATGTATTTGAGTCATGTTGTCATGCCCCGATGTTCTGATTGGGAGGATTAATAATGTAAACAAGTCTTGTCAAGTCATTGTGTAAGTCCCCACAGTTTCGGGGCACTTGAGTTATTATACACTAATTAAGGTGTAGGCTCGAGTAAGTAATTGTTGGTTGGGCCGACATAATTAAGTGCACTTCAAGTGAATGGAAGAATATAAATAGAGAGTGATATTCTCTCTATTTATCACTTGTACAACACATCACTTACTCTCTCAAGTGTGGCGCACTAGTGAAGAAGGAAATATATTGGGACTAGAAGACTACTACTGTCGGGAGTGCATCTTACTGTTTTGGGGTCTTACATCTTATGGTGATTCTATATTTGAGGAAGTTGCGGGGTTTTCTCCATTTATGGTTTCCCTGATCAAAACTCTTTGTGTCTATTGTCTCTTGTGATGTGCTTATGTTTTTTGTTGTGCTTGTTATTCTCTCAGTGAAAAGATCTTAACATAATGCTAGCTTAAATGTTGAAAAACTAACATGGAATCAGAGCTAACCTGAGAAGAAGACACTGTGCAGCTATGGAAACTAGGGCTTCATAGTTTGTGGACTTTTCCCCATAGATTTTCAGCAAAATTAAGGTGGAATTACTCTCCTCCCTAGGGCGCATCTTTCTGTCGAAGAGAAATTTGATTCCGAGCATTTTCAGTCTTCGATGCGGAAATTAGGGATTTCTATAGAAGAGGAATTTATGAGTGAGACCTGCATAGGATTTTTCTCCTCATCAAAACCGAAGTTTAGAGACCTGGATCAAGAAATTTGGTTGGGTGAAACTCTGGGAAAGTCAAACCCTAGTTTGACCCTGAGCTAGGAAAAACCCTAAATACTAAAACTAATAAGTTTTGGTACATTCGCTATATTCCCAGTTTGGAGAAGTCTCAGAAGCTAAAACTTTCAAGGGCTGATGATAAAATCCTGATGAAAACTATGTCCAAAACTCCGCCTCATATTCACTATCTTCTGGGAGATAGGATCCCTCCAAGTTAGGGTTCCAGCCTCTTCCTGAAATCATCCAAAAACAGGACACCTGGGGATAATTGCAATATATTGGGCTACAGAGGTCCAAATGGAATTCCTAAAGATGTTCCAGAAAGGGAACAGACTGCAATTTTGGTATTCCGAAGATCAGACTTAGAAGATGAACCAGTGACACATGGCATGCCGTACAACTTTACTGTTCTGAACAGTCCTGTAACAGGTCACCTTGGGAAAAGGATCATAAATCCCACATGGTGAAATTAATTCTGATGAAACCAGTGTTTTTGAATCAGGGACAGGTGGGGTTACCTCGGTGCAAAATTTCAGACATAGAGGATCAGTAATTTCGGAGATATCACAGAAACAGTAACAGGCATTTCTGCAGAAGAAATTGGAAATCTAGGGCTTCCTGTTCCGGGAGCTTCCCTCCACTGTTTTCAGAAAAGGAGTACATTGGATAGATCCATTTGAAGAGATTTATCTGTCTATCCAATCAGATCTGAAATATTTCAAGTTTTGAAAATTAGGGTTTTTGTGGCAAACCCTAGATCAGCCAGCTTCGGAACCAAGATGGACACCTCAAATCGGTAAGATCTAATCCTTTTCTATTTTTCATTTGAGGTTCTCATTTCAATATGATCTATCACAATAGCTTGATGATAAGCTTGGTGAAGTTGACAACTTCCAAGCATAGAAGTATTTGATCTCTTTGAAGAAAATGGATTGGACACCTACATGAGTATAAAGGTTCCAATTTCAGAGGGAGACAAGGCCAAAGAAGAAATCATGCTCATGCTGTAGAGGATGATGAACCATCCAGAAAGAGATCCAGATATGAAAGTGAAGATTCTTCAAGCGAGGATGAATATGTTCTGATATTAGCTCTCACAGGTAACATTACTCATGGAAGTGATTATTGACTTATAGACAGTGGGGCTTCCAAACATATGACGGGACTCAAGGAATCCTTTGTAAGACTGTCAGAACATGAATCACCTCACAAGGTGAAACTAGGAGATGACTACCAATATCCAATAAAAGGTAGTGGGGAATATTCATACAAGCTAGACTCTGGCAAGTCTCTAACAATGAAAGAAGTATTGTTTGTTCCAGGACTCAAGAATAACCTTCTCTCCATTTCAACATTGATGCAAAAGGAATGCGGGTTGCATTCATATATGGTCAAGTCATCATGTGGCCAAAAGGAAAGACTATCGATGATGTGGTAGTGATTGGAGAACAAGAAGGAGGCTTGTACAAATTGAAGGGCCATCCAGAACAAGCCTTGATCCATGACATAGTAGAGCCAAATGAGCTTTGGAGTAGAAGGCTTGCACATGTGCATTACAAAGCACTACCTATTGCAAGCAAAGCTGTTGAAGGTCTTCTAGAATTTCAAGCTATTTGAAGGGAAGAACAAAAATCAGAATATGACCTAAATAAACTAGTTGAAGAATGTGAAGATCCAGAATGCAGAGACCATGCAGTCATAAGAGTCTCTCAAATCAAGAATAACTTGAAGTGGTAAAAGAAGAAGTGAAGAATGTAGAAGTGGTGATGGCCACCTTGAATGGCCTCCCAGGATCGTAGGATTCATTCATGTGAGGAATGTGTGCCAGAAGGAAGTGATTAATTTCAAAGAGAACTCACAAGAAGAAGAAGCTCGAGAAGAGAAGATGGGAGCAACTGAAGATAAAGCTCTTACCATCCAAAGAAGATCCCTCAATATGAAGATCTCAACTCTTGAAGAACTTCTTATCCACCTCAACATTTGGATAAGAAACGATGCTATCATGAATGAAGAAGACGATGAAGCTGAAGACTCAAGAAGGAGTATACCCACGAAACAAATAAAGATAAGTATTCAATTGTCATTTCATGATATTATTTTGTTATGCATTTGTTTATATTCAGTTGATGTATTATGCATAATAGGATATTTGCATTAACGACAGTATACTACTAATATGCATGTGATGGGTAAGTAGCTCATGGTGCTATACAACTCTCCATTGCTACTTATCTAGAATGAAACCTCTTTTCTGACATATTGGATTAGTTCACAATCTCAATGTTGTCCTGGTAGAGATGGAAGGCATCTAGAAAGTTTCAGTGAGATATGGATGAATGTTGTATTGGCTAAAATTAGTTGCATGATCATATATTTATGCATAAGTATTTGCTAGTATAAATATTCCTTATGAAATGTTTCTAACCATACAATTGCATTTGACTTGTAGGAAAGAACGAATACATAATCGCCTACAAGCAAAGAATAATGAAGACTTGTTCCGAAGAGCAAGTGACGACATTTCAAAATAATATGACGAGTGCAGTGACATCATTGATGCAGAACCTTCCAGCCACCAAGAAGAAAGGGAAGACCAGTTCAAGAAGAATGATGTCAGGGCGCAGTATTGAGACCTGAAGAGAAGTTCATAGTTCCACCATGCAGTAGATGGAAACATCGTGGGATACAAAGCAAGATTCGTAGCATGAGGCTTCTCACGAAAGAAAGGCCTAGACTACAAAGAGACATTTGCAGCCAGTAAGAGTTGAAACACATACATGATGAGATTGATGAAGATATTAACCTTTGCTACAAGGTTGAAGATGCAAGTCTATACACTAGATGGTCACATAGAATATTAGTAGCATAGGAAGCTACTTGTCACTCTAGTACAGAATGTTTTCAGTGCATAGAGCACAGAAGACAGAGGGAGTATGATGCTCTGCTTCAGAGGGAGTGACTACAGAATATACTGAGGTTCGACATGGTACGACAGGATGGGAAAATTATTGATGGCTCTAGGCTTTACTAAGAGTAAAGAGGATTCCAACCTTTGCTTCAAGGTTGAAGACGGAAGGCCAGTGATACTCCTGTTATGTGTCGATGCACTATTTTTTTAGGTATGGAGGTGTGGAAGAGTACAGATGGAATCTTCCTTGGACAAGGGAAGTATGCAGTAGAGATCCTGAAGAGGTTTGGGATGATGGACTACAAGGCCATGACCACACGTATGGCATCGAACATGAAGCTATTAAGTGATGCTTCATCAGAGACGGTTGATGCTACGATGTATCATTAGATGATTGGGTCCTTGATGTACCTGAGACTAGATATTTTCTTTGTTGTGAACACATTGAGACATGTTCACCTGATGGTTGCAAAGCATGCAGGGCTACAGTTGATTATGGGCTCAAGTACGATGCGAATCAGAAGATTAACCTAGAGGGTTATGTTGATTCAGATTGGGAAAGCAGTGCCATTGACAGGAAGAGTACTTCAGGATGTTGCTTCAGTAAGGGATCAGGTGTGATCTCTTGGTTTAGCAGGAAGCAATCCTGTGTGGCACTGAGTACAACTGAAGCAGATTATGTCGCAGCTTGTTCAGCTAGTTGTGAGGCAGTATGGCTGCGGAAGCTACTGTCTGATATATTTGATCTCCAGTTGAATGCTACTTGTATACATTGTGACAACTAGAGTTGCGTGAAGTTGTCAGAGAATCCAGTGTTCCATGACAAGTCGAAGCATATCGAGATCAAGTATCACTATCTCAGGGATATGGTGTAGAGAGGAGCAATGAAGCTCTAGTATGTTGCGACGGAGGAACAGATAGCTGATGTATTGACGAATCCATTGGCTAGGTTGAAGTTCGAGTACTTCAGAGAGAGACTTGGTGTTCTCCAGATCGAGGTTCCTTCCAAGAGAAAGTGATGAGACCCATAGCCATTCTGACATGGTGAGAGGATTGGTTCCTTCCATGGTCAGATGTAAGGGCTGAGCCATTCTGTCATGGTGAGAGGATTTGGTTCCTTACATGTCAGATATGAGTGCTGACTGCCATTCTGGGAATGGAGGCACCTGGTTAGTTACCAGGAACACTCAGTTAGGGACTGAGAGAGCCATCCTGATGAGTAGGTCAGATGTAAGGGCTGAGCCATTCTGTTCATGGCTAAAGGATTAAGTTCCTTCCATGGCAGATGTGAGTGCTTGCCATTCTGTCAAGTAGGACAGATGTAAGGGCAACTGCCACTCTCAGGGAGAGTGGAGGCGCCTGGTTCGTTACCAGGTAGCTCAATCAGGGACTGGGGGCCATTCTAACGAGGGTGTAGGATTCAGTTCCTACCAGGTCAGATGTGAGTGCACAAATCTTTCATCACTGTGGTAGGAAGGGTTCCGGCCTGGGTGAGAGTCGTTCATCATTGTGGTAGGATGTGTTTCAGCCTGGGTGAATGTGTGGAAATATTTCATCATTGTGGTAGGAATGGTTCCAGCCTGGGTGAGAGTCATTCATCACTGTGGTAGGATGTGTTCCCGCCTGGATGAATGTGCCATTCTGACAAGTAGGTCAGATATAAGTGCAGAGCCATTTCACAGATGTTAGTGATGTGATGTCCTATCATGCTAGTGAATGTGAGTGCTGGGCCTTTTTGATGTGATTGTAGTTTACTACATGATCAGATGTGAGTGCTGGGCATGCCTTTCTGACGAGCAGGTCAGATGTAAGTGCTGGGGGAAGACCTACCTGGTGGCTAGGCCTACAACCAACATGAAAAAGGGATGTCTCTGTAGAACTTCCTATGATGAGATAGTACACACATGATGATGACCAGAGGAGATCCAGATCAAGCTATGATCCAGATCCAGTTATGATGACTCCAAGAGATCCAGATCGAGTGATGGTCCAGATCCAGCAGTGATGATCCAGATTGAGAGCTGATCCAGATCTAGATCCAGATCGAGTGATGATCTAGATCGAGTGATGATCCAGATCCAGTTCCATGACGATCCAGATCGAGAGATGATCCAGATCCGAAGATGAAGATGACTCGAAGATGAAGATTACTTGAAGATGAAGATGACTTGAAGACGAAGATGATCCAGTGATACAGAGAAGAATACCAACGCTGAAAATTGTGTCGAAAGAATACCTTCCTAGTTAAGAGGGAGTGTTGAGGTATATGTAACTTCGGAATGTATTCTTATGTATTGTAACCCGATGTTTATTCCGGGATGTTTCTATTATGTATTTGATTCATGTTGTCATGCCCCGATGTTCCGATCGGGAGGATTAATAATGTAAACAAGTCTTGTCAAGTCATTGTGTAAGTCCCCACAGTTTCGGGCCACTTGAGTTATTATACACTAATTAAGGTGTAGGCTTGAGTAAGTAATTGTTGGTTGGGATGACATAATTAAGTGCACTTCAAGTGAACGGAAGAATATAAATAGAGAGTGATATTCTCTCTATTTATCACTTGTGCAACACATCACTTACTCTCTCAAGTGTGGCACACTAGTGAAGAAGGAAATATACTGGGACTAGAAGACTACTGCTGTCGAGAGTGCATCTTACTGTTTTGGGGTCTTACATCTTATGGTGCTTCTATCTTTGAGGAAGTTGTGGGGTTTTCTCCATTTATGGTTTCCCCGATCAAAACTCTTTGTGTCTCTTGTCTCTTGTGATGTGCTTATGTTTTATTGTTGTGCTTGTTATTCTCTCAGTGAAAAGATCCTAACATAATGCTAGCTTAAATGTTGAAAAACTAACACCTGTCAACATCTTACGAAGCCATACTACTTCGCTACAAGCTGAACATGATGTAATCTATTCATCTTTTTTCATGCTAAGTGCAATATTGGACTGCTTTCTATCAAACCATGAGATCATGCCTGATCCCAATCTAAAAAAACATCCTGAAGTGCTATTTCTATCTTTGGCACTTCCTTCCAATCTGAATCTTTAAATCCATGTAATTTGATATCGCCATTTGATGCATATATGAAACCATAGTCTAAATTTCCCTTTACATACCTCATCACATGTTTTGCTCCTACTAGATGAATATGTTTGGGATTCACCATATATTGACTTAGAGTGTTTATGACAAAACATATATCCGGTCTTGTATTGGTTAAGTACATTAGAGAACCAATAATCTATCTGTATAAGGTGGCATCTGTTGTTTCTGAAGTTTCATCATTCAATAGCTTCAAATTTGTTATCATTAGAATAGTCATAGCCTTTAAATATATCATCCCAATTATCTTTAGGATTTATACTGCATATTTTCCTTGGTTTAGGAAAATATCGTCTGGATATTGCCATACTTTAAGACTTAGAAAATAGTGCATCATTCCAAGGTCTTTGATCTCAAATTCTGCAGTGAGCTTCATCTTACATTCATTTATGGGCTTATCTTCTCCTGTTAAGAATAGAACATCTACATACAATAGTAATATCTCAAGTCCATCACCCTAAACTTTATAGTAGAGGTTGGAATCTTTTTTACTTTTGGTAAATCCCAATCTCATCAAGAATCCATCGATTCTTCCATACCATGATCTAGGTTCTTGTTTTAATCCATACAATTCCTTCTTGAGTTTACAGACACGAGTTTCTTGATTATCTGCCTCAATAAATTGCGGTTTTTGGATATATACTTCTTCTTCTATCAAGCCATTTAGGAAGGTTGTATTTACATCCATCTGATGTAACTTTCACTTCATATTGGATGCCAAGGAAAGAATGGTTTTAATTGAGGTGTACCTATCCACTAGTGTAAAGGTCTCCTCATATTCGATTCCTTCCTTCTGAGAGAATCCACGAGCTACAAATATTTCCTTGTACTTCTCTATACTACGTCAGTTGAGGATACCAGTAAATTGTCCTTTGGTATTCCTCAACCATAGAATCAACCCATTCATTCTTCTTTGTTGCTTCTTCAAAACATGTTGGTTCTTTATCAACAAGGTCACACATCAAAGACACATAACTAGGGTATGGATTTGGCATCTTTCTTTCTCTAATGGTTCCTTATGAAACACCATGTATTTTTTATTCTTCAATTACTAAATGAGTCCAGGCATGCCTTCTTTTACATCTGATCATTTCACTGGGAAATTATTTAGGTCTCTAAGGTTCTGTTATGTTGTGATCCTCAGGAATTTGTTCTTCTTCTTCATTTTTATTTGGTTTAGGACCTTCTGCATCTTTGGGAGTTTCATTCTCCTATTCATCTTCCTTGTCTTTCTTTTTTTTTTTTAAATTGTATCTTCGTAAAAAGTAACATCTCTTCTTAGTTCAATTTGACGATATCCTAGGATATAGATTTGATAAGCTTTTGGTTGCTCACTATATCCTACAAAAAATCCTTTATTTCCTAAAGGGTCTAGCTTTGATATTTTCTCCTTGGGAATGTGTATGTATACCGGACAACCAAATATCTTTAGGTGACTTACTTCAGGCTTTTCTCCAGTAAACATCTCTTCTGGAGTCTTGTTCCCAATGGTAGTGTGGGAGATTATATTCTGTACATATACTACTACTCTGGATGCTTCTTCCCATAGGTACATAGATAGATCTTGATCATGGATCATGGATTTTACATCTTCCATGATAGATCTATTCTTTCTTTCTACCACACCATTTTTTTGTGGATTATAGGGAATGGTGAGCTCATTCTTAATCCTAGCTTATTTGCAGTACTCGTTGAATTCATTGGATGTGAATTCTCCTTATTATCTTATCTTAAGATCTTGATCCTCTTTTCTGAGAGGTTTTCTACAATATCCTTAAATTATTTGAACCTTTCAAACACTTCATCCTTCTTCTTCAAGAAATAGATCCAAGTTTTGTGGGAGTAGTCATCAATAAAGGAATCATAGTAAACATACCCTCTTAATGAAGTAGTTATCATTGGACCACATATATCTGAATGAACAATGTATAATATCCTTGTTTATTTGTTGTCACTATTTGGATAAGGGTTCTTAGTATTCTTTCCTTGTGCATGTCCTTTGCACACTCCTTCATGATCTACTTGAATCTCTGGTAAACCTGTCACAACCTTGCTCATAATTGGCAATTCTTTGTAATGTATATGGGCAAGTGTTCTATGCCATAGCTCACATGGGATTATGGTACTAGTCATCAATGATGAATCCACATGTCCCTTTAATCTGTAGAGTCCTCCTTCTTCAACTCCAATCACTATTTCATCATCTATAGTTTTTCCTTTTGTCCACATGAGGACTTTTCCATCCAAAAAAGAAACTCTGAACCCTTTCTTATCTAAGGTTGAGATAGAAATAAGTTTCTTCTTTAATCCTAGGACAGACATGAAATCCTTCATCTTCATGGACTTTTCAGAGTCCAACTTATAGGAGGATTCTCCCATTCCTTTTATGGGATATTGGTAATAATCTCCAAGCATTACTTTGTGTGGGGACTCCTCTTGTACAAGAAATGAGAGTGAGTCCTTGTAACCTGTCACGTGCTTAGAGGCGCCACTATCTACTAACTAGGTGCCATTCCCTGGTGAGACTGAACTTACAAGTGCAGATATCAAGGCATATTCTTCACAGGAATATTCATTTTCCTTGGCTATTTCCTCATCTTCTTGATCATTGGCTTTAGTAGCATGGGCCTGAAATATTTTGTTCTTCTTCTTGACTCGTTCTTCCTTCATGGCACACTTTATAGAAATGTGTCCCATCTTATGACAAGTGAAGCATTCATAATTTGAGAAGCCTTTCTTGGACTTTCCCTTGATATTTTCTAGGAGGATGGTCATACCTATTTCTCTTATTCTTGCCTTTGGTATGGACTTCCAAAGCTTGATCCTAATTTTCATTTAACTTCTCTTCTCTAGATGATATTCAGTATTCTTCTTGAATGCATTCTTCCCATAACTATCAGAACTTGGTCAGTATTCTTCTTGAACAAATTCCTCGGATAAAGGATTCCCAATCTCTTGTAAGACCATTCAAGGTGGTCATTACAATTTCTGCTTCTTCAACCATATCACCAATATATTCCAACTACTCCTTGATTTGAGCTACTCTTGTGAAGTATTTTTGCATGGTTTCTGACTTTTGATCCTTTACACTTTTGAGGTGATTCCTCAAGGTCATCTTTTTATTCATATTTCTTCCTTCAAATAAGCTGGATAGAGCATCAAACATTTGCTTTGGTGTCCTCCTTTAGGATACTTGAGGAATCAAGTTATATTTGATGGAGTCAACTATGATCCTCTTAGCCTTCATCATATCCTTCTTGTATTTTTCCTTAGCTTCATCTTCTTCTGGTTTTGCGACTTCCTCCTTTATAAATCCTTCTAGATCATTTTCTTCTAAGATGAGCATGATTCAATACTTCCATGCTTTGAAGTTTTCAACACCCTCAATCTTCTCATCTATCTTGGTACTCTTTGTCAACTTTTAACATAATGAGAACTTCAAATGGAATTAGAGGAAGTAATACTTACTTGATGAATATAGCTCTGGGATGATCTTCTTTGAAATGACATAGGGTTTGATGAAGAAACCCTAATTTTCTAGTTGGGATCACTGGTAGGGATGAGTTATGGAAAATATGCGCCTTACCAAAGAGAGATAGACTATATATTTATTTTTCTAAGATTGATCATGGAGTCTGAGGAAAAATGAATCCCTAGTTCTTTCCAATAGTAGTGTCTGGTCCAAAACTAAAACTTCTTGGAATTCAGTTCTATTTTCATAGAAAGATGCGCCCTTTTGGGGCAAGTTGAGTGAGACCTATTTTCTAGTTTATCTTTCGAGGTACTTTTTTAGAATGAAAAACCCTAGCTGTGTAGTGTCTCCTTTCGGGGTGGCTCTGATACCTTGTTAAGTTTTATTAATTACTTAGATGATATTCCAAAACAATTTACAGTAGTAGGATCACTGAAAGAACAACAAGAACAATAACAAAATGAACACAAATATTTTCCTCGAGGAAACCACAAGGGAGAAAATCCTGTAAAACTTCCTTAGTATAGAACTCAACCAGAGTAGTGTAAAACCCAAGACAATTGCTTATCTTTTCTTCCTGGTGCACTTCTTCTTCTCTCTCTTGCAAACTTGCATGAGTGGGTGTGTAAAAATCAAGGGGGGCACCTCCCTATTTATATTTGTCTCTTAAATTGACCTAGAACCTAGCAGGGTTGTCTTGTCTAACTAATAGGACCGACTTGTCTAACTGAAAGGATCGACTTGTCTAGTAAGACACCAAAAAAATATTTATTATAATGACACTTGGGTACTATTGACATGACTTACATCCATAGGTTTACATTGATTCTTTCAATGGAACTTCCATGAGAAAAATCATCTCCTTAAGGAGGAATACAATCAATATATCCACAAAATCTTCTGAAGTTACAATACTTTAACAGTAATGCCAAATTTTCAGTGAGAGAGGCATTCCAATGCTCATTTAATGAGCCTTTTGAAATTTTTTATGCACTGACAATGATGCTATGGCCATGATAATGATATTTGAGTTTTATGATGCTTAATATAGTCTTATATACCTATTATAATCATTATTTTCAAATCTGATAAAGTACAGAATCAAATTTCATCTTTAATTGCTTACATATGCTCTTTAATTAGTCAAATTTGAATAGTTTTACTGTTTTCGATGCCATGGATGTTATGTATGCCCAAATTTCAGTCTATAAGTTTCTGTAGGTAATAAAATCACCCAAAAACCTAAAAAAAATCACATAACCATATTTAGTTGAGGTTGTACATTGTTTGGAAGATCCCCTATGCACATGCAATCTCTAGGCCAATTTTCCTAGTTTTTCCCAAAACACACCCAAATACTTCCTAACTTTCCAGAAATATTTTGAACTTGCCTTCATGGATTTTTAATGCTAAAAAGATACCGATAACTCTCCTAATCCTTCATTAGCCTTGGTTTCTTGGAATGGACTGCTTAAATCTCAGTTTGCATCGAATGGGACAACCGGAAGCTTGGTAGTAGATTTCAACCTGGATGATTATCGAAAACTAAAAGGGATAAACATTTAGATTCTTAGGGATTTGAAATTTCAGTATCCAAACCTTTATTTTTGTTTCTCCCACTAACCCTCTACCACTCTCAGTTTATGTCATTACTCCATATGGTTCTACTTGTTGAAGAAAGTGCTTAATCATATTGTAAAATTTTATTCCAATTTTGATAATATCAACATTAAAAGTTAATATTTCAGATATGATTTAGATAAGGGATATTACATTTCCCCTTTCTCTCACCTTTCTCTACTCTAGTTTTCCTTACTTCTCCATAGAAATTCCTCTATTTAACTTCTTGAAATCCATCCTTGTGTTTCTTCTCCCTTCCTAATTGAACCATTAGTATGGGTTCCTCTTACTTTCTTGGACATAATACAAATAATCAATATATGACAACATGATCATGGATTCATTGAATGTACCCATATAACTCTCGAGAAACAATTTGAAATTAAGGGTTATCTACCAACTTCTCTAAACAATTATTGGTGTTTTTGCTTGTAGTGTTCTATTGATAGATATTCCTTTGTCTTTACTGATGTGCTTCACTTTCCCTTTTCCCACCACCTCCTTGAAGGATAGATGGGTTTATGGTTTCCTCGTACCCCTAATTTGGAATTCATTACAACCTCCTTCAAGATATATCCACCCCATCTTCTCTTAGTGAATCTTTCGCTCCTATTTTCTCACCACCATATTGTTGACTAGATTTTGGGTCAATCAGTCAACGAGGAAAGACAACCCACACAAAGTGATTAAGGAAAACCTTCACATTTTTTGGATAGTTATCGTTTAGAGGATTAAGGCCTTGTTTCCTCGAGGTTTTTTCTCTTTGGAACATGGAGTCTCAATTCTGTTTTATTTTATTTATAATTATATCGGACTACTTAAACTAAGAATACTAAGTTCAGTTTGACTAAAATAAAATTAGTAATAAAAAAACCTATCATAAACTTAATTACAAAACCAATAATTAGTAACTACTACAAGTATATTAACAATCTAAATATAATTATTTATATACATCTTATCCTACACAAGAGAAAAGTAGAAGAAACTAATGTTATTTTAAACCTATTTTGAAGGATGAATACTAAACAAAATAAAATGTTAATATAAAATTAATCATTAAATTTAAAACAATATATAATAATAACAATTGATAAAATGGCAATAAAATTATCAAAAGACAATTGTGCAATAATTTAAATAGATTTTCAAAATCAACATATGCTCAAGAGATAAAAGATTGATTATATATATGAATAAAATATGTAAAAGTATTGTAAATATAACAAAAGTTTTATATACTTGGAATAAAATCACAAAATACCAGTTAAGTTAACGAGACTGTAGCAAATTGCTATCTCAAAATGGGGACAACAATTATAATCAAATCCTATCCAGCTTCTCCATACACGTTTCGAACCTCCTCCTCAACTTGACAAGACATTTACTTATATAACCGTAGCCTAAACTTAAACTTATGAGTCATGAAACAATGTTTTCCCAGAATTGACTATTCTAGAAGGCTTATTACATCAATATTAATTTGAACAACATTATAAAATGCACCATGCATTAAAAAATTTGAGGAATAATTTATGTTCGATGATTTGAGCGTGAAATGGTGGCCGTGGACTTACTAGACAATGCCATCATCCATCCACGCAAGAGCTTTTATAACTGTTTAGAATCTTCATAACCAACCGACACAATTCCAGTAGCTACTTTAATTGGGCAAGCCATAAGCACTCATTAAGACTCATGCTGAGGGGCCTTGTTACCTTAACGATATGTCACCTGATGCACGCATCCACGCTTCCGGAAAACATACCATGGAGGCACCATCCAACGATCCATGGTATACCATCCTATGCGTGGCATATAACCTAAACCTAAACCTAAATGTGGGTAGTTGGATTTTAACTTGAGTGAGATTTAATGGTCCATAGTGCTACAGCAGTATTTAATTCTCTACTGCATGCTGTACCATCGTCCATCCATTCCACGCATGCAGGTACAAATCCATGGCAGACTGCAGACTACTGAAGGTTTAAGGCACTGCCGTCCTTCTCCAGATATTGCGGATCCATTGTATCCACAGTTCCAGTCTACACGAGAAGCATTCATTTGAAGTTTGCCTCAACCCTAGATTCTAAAGAGTATTTATGTTAGGACTAAGCATAACAAAAGGATAAAATAATGACAAGAATGCACATAAATGGACATAGGAGAGTTACCTTAGACCCAAACCTAGAAGTCCATCCTTCATGTGTAAGAGGTATTCATTCACCTTGGTAGATTTGGCTAAGCTAGAAAAGTGAACCCAACATCAACCACTTAACATTTTATAGTGGACTTCTTAAAGTCTTTAAATGAGCTTAATCACATCAAATACCAGGGTTTTCTCAATATTATGTACCCTAAACCACCAACCATAAACTAATTAATGAACAAATCAAGTTTATATTAACTACTCTATGATTGAGTAAATATTAACCCAACATTTGACTTGAGATAAGAAACTACCCACTTGAAATTTTACTAATGATATATTTAGAAATATTGCATGCCCTTATCACCTAGGTCTACATATAGAATTTACAAATCGATGACCCACCAAGCCAAGGGTATGCAAGCCTAAAGAGGTCTTACAATTGTATGCCCATTTACATATGTGATTAATGCAACTCCATAATAAATGCTTATAATTGTATGCCCAATCATGTGATACTTGAAGCATCTACCTACATCATTAGCCGCGTCTCATAATTTGCTCCACATATAATTACCAAATACTTCTCAATTGAGTACTTATCATATCATTCTATCCTCGAGCAAATGATGCTTAAAGAATGTACATGCTTCTTTATCTGCATCATTCTCTGGTCTAAAGCCAATGGGCCAAATTGAGCACTTCTTAACCAAGTACTTCTTTGTTCATTATCTTTTATGCGCTTCTTCCAATTCTACACATTAATCTTTGCATTTTGTTTCCAATTTCCATTCACCATAATTGATAGAATTATGAACCATCACTTCAATTTGTGTGCAACCCAATATAAAAATAATGTATTCACATAGGTGCATGCAAGGGAAGAAATTCCAACCATTATGACTTCCACTTAATGACTGACATTTCAAAATAACAATGTGCCAATTTTCATCTCATGCCAAATGCATGTTACAACAAGGTCATTTCACAAGAGGCCATAAGGACATTGTTCACATCATAGTTCTTCCAACTAAACAAATCACATCTCATATGTGCCAATGTAAAATCCAATTCTCCACTATTTCCAATCGATAACAACACATAACCTGCAATATTATTATTATTATTGGAATGCCATAATGCCATAATGTGACATTACACTCAATTTATTACTTTAGTGTAACATCAAAATATGGCACAATATTAAAGTGATCCATCTACATTACTAAAGTGATAGAAAAACAATATAATATGGCATAATACTAAAGTTATCCAAAAGCAACATAACACATATATGATACCACTATCGAACATACAAGTACTTTAAATAGTTCAAGTACCTTTCTTCTACTTATCTTTTCTTTATAAGTACCTTAATAATTCATGTATCATTCTTGTTCTTCATAATATAATGAAATTTACTTTGCATACCACAACCTTTTTGTAAAATTGAATTAAATTAATACTAACATCTCATTCAGATAATATCACATAAAATTGCAAACAACCTAACTCTATATATTAGTGTATATACTAGTGTATACACTTGATCCGAAAATGACAGGATCTTTATAACAATTAACTTGCATGCCGAAATTTGAATGATTAAACTCATTAAAAGGCTTTAAATGACAAAATTAAAGAGCATAATTGAAGCACAACAACACATAACAGAGATGCAAACCATGAAATTTGTAGACAACAAATGATAACGAAGTTCACCCCTCCTAGGCTACGTCTACGAGTCCAGCTCCAATGATGACCGATCTTATTAGTCTTCAAAATGCTTGAACATGTACAAAATGTCTTCTTCACAATAGCTACAAAGAGACTTAGGCTTCAAAAATGAAGTCCTCTCACTCTCTAAAATCTCCCAAGAGTGGATAAAAAGCTTCTTACAAAATGAGCAAACCTTACAAAGCCTTCAAAGAAACTTTGGCATCATATCACCAAAACTTCGATGCATCTTCTGAATTCCTTCCCATGGCAAATTAGAATAGTTTGTATATCCCCAAAATCCACAACTTATCCCCAAATACAAAGGGATTTACAATGGTTTGATCCCTAAACTTAATAGGATAAGATCCATAAAAAAAGATAAAATATGTGCAAAACCCCATAAATATACATTTTGTTTTAAAAGTAATAAACAAATTCCAAATATAATATATATATGGTTTAAAACAATATAAAAATGTGAATTTGTTTAGATTTGGGTCAAATGTGGGCGGACCCTTCTTCAGGGTTAAAACCCTCTCAAACCAATATAAAAATAATAGTTTTCATATTGACCCTTCACAATCGGCACTATTGGTGCATTGGTAAAAAACGTTGGCAATGGGGTAGGAGGTCATGGGTTCAAAGACGCGAACCTCTCCCCATGTTAACATTTTATTATGGAAAATTGATGTGGTTGGCCGGTGGCTTGGTTCCTAGCCGGTTCTATGGATTTGTTGTATAGTTGTTGGTTAATACAATATAGAAAAGATACGGGGGTCGAGGGAGACCGCTCAAACATAAGTAGAGGTAGCTTATATGGTTAAGCAACAAATAATGGAGAGGATGGTCAGGCAAACTTAGTGGAGGCTTAGGCAGAGAGGAGGTTGGGGGTTTGATCTTTCTTGATTCCAAATATTTTGGTAAATCAAACCACCAAAGTTTCAACGAGCCTGCCACATGGCAGGACCAGGTTATTCCACGTAGATGCTTCATGCCACTTGTTAACTTACTTTAGGTCCACTTGTCTGCCATGTCACCTCCACATGGCATGCTGTACAGATGTCATGTCACTTGATTCCAAATATTTTGGTAAATCAAACCACTGAAGTTTCAATGAGCCTGCCACATGGTAGGACCTGGTTATTCCACATAGATGCTTCATGCCACTTGTCAACCTACTTTAGGTCCACTTGTCTGTCATGTCACCTCCACGTGGCCTGCTATACATATGTCATGTCACCACTCTACTAATTGTACCTTTCAACTTTACATGCCGCATTGTGCTCTATGGTGGTGCCATGTCATCATCGTACATGACATGTGTCACCCTTGTAGTGGTGCCACATGGTACCCTTTTTTTTCCCCAACTTTACTTGTTTTATCAAAAGTTCGGAACTAAAAAACTTTCACGTCCGAAATCCATTTTACACGAATGAACGTGCCAGAAATATCTTGTCAAGATCTACACAGCTGTGAGCTTATTTTCACAAATTAAAGACTTTAATTTCAATCAATATCGAAGATCCTCATAGATCAACACTAGTGTATGGCAAGACCTGGTTATTCCACGTAGATGTTTCATGCCACTTGTCAACCTGCCTTAGGTCCACTTGTCTACCATGTCACGTCCATGTGGCCTGTTGTACAGATGTCATGTCACCGCTCTACTAACTGTACCTTACAACTTTACATGCCGCATTGCGCTCTATGGTGGTGCCATGTCATCGTCGTACATGACATGTGTCACCCTTGCAGTGGGGCCATGTGGCACCCTTTTTTTCCTAACTTTACTTGTTTTATCGAAAGTTCGGAACTAAAAAACTTTCACGTCTGAAATCCATTTTACACGAATGAACGTGCTAGAAATATCTTACCGAGATCTACGCAGCTGTGAGCTTCTTTTCGCAATTTAAAGACTTTAATTTCGATCAATATCGAAGATCCTCATAGATCAACACTAGTTTATATACACTATATTGTAACTAGGTATATCTACTATATACACTAGTGTATGTTTTAGTGTATACACTACTGTATATACTAGTGTATACATTGTTGTACGCACCATACTGTAACTAGTGTATATACCTAGTTACACTACAGTTTATACTAGGTATAACTAGACAATATATACACTAGTGCATATCTAGTATATACATTAGCGTATACTTTGTATTATAACAAGGTAACTAGGTATTTAGTCTATTAGATGTAGCTTGGTTGGTTGGGAGGAATAATTGTAACCTTCTCCACCCCAATTCAATTCTTTGTAAGTGACATGTTGAGCCCTTAAATGTGCCTATTAAATTCTCTTATTGTTGGGGATTGAGGAAGTATAACAAACACCTCACATATATAACCATTTTACACATAACTAAAAATATAACATTTTACTTGTTAAATATAAATAAAATATCTTAATTTCTATATATGTATACTTCTATATACTACAAATTTCCACCTAACTAAGTATATATGCAAAATCCTTCTCAGATCCTCAAAATGTTTAGAAATTAAGGTATTTAATACCTCCAAGTTTTAATAAATTTATTCAAATTTCACATTGTACACAATAATTTGTCAAACATTACATTTTACACAATTAAAATATTTACTTACCTAAACATTGAAAATAATAATGTATATCCTGGCAACATGTATTGTATACACTAGTGTAGGCCCTGGTATATACACTAGTATATTATCAAGATATACACTAGTGTATATACTGGCATGTAGTGACCAATATATACATCGATGTATATACCGGTATATACACTAGTGTATATCCTGGTAATACTATGTATTGGCATATACACAAGTGTATACCCTATTTTATACACTAGAGTATATCCAAGTATATATGCTAGTGTATATTACTAGTGGATGTAATTAGTGTATATACCAGTATATACACTAGTGTATTATCCTATGAATCATACACTATATGCACACAACTAGCTTTGGCCAAATTGGACATCCATACCTTAAATCCTTCTGTAAATGTTTCTCCATATTCAACTACTACTTATAGGATGAATACCACCCGAATTCATTGTCCCATTGAGCTAAATTGTTCAATCTATCCCCATAATAAGGCTCATAACTCCTTCTCAATGCCATCTCTAATCATTCACCTATTAAGTGCAAAACTCTAGTTAGAGTAACCTCAATCAATCACAATGTTTCGAGTTATCCATGGATTTCCATAAGATTCATGTGGCACAATGCTCTTTAATTGTCCTTTTTGTCACCATAGAGATTTGATATTATCCTTGAAGGGACATTTTTGAATCATAAGGTTAGTGCACCTAAAATGTAACATAATGATCATAAATGAAACCATGAATATGACTATAGGTGACAATCACACACATTAAGCATGCAAAATGCATGAGTGCAATTTAAAAGAATCAATGGTGATATTGGATAAACCCCACACTCCATACTTTGCATGCATAATGCTAGAGTAAAGAGGAAATGGAGATAGTGGTTTATGGACTCAACACCCGACGTATGGAAAGCAAAACTTGAACCAAAGGAAAAAACCCAGATGCTCGACTCCACATGTGGGATGCATTATATGAACAACAACATATATTCGAGAAATTCCAAACTCTACACTCACCATGGAGAATGTGGAAAGTAGAATGAAGGTATTTCAATTACAAAGGATTTGCAAAAATAAAATCATTAACAGAGTTGAACCTAGTATTAAGGAGTATATATAACTAGTATATTCATGAGTATATATAACTACTATATACAAGTTAGTGTATATGCACTAGAATATAATACGTTAGTTAGAGTGTACGTATTGTTAGCACCCTGTACATATTTCAATTAAATTTTAGAATAAAGAGATTTTGCATATCAAGGATGGGTTGCAGGGAATTAAACACAGATGAGGAAGGAAAACGAGTGCGTAAAGTATATATAGTTGAATATTTTTGGACTCAATATCCTTAATTATTTCTTGTACCAACACATTAGTCCTTTGAAGGGGTTCTACGTAGGACTTTAAGTGGGATACAAGTGTCATGGGTAGGTTTTATTGATTAGAAATAGGTTTGACGTGGCCACATGGTCAATGGGAAACTAAGGGCTTTAATCCCTAATCAAACCTTCTTGAGCTCAAGTTCCATGAACAAACATTAGACACAACAACATGAGCCCTCGATAAAGAGGTCTTTACCCTAGGAACTAGATATGGGTTCCATTAAGATAGCTTTCGTATATGCAGATTTTTCCTTATGTATATGCGCATTTACGGAAGTCAAAATGCGCATATACGGAAGAGAATGAGCATATATGGAATCTCTCTTCCGTATATGCGCATTTACGGAATCTCTCTTCCATATATGCACATATACGGAAGGTATAAATGCACATATACGGAAGATCGCTTCCATATATGCGCATTTTGCCTTCTGTATATGCGCATGTTTCCTTATGTATATGCACATTTACGGAAGGAAAAATGCACATCTTACCTTATGTATATGCGTATTTACAGAAGGTGAAAATGCCAATATATGGAAGGAAAAATGCACATATACAGAAGCTCTCTTCTGTACATTCGCATTTTTCCTTCAGTATATGCGCATTTGTGGAAGACAAATGCGCATATACAGAAGTGAGCTTCTGTAAATGCACTTTTTTCCTTCTGTATATGTGCATTTACAGAAGGAAGAAATGTGCATTTATGGAAGCTCTCTTCCGTATCTGTGCATTTTTCCTTCCATAAATGCACATATACAGAAGGCTAAATGCGCATATACAGAAGCTCTCTTCCATATATGCGCATTTTTCCTTTTGTATATGCGTATATATAGAAGCTCACTTCCGTAAATGCACATCTTTCCTTTTGTATATGCGCATTTACAGAAGGCGGAAATGCGCATTTACAGAAGCTCTCTTCCGTAAATGCACATATAATACATAAGGAAAGATGCATATTTATGGAAGCAAGCTTCCGTATATGCACATTTTTCCTTCTGTATATGCACATATATGGAAGGAAAAATGTGCATATAATAAAGCTCTCTTTCATATATGCGCATTTTTCCTTCCGTATATGCACATTTACAGAAGCCAAAATGCGCATATACGGAAGCTCGCTTCTGTAAATGCGCATTTTTTCTTCTTTATATGCGCATTTATAGAAGGAAGAATGCGTATATAATTTTTGCCTTCTGTAAATGTGGATATATCAAAAGGCAAAATGCTAATTTCCGCTTTCCATAAATGCGCGTATACAAAAGGAAAAATACGCATTTACAGAAAGAAAAATGTGCATATACGAAAGAGAGCTTCCGTATATGCTCATTTCCGCCTTCTGTAAATCCACATATACAGATGAAAAAATGTGCATATACGGAAGCTTGCTTCTATATATGCGCATTTCCTCCTTTCGTAAATGTGCATATACAGAAAGCAAAATGCGCATATACGGAAGTTCTCTTCTATATATGTGCATTTCTGTCTTCCATGTATGTGCACATACGGAAGGAAAAAATGCACATATACAGAACAGAGTTTCCATATATGCGCATTTATACCTTTCGTAAATGTGCATATACTGAAGGAAAAATGCGCATTTACAGAAGGAAAAATGCACATATATAGAAGCTATCTTTCGTATATACGCATTTTTCCTTCCGTAAATGTACATTTACAGAAGCTCTCTTCCGTATATGCACATATATAGAAGGAAGAATTTATATGCACATATAAAGAAGGAAAAATTGGAATATATGAAAGGCACAAATTATTGCGCATTTCTACCTTCCGTATATGTGTATATACGGAAGACAAAATACACATATACAGAAGAGAGCTTCTGTATATGCGTATTTTGCCTTCCGTAAATGCGCATTTTTCCTTCTATATATGCGCATTCTGTTGATGAAGATGATCATGGAGATAACGATGATCATGATGACATTGATGGTGAAGATGACGATTCTGTTGACAATGATGATGATGAAATTCATGATGACTTTCTTGATGATGATGATCATGTTCATGATAATGATGATGATGACGATGATGATGATGATCTTGATGACGATGATGATGACGATCTTGATAATGATGATGATGATGATGATGATGATGACATTGATGATGAAGATGATGATTTTGTTGACAATGATGATGATGAAATTCATGATGACTTTCTTGATGATGATGATGATGATGTTCATGATAATGATGACGTTGACAATGATGATGACGATCTTGATGATGATGATGATGATGATGATGATGACGACAACGATGATGATGATGATGATGATGATGTGTGATGATGACGACGATGATGATGAAGATGATGATGTGTGATGTCGATGATTATGATGATGATGAAGATGATGATGATGGTGATGATTATGTTGATGATGATTATCATCATCATGATCATGACGATGATGATGACGACGATGATGATGATGGTCATGATGATGAAGACGATGATGATGATCACGATGATGATCACTATGATGACGATGATGATGATGGTGGTGATGATGTTAGTTGTAACTCTCTTTTTTTTAATAAGATAAAAGAATAGGTCTATGATGATGATGATGATGATGATAATGACGACGACGATGAAGATGATGATGATAGTGATGATGATGATAATAAGATGATGATGATGATGATGATGATGATGACGACGATGAAGATGATGATGATGGTGATGATGATGATAATAAGATGATGATGATGATGATGATGATGTTGATGATGATAAGATGATAAGATGATGATGAACTAGATGATGGTGATGGTGACTATGATGAAGATGACGATGATGAAGATGACAACGATGATGATGATGTTGATGATGATGATGATGTGTGATGATGACGATGACGATGAAGATGAGGATGACGAAGATGATGAAGACGACGATGATGATGATGACGATGAAAACAACGACGACGACGATGATAATGATGATTATGATGTTGATGGTGATGATGACAATGATGATCATGATGATCATGATCATGAGGATAATGATGATTATGATGATGGTCATGTTGATGAAGACGAATATGATGATGATGATGATGACGATGATGATGATTATGTGGATGAGGTTTATCATCATCATGAGGATGACGACGATGAGGATGATGGTCATGATGATGAAGATGATGATGATGATGGAGATGATGATGATGGTGATTATGATGATGATGATTATGATGATGGGGATGATTATATATGATGATGATAATGATGATAAGGATTATGAGGATGACGACGATGATGATGAAGATGATGATGATGGTGATGATGATGAAGATGACGATGATGAAGATGACGACGACGATGATGATGATGATGATGTTGATGATGATGATGTTGATGATGATGATGTGTGATGATGACGACGACGATGATGAAGATGATGATGATAATAAGATGATGATGATGATGATGATGAAGACGATGATGATGATGATGATGATTATGATGTTGATGACGATGATGACAATGACGATGATGATGACAATGATCATGAGGATACCGATGATGATGATGATGATGATGATGATGATGGTCATGTTGATGAAGACGACTATGATGATGACGATGATGATGGTGATTATGATGATGATGATTATGATGATGATGATGATGATGATGATGATGATGATGATGATAATAAGATGATGATGATGATGAAGATGATGATGATAATAAGATGATGATGATGATGATGATGATGACGATGAAGATGATGACGATAATAATATGATGATGATGATGATGATGATGATGATGATGATGATAATGATAAGATGATGATGATGACGATGATGATAAACTAGATGATGGTGATGGTGATGATGATGAAGACAACGATGATGAAGATGACAACGATGATGATTATCATGATGATGTGTGATGATGACGACGATGGTGATGAAGACAATGATGAAGATGATGATGTGTGATGATGACGATGATGATGATGAAGACGATGATGATGATGACGACGATGACGATGACGGCGATGATGATTATGATGTTGATGACAACGATGACAATGATGATGATGATGACAATGATCACGAGGATAACGATGATGATGGTGATGATGATGATGAAGATGATGATGATGGCAATGATTATGTTGATGATGATGATGACGACGATGAGGATGATGGTCATGATGATGAAGACGATGATGATGATGACGATGATGATGAAGATGATGATGATGGTGATTATGATGATGATGATTATGATGAGGATGATGAGGATGAGGATGATGAGGATGATGATGATGAAGAAGATGATGATGATGGTGATGATGATGAAGATGATGATGATGAAGATGAGGACGATGATGATGATGTTGATGATGATAATGATGTGTGATGATGATGATGATGATCATGATCATGAAGATGATGATGTGTGATGATGACGACAATGATGATGAAGACAATGATGATGATGACGACGATGATGATGAAGACGATGATGATGAAGATAATGATGATGATGATGATGATCAACATGATGATGACGGTGATGGTGATGATGTTAGTAACTCTTTTAAAAAATATATATATAAAATAATAGGTCTAATTAAATATTTAACTTTCAATATTTTTCATTGTCTTCTTCATCCATGTCATCGTCTTCTTCATCCAAGTCATCATCTGTATCATTAGATCCATAGTAAACATTGTAAGAGTTTTCCATATCATCATCATTATCATCAGTTACGCTCATTGTGTCATCGTCGGTATAATCTTCATCAGCATTGTCTGCTACATCATCTAATTCAACTATTTCTTGGACATATTCTATTGGATCATCATCATCACCTAACTCATGTTGATCATGCTCTTCGTCATTGTCTTCTTCTTCCATAGAACCCTCTTCATTAGCATTGTCTATGTTATACTTTACCAGCCTTCCCCTTGGATCGTGTCTTGCAACAAATGACCATCCCGCTTTACCTGGAACCTTCGAGTAAAATACCTGTTCACATTGGATTGGAAGAACATAGGGCTTTGTTCCTGGCTCAATCAACCTTTTATTTACCATGGTAAATCCATTATCATGTTCAATAATAGTTCTATCGGGATCACGTTGATTCAATCGTAACCTATACCATTTTCCAATGAATAGAACTACCTTAAAGTATTTAAAGTCACACTCTATAATATCTTCCAAATACCCATAGTACCGACTTTCTGAGACTTCTGGATGTCTGTCACTTCTAGATGAAACATTGGTCACCTCAAAGACTGTAGATATCCCATAATCTGATGTTTTCTTTGTTTCATCCAATTTTTTGATCCGATATCTACCTCCATTGCAGACCATATCCTTATGGTGTTTTACCTGAAATAAGAAATACATGAAAATATTACACAACCATTCAGTCCTTATGCAGCAATACATGGATAAAATATTTAGAGGGATTGATTAATATGCTTCCCATTTTATCTTTTAAACCATATGCCAAATAGCTTTCCCTTTTTGTTAAATTTCTATCTCCATTGCATTGTGTTGCTTTTACCAATGAAGCCACACCTTTCCATGATATTCCATGACCCGATTGTTTGCATCATTCAATCCATACCTTCATCCAATCAAGATTGTTTGTGATGTATAAATGAATTGCATCCCATTCTCGACCAACTTTTTGATGACAATAACCATTAAAATGAAAGACAGGTGTAAATCTCCTGAACAAAGTATATGATCTTAATTGATGCAATAACTAGAAAATACAATTAGAATATGAACGATATAATAAAAATCCACTAGCTAATAATTACCTTTCATCTTCCTCAATCTAGCTTTCCCCTTTAGTTGCTCCCCTTCAAATTTGTTATTGGAGTCCGGATCACAAATGCGATGTAAATTGAGCTTTGAAGCTAAAATAGGAAGATATTCACTAACACACAACATGTTTTGGTATACCATTTTTAATTCCATCATAGAACCCTTAGCATGTGCTCATTGTCTTACCAAACCCTTCATAAATTTCAAGTGCCTCTCAACCATCCCCATTGACCTTGAATGCACATGTCCACACAACTCAATCCCCTCAACTTGGTGTATGAGGTAGTGTGCTTGTGCATTGAAAAATGCCGAAGGTAGATGCTTCTGCATTTCACACATGAGACAAGGAATTTCTCTCCTTCGATACTTTATATCTTCTTTATGGATTTATTTAGATGTCAACCATCTACAAGTGATGCAAACGAATAACAATATTTAACAAAAAAAAACATTAAATTACATATGATGAAATAGTGCACAAAAAAATTATATAGAGAATTAAAGAAACACTAAGCACATGCAAGTAATCGCTAGTTATCTCATGTATTTACCAAGATTATATATAATTTGTTTGACATTGTTGTCGAAGTTGTCCAGGAGAGAGATAGCTAGAACATACTATATCAATATACAAACCACGCCATTTATTAAACAAAGAGTATACAAACAAGAAAAAAAATATACGCAATAAAATGACAAAAAAAATTATATGGACATAACAATAATAATTACCTTGATGAAGACGTTCCAATCATGTGTTTTGACCCCCGCAAAATCACCTTTTTTTGTTATGATTTTCTTCAATTTCACACAAAATCTAGTGGGAAATTTAATTTTTCGCATTACTTCTTTGACAACATTACTTTGTTGCTCCGTAAACATCCATGGAATTGAGTTTATATTAACTTGGTCTCCGTTGCTATAAAATTGGATGATGTCTTTCATTGCATGTTGCTTTCTTGAATGTCTTTGCAAGCTTTCACAACTTTATCTTTCTCCCTCCTTAGCTCTAGTAGTCGCCATAATGTTTCAATAACATTCTTTCCAATATGCATTGTATCAAACAAATGAGCAATTTGTAGGTGCTCATAGTAGGGCAACCTACTGAATTGAATAGGATAACTTTTCATTCCTCATGGAAGCCCATTAATGCCTTCATGATCACAATGGACATCATGAATATTAGTTTATAAATAAATTACATCATAAATCAAATATGGAAACTACAGTAAATAACTCACAATAAAAATTAAAATACATAACAATTCATATATGATGATCCATACGTACCATGATGACGATTTATATTGTGTTGCATCTTCTAGGTGAGGTGTCATTCTCCGTGGTTTTAATACAGTTTCCTGCTTCCCATTGAAAAAAAAAATCTGGTTTTTCTATACCTGTGATTCTTAGAGAGTAAATGCCTATACTCATCAAACACCTCCTTTCTTAAGTTTTTTAAGCGACGAGATTTTATCTTAGGACCACAAATTGGACATGCAAATTTACCCTTTGTCTGAAGACCTACAATATTTAGATATGGAATATCTATGTCAATTATAATCATATATAAAATATTCTAACTACTCCATATAATTAAATGCAATTAAAGTGAAACTTAAAAATACAAACCACAAAATGAAGTTAACCCAGGCGCATCGTGTATTGTCCATACAACCATTGTATGGAATTGAAATTTCCTTTGCCGTAGTGGTCTAGATACGTCACACATAGTGATGCCATTGCATAACTTCAATAGCTCATCTATAAAAGGTTCGATGTATACATTCATATCTTTGACTTGGAACTTACCTGATTGATTTGAAGTATATATAAAATATATCATTATGAGAACCATTAAGATATATAAACCATGCACATGAGTAAAATAAAAGATATATATATATGAAATTAGGAAACATAATACAACAAATGAGATGCCACAACTACATTATAAATAAAACAGTTGTAGACACAAAAACCTGGAATAATCATCGACAACATTATGTGCTCCCTCTTTATTGACAACCATGGAGGAATGTTATTGTTGATAACAAAAATAGGCCACACCGTGTAAATGGATTTCATCTGTGCAAATGGATTAACACCATCTGCTGCCAAAGAAATCCTAAGATTACGTGGTTCTTCTTTATTAAAGTGAGGCCACTTTTCCTCCATATCTCTAAAAGAAGAACCATTTGTAGGCATTCGGATAACATCATCTTGACTTCTATTCCTAGCATGGTAAACCATAAATTGCGCTATGTTTTTGCACCTGAACAGTCGTTACATACGTGGAATGATGGGAATATAACGAAGAACCTTCTGAGGTGCCTTTTTTGTTACTTTATATGTACGATATCTACTTACATGACATTCCGAACATTCTATTTCAAATTCATGTTGATTATAATATATAACATGGTCATCAGGGCATGCATGAATTGCTTCATAATGCAGTCCAATCTCTCTCATGATGGAAGATAAATATCGATATGTGGGAGGTAAAATATTTGATGGCGGTAACAAAAATTTAGCTATCAAGCTACAGAAAAAAATAGTTAATGTAATAAATAAATAATATTAACGAAACACGCTTCATCCGTACGATGATCAATAATGAGTTAACAATACAAGTATTAGAGGAATACAGATAAAATTTATCATGATTCTATATATATGATGGATTATTTTACATACCTTAGTATCCATGTGATTGCAATGTTTGAAAGACCATTCATAACCTTCAAGTTCATTATCAACAATACAGCATAAAGAAGATTTGTTTTGGAGCATTCATAAAGGGGTTCATATGCGTTATCGAGAAGAGTTATATCATGAACATCATCAAAGTCATCATCATTTTCATTATCATTGTCATCGTCATCATCCATTCTAACATTAAATGATTCATGGATCAATGTTTTTCTACCGTCATCTTCAACTACATTATCAGTATGATCATCTTGTTCAATATGATCATTCACTTGTTCTCCATTAAACATACACACTCCATGATCCTGATCCTAAACTTTTTCTGAAAGCACTTCCTTTGGATGATATGCTATAGGGTGTATTTCATTTAATATAAATACATGGAAACATCAATAGATATACATTAATATATGAAATATTAAAATAATACATACAATTACCAAAACAAAGAATATAAAAAACTTTATAATGCTAAACCTACAAATGGACGATATTCATTCCCCCCCTCAGCGTGTCCATGTTCCTTGCAATGTTTTGTAGCTGTTGAGATCAATATTATTCTCCTCTTAAATCCCCTGCATTGAGTATAGGGACAATAACATTTTCCATCACCCCTTCGTTTCACTGCATCCCATAGTCTAGCAAGCAATTATCGGTTTTTTTCGTTTAGATCTGGAATATTTCTATTTGACATTTTGTCACAAACTTCGTGAATGAATACAACCGGTTGTCTTAAAAACTCAAGTTCCACGCATCACAATTTTCTCAAAAGGAGGTTTGTCGAAGAATTAAAAAATCCAGGAAAACTGTCTGTCGAAAAAAAAAGAAAATTCCCACAACCGCCCGTTGAAGAATAAAACAATTCTTGAAAACGTCCATCGAGGAGTAAATAATTTTTGTAAATTGTCAATTGTTTCTACAACAAACATGTCAGAATGTTTAAAAAAGTTTAAATTTATAATGGCACAGTCATCAGATATCTGACGCCCTGAACATAGTTATCGTTGGAAATATGGGACCAACAATTTCAAATATGACATTATTTTCTTTCCAAAAAACTACGAATTAACGTCGAAAATCTGACAGCTATGGGTTGAAAAACCTACGAAGTAAGTGTCAAATTTCAGACACATAGACATCAAAAAACCGATTCCCAGGTGTCATATATTCGACACCCTTTCCATCGAAAAATAGACTCCCAAAGCGTCGAAAATTCAACGACGCTAAAATAATTCCTAATTGTTGTACTTTTCAATGATTGTTGTCCGACACATCTGTACAAAATGTTGGATGACGTCGAATTCTGTCGTCGGATTTCGGGTTCAAATCCTATTGTGTGACTAGTCAAGTTCAGTTAGGAGTTAGTTACATTTAGTTATAGTCCCTTACATTTAATTCTACTCAGTTAGTGCTAGGATTGCATGGATATGTGTAGGTGAGGTGCATTTACTCACCTACCTCAGGAAGTTAGACTAGTCAACACTGAATTAGACACTTGAGTTTGAGTTTTGAACTTCGATGAACTCCGATAATAATTTAGACAAGGTCAGTTAACCATTCAGTCAAATAGAGTCCAATCAATTCGAATTTCCTCACATGAATTCGAATTTCATGTGGCTATTTAGCCATTGTACTTCATTGTAATTAATTATCTAATTACTTTTGATTAATGAAAGAATTCACAGCTGCAAGCCATTTTTGCATTATTTCATTCTTCAATTGCTGAGTAAATTGTATGATCTATCTTGTGAGTTGTGTGTTGGTCCATAGATCAATGTGCTCAATTTAATATGGTATCAGAGCCTCAGTAGGACAAGGCACTTCTCTTACTATATATCCATACTTGGATCAAAAAAAAAATTGAGCAAATTTTCTCCTTCCATTACTGCACCAAAAGCAGAGAATTTACCACTTAATATCCCAAGTAAAGGAATTGTTGATCAAGCTTGCTTGATCAACTATGCTGGGTGTGATGAAAATTCCAAAAGTGCAAACTATCAACCTTATTTTTTCTGTTTGATTGTGTGATTTGTAGGTTTATCAATCTCCTTCACTGCATTCGCTACAAGCAACTCAGTCTCCTTCACTGTATTCGCTACAGCAGCTCAGTGTCTTCCATTGCATTCCAAATGGCCCCTCCAATGGAGCTTCTCACTCCTTTCAACTACCACTAGTGGAAGAAGGACATGGAGATGCATATACACTCCAAAAGACTCTTCAAACTCACAATGGAGACAGAGAGAGATCCAATTCATTATGTTGACAAAGAAAAGTATTGGAATGGGATTGATGAAGCATATGGATGCTTGTGCTTCTCAATATCTTGAGATATTATCTTCCACATCATTGGATTAAAGACTCCCAAGGAGGTTTGGGATAAGCTTGCTTCCTTATTTGACAAGTAGGATGATCTAAGGATCTATCAGCTGGAGAATGAGCTGATTTCTCTTCATCCAAAAAATTTCGGAAATGAAATGACTTCTTCACCAAATTCAAGCATCTAGTGTTCCAATTGAAGCTGTGCAAGGTTGAGATGGAGGATGATCAACTCATCCTTGCCATTCTCTCCAAATTTGGTGCAGACTATTCAGTCCTTTAGGTGCAAACCTATCATTTGTATACTAGATGACTCATACTAGCTCTCCAAAGCGAGTCATATTTGGTCCTGACTTAGTGGAAATCATAGATATCTCTACTGGAAACATCATAGAGAAGGGTGCTACAAATCATGCCTCTAAGGCATATGAGTTCTCACACTTCATGCCATTTTCAAAACCAGTGCACTCTTAGTAGCCACTTGAAAGGGAAGGTAAAAACATTTCATCTACTTATTTTGTAGTTTCCACTAGCATTACAGATCCAGCTGTATCAGTTTATGATATTGAGATTCAAGGTGATTCATATCCAGATCCAGTCTCTACTTCCAAACTAGAATCTAGGAAGATGACTGGAAATCCATCTGACACTCAGAAGGGAAAGAACCTTGCGTTATGTCATGCAATCTTACCTCCTTGAGAGATATGCAATAGACTTCTTGTAAGATGCTACATGGAAAGGGATTAGTCTCACTACATTCAGAATGATATAGTGGATCATACACCTCTTCATCCAGCAAGAGGTAAAGGTTACGTTCCTCCTTCCTTCCATCATCATTTTGGTAGAATATGGAGAATTCTACATGCCAGGCCCCAGGATACCTATGAACAGAACATCATCCATGCTACTTCGCTACATCACAAAGATTGTTGCAACACTTTTTCAAGTTTTTCAAACTTGAATCCTGATTCTACCTGCTTAGTTAGAGGGAGGTTTTTTTCCCGTGTGGTTTTTTCCCCAACTCCTTATGTTAAGAAGTTACTTTACTTGTTGTAATGGGTGACCTATGGTTTTAGTTACCAAGGCCCACAAATTGTCCAAGTTATCATTTAGGGGGGGTGTTAGGATTATAATCCCCCCTTTTCCAATTTGGTCAATTCTTTCTAAATTAGGAGTATGTCTAAATATGGAGTCCTTTCAGCCTATTTTTAGTCACTAGCACCATTGGGTCCACTTGGCCTAATTGGGGCACATGTACTAGTTACTAAAGTGTGGGGAACACTAATTGAGGCCAACTACCACTGATTGCACTTGCAGTCATTAGTTTAGGAGCCTCCTATATCAATCCCTACAAATTAGGAGCCACTGGGTGTGCTGATACCAACCTCCATCAGTTGAGTTCAGTTGGTGACTAGTCAAGCTCAGTTATGAGTTAGTTACATTCAGTTCTAGTCCCTTACATTCAGTTCTACTCAGTTAGCACTAGGATTGCATGGATGCATGCAGGTGAGGAACATTTACTCACCTACCTCAGTCAGTTAGACTAGTCAACACCGAATTAGACACTTGAATTTTAGTTTTGAACACTGATGAACTCCGATAATGATTTAGACAAGGTCAGTTAACTATTCAGTTAAGTAGATTCCAATCAATTCAAATTTCCTCACATGAATTCAAATTGCATGTGTCTATTTATCCACTGTACTTCATTGTAATTAATTATCTAATTACTTTTGATTAATGAAAGCATTCACAACTGTAAGCCATTTTTGCACTATTTCATTGTTCAATTGTTGAGTAAATTGTATGATCTATCTTGTGAGTTGTGTGTTGGTCCACAGATCTATGTGCTCAATTTAATATCTAATAAGGTATGAGAGATGTCAATGTTTTTTATCCTCTCAAATAGGGATTTTATCGAGAGAGAATCAAAATACTTTTGAAAATATACAAATAAATAATAGAATTTTGAAGACCGATGTCATGCTTGCTCGATGATGGCTTGAAGGGTAAATATGTGATCAATGGTCTGATGAGTGGGATGAAAACTTGCCTGTCCCTTAGATTTGAGGCGTCTACACTTAAGATAACTAAAGAGATTCATATGGAGAGTCGTATCATAGAGATTCAAGAATGTATGACCCACCATGATCGTCCTATAGTTGTTGGAATCTAAGTTGGGTGTTGATTTGTGTATTGGATTAATGATGTGATGCAACAAATACAAAGCAATGCCTATAAATACCACATGGTTGAAGATATCAACCAAGTATGTAGCAGAAGCATGAAGAATACACTTAAAAAAATATTCTTGTAATACTTTCTCTTCTACTTATTTTCTTTCATTCATCACCCAAATGACTTATTTAATATCACTATCTAAAAATAAATAACACGAGGAAGGTTGATATGTAACTTGAATCTAGGTTTGTCCAGGAATATCATAGAGAGTGAATATGTGGGAAATGTTGGATATGGGGTCAAGGTTGGATGGGATATGGGAGTGACAGGGGAGGATGGTACACCAAAAGAATTTGGGGGAGTGAGTAAGGGAAATGGATAAATCATATCTCCTCTGAGAGATAAAAAGGTGTTTCTTGCAGCGAAGGAGACAATGATTCACATTAGAGGAAATTTCAACTCAAAATGGACCTTTCAACCCTAATTCAAATTCCATGTCATCATGTGTTAACCAATGAAATTGCTTTAAATTTGAAATACTGTATAGGTCTTAAACATTTTTTTAATATAAATTTGGGGATAGGTTTTATAAAAAAACTACTTTTTTTGTTCATATTTTCGACATATCACCTTGTGTTTTTACTCCAATTTTGAGCAGGAGAGCTCCCAGGATGCAGAATTAAATTTTGCATCCAACGAGTACCCACACTACATACTTTTGATAGACCCCGCTACCCCAAAAAAGTAAATACCTGGAAAAAACGTGACGATGATGTCATCATCACATTTTTTCAGATATTTATTTTTTTGGGATAGTGGGGTCGGTCAAAAGTATGCAGATTGGGTACTTGTTGGATGCGGAATTTAATTATGCATCCAATGAGCTCTCCCGATCCAAATTAGAGTAAAAACACAGGGAGATATGTCGAAAATACGAACAAAAAAAGTAGTTTTTTTCTTTTATTCCTCCAAAATTAATAAATATTATTTTATTATTTTAACTATTATTTTATTATTTTCCTTAGGAGGCCCATTTTGAGTTGAAATTTACTCTAATCAATATTTGAGCCTGGGGTAGGAAGGGTGAACATGGGTGAATTCCTCTCCAAACAGGTGATGGAGGACCTTTCACTCTTTTCCATACCATTGGTTCATAGGGTAGGATTTGGTTTTGGGGGAGGTGGAAGCGAACCAAAGGGAGTGAGGTTAGGATTTAAGGGTTGCATCCTAAATGGTGGTGGAGAGGTAATCATACTTGTAGATGTAGAATAAATTAAGGAGTATCGGGTCTCATATGGGAGCATCTGTTGGAGGTGTGTAGAAAAGGCTGTTGGCAGGCAGTTTTGGGGAAGTTAGCTACGCAGCATCACTGATGCTGTACAAGGTCAAAGATGTCGCATAAGGTGGAAAATGTTGGGAAAGTTGGGTTTACAATATTTTATGTATTTGGGTCATATTTTGTAGATTTGGACCGAATTATGTGGATTGTGGTCATTATTTTGTAGATTCTGTTAAGAAGTAGTTAGGAATTTGGTTAAGTGGACCATGAATGTAAAGGTGCAAGCCTATAAATAGATGTAGAACTGCAAGTGTTAAGTATTCTTTGGAGGCATCTTGAGTATTAAGATCTCAGCATGAACTGAAAAATTTTGATCTTTGTATGTGAGTTGAAGAACTGTTTTGAAGAATCTGTATTTTGCTATGAAAGTTAATATGACATGACGGATATTGAGTGAAATCATTGTGTCTTTTCTTGTTTTCCTATTTTCAGTGGTTCAAATGTGAATGCAATGTGTATCTATGAATGATGTGTTGTTTCTCTACTCTGAATGATGATATATAGAGAGATCTGTTTATGCTTTAATGTATCTGCTGGGATCTAAGTATGTTGAATATGATCCACTGAATGATGACATGATTCTATTAATCCATAGTCTGAACAATTAGATATGTTGAATAATTTTGCACTAAATTGATAAGTAGATGCATTGTCCTCCTTCATGTTGTGGAAACTTGGTTCCAACATCTCTCCCTCGAACATATAGGGTGAGACTTCATCTGCTCTGCAGGTGTTAACAGATGGGGTAAAACTTGTTTGGGCCAGTGCTCAGGGAGATCACGGTGGTTTGGGTGTCGACAAAGAGTGAACCCCTATCAACTGGTTTTGTGTTAACAAATAGTTTCATTACCAGGACATGAACCAGGGTATCTTGAAGGATGGCACACCAAAATGAAGTGGATACGCAAGTAGAAGAATCAGTAGCGCAAGAAGGGAGTCATGTCATGACAGCCGCATGGCCATGACAGCGTCAAATCAACAATAAATTGGGTAGTTAAAGAAGTTAACCATTGGCACTTTTGGACAAGATGTGTCTTAATGATGGATACAACCGTTGGATTGACAGGATCAACGACGGATTTGGGCGATTAATACATGATCTGGTTGTAATGATGAAAAGGGATCATAATGATTTGGTCATAATGTGAGGAAGATCGATTTGGTGCTATAAGAAGTGGTCAAACACGGTTGGAATTCACCTTTATGCAAGTCAGAGTTGTCGATATAATTGCAACAAGTATTGCAGTGAAGTTGAGTTGTAGTGATTGGTTGAGTCGCAGAGTGAAGTAAGGTTGAGTTCCCAATTAAGAACTAGGGGGAACTTGTGGGGCATGCTGCGTGAGAAAATCACAGTTGATATTTCAAGTAAGAGAGATTCACAAGTCATTGGGGTACCCATCAAAGAAGAAATTGCATGTACATTGGTGGTTTCATCATCAGTTCCAAAGAAGAAGAAGGGGGCGCAGCGAAAGAAGTCCCCAATTCAGAAGAAGTGGTAGACTAGGACATTTGTACGGGAACAAGAGGAGGCAATCACTCAGATGGGTCCATCAACATTAGGGGCTGAGGAGACATCAGCCCATCCAGGGGTATCCACTGTGGATATCCCTGGGTATGTGCGTCCCTGTCAGTCGGATGTGAAGCCCAGGAAGACGATGAAGAACCAGAAGTACCCGTTCAAGATGTCGGCGATTCCAAAACAGGGTATTTTTTAAGGATTCTAATTTTATACATAAGTATAGTATTCTAGGCGATTGTTTTGGGTTGAAAAAAACATGTTTATAGATAGGTAGGAGAATATTAAATGTGAAACATAAAATCAATGTGGCACTTATTTCATAGATCACGGGGCTTCCCAAGGATAGGCCCATTCCATCACCGTATTTTAAGGGGAAAGACAATGATAGATAGTTGGATGCACAACTAAAGAAATAATGAAACCTACAGCGTGATGGACAAGCATAGCACATTAACAGTATACACGAGTTGACGATTCGTATTGCGTAAAATATTTTGGCTAGCAAGATTATCATAATGAACATACCCAACTAATGTAATTTAGGGGTCATCGCCTGTGCGAAGAAGTGTGCACAAGGGATGCAGATGAACCGATCACTATTTTTTCTGAACTAGTTGACATATGATGCACTCGCAAGCCATGTGGGGCAGAGACCATTCACATACAACTGGTTACTCATTTTGATTGCGCTGGTGGCTTGGATAGAGTCGGACGAGTATGAGGGGATGAAAGTAGATGCAACGAAAGTTTGTAAAGGTGCACGATACCAGAACTTTTGGTACATGAAGGAAACAGAGCGATTGAAGGTCTGTGCAGATCAGTTCTAGATATACTGGGAGGCACTGTAGGCTGTAGTAGTGAAGGCTCCACAACTGACAAAAGAAGTTGTGGTGAACTATCAACAAGTCCTCTTGTTTTTTATTGGGCCACATGCCATTCATTTGCAGGCACGATGAGACCCAAATAAGCAAGGGCTACCCACAACATATAAAGATTATGACATAAATTTGGAGCTTATTATGTTAGATTGGCCCATGGAGTGGCATAAACCGATCAACCTCAAGGAAGTATTTACGGGTCCACCGACTGATGCACTGGTAGATACTATTCCTGACGCACCGAGTGACCATGATTCTAACGGAGTGTTGATCCAGACCCCTACTAATTCAGATGTAGAGCATAATTTTGAGGAATCTACTACAAAGAAAAGGAAGGATCTGGTTGTGACTAGTAGTGTAACACTAGTGACTAAGGAGTAGTTGAGTCATATTATCAAGGTAGATACGATAGCAACTAATGCAGCAGGAGAATAGATGAAGAAGAAATCAACATATGGATTTGGTGAGGTAAAAACTTGCCTTAACTCTTTAATTTATGCAATTTTGGCTAAGGCACCAGAGGCAGCTACTGTGCAAAGGATGGGATCGATCAACACTGGGACGCAGAGTAGGAATGTGCAAATTTCGCAGCATGTGATCAAGACCAATAATGAGGATCTCAACACCTCACTATGACAGTTGCATAATATTTCCATAGACATCAATGCCCTGTTGACACAAACGTTAGTGCATATGCATAGGGTCACCAATAAGGAGTTGGAAGACAGGGAACAAATTATCAGTGGTCAATGCTTGAGGTCACGGGAGAAAGAGGAAAAAACATGAAAATAAATTGAGGCATTGCAGAAGGAACACGAGTGGCTAACAGAGGAGAAATCAAGGGAGATTCTGGAGTTCAACAAGGAGTAGGATTGACTAGTTACAAAAAAGGCACAACTTTGGGACAACGGAGTCTGCTTATAGGAAGCATTTTCTGATTCTTGTCATCACATATTCGAGAGCACGGCAGAGCTAGAAGCGGTGGCAAAATCAGAGCGGCTTGGGGCCTTCATTGCACAATTACAACATGACAATGTGGACTTGCAAGAATTGGTACATCTAGATACACCACTGGAGAAAGTGGCGGAGAGGAAAAGCGCCATTGAGAACTTAGCAACGCAGCCGAAGGAAATGGAGTAGGAAGAGAAGAAGGTAATTGATGTGACTACACAATTTTGGGGTAGTGTAGTTCATATCATGCAGTGGGAGAAGCTGACTACGAAGCTACAAAAGTTCGAGGGGTAGCTGGAAACATTTAATACATCGCTTAAAGAAATGCCTCCGGTTGTACAGGTCACCAAGGCAAAGGAGCTGAAGGAGTTGTAGCAACGGGTTGTAAAGTTCAGTGATTGTCAACAAAGGTACAAAAAACAGCTAGATTCATTTCAAGATTTTGGTGCTCTGCTCTCGATAAAGGAAATTTCAGTCCTACAAGGAGTTTAGGTGGGAATAAAGGACGTTACAACAAATATTATTGAGCATCCATTAGAGCATGAGTCTACAGAAATATGAGAGACTACTGAAAAAATCAAATAATAGGTCAAGGACATTACCCAACAATACGAGGACTTCAAGTTGAAGATCAACGTATACACCATTTCCAGCTGACGCAGATCGAGGGAGAGCCATAATATTGTGTTGGGGGCCTGTTGGCAGACAATTTTGGTGTAAGTTAGTTGTGCAACATCATGGATGTTGCGCAAGGTCAAATATTCTGCACAAGGTGGAAAATGGTGCGCAAGTCAGGTTTACAATATTTTATGTATTTTGGTCATATTTTGTAGATTTGGGCCGCATTATGTGGATTGTGGTCATTATTTTGTAGATTCTATTAAGTATTAGTTAGGAAGTTGGTTAAGTGGACCATGAATGTAAAGGCGCAAGCCTATAAATAGATGTAGAACTGCAAGTGTTAAGTCTTCTTCGGAGGCATGTTGAGGATTAAAATCTGAGCATGAACTAAAAACCTTTGATCTGTGTATGTGAGTTGAAGAACTGTTTTGATGAATATTTATTTTTCTATGAAAGTTAATATGACATGACGGAGATTGAGTAGAATCATTGTGTCTTTTCCCATTTTCCTATTTTCGGTGGTCCAAATGTGAATGCAATGTGTATATATGAATGGTGCGATGTTTCTATGATATGAATGATGATATATAGAGAGATTTTTTTATGCTTCAATGTATCTGTTGCGATCTAAGTATGTTGAATCTGATCTTGTTAATGCATTGTATGAACAATTAGTCATACTATGGAAACTTGGTTACGACATCTCTCCCTCAAACATCTTGGGTGAGACTTCATATTCTTTGTAGGTGTTGTCGGATGGGGTAAAACCTATCTGGCTCATTTCTCAAGAAGATCGTGGTGGTTTGGGTGTCGACAAAGAGCGAACCCATGTCGATTGTTTTTGTGTCAATAAAGGAATTCAGTTCCCCCTTATCAAAGGGGAAGATAGTGTGGGGTGGTACCTTGAGGGGGGGCTCATCTCAGAGAGAGAAGGAGAGTATGGCATGTTCTAGGAGGGGGATTGGGGAACATACAAGTGATGTATAAAAGGGAGTAAGCTATGTCTAGAAAGCACATAGTACACAACATTTGCACTGCCTCCATGGGGCCAATGTTGGGCTCCAAATATGTCATATTTTCCGCCATTAAAATTCTCCATTCATAAGTCATATTCCTTCATTTTTCATACATTCCAATACCATTTTTCTGTTACCTATCGTTAAATACATCTATTCTACCTTGTGGTTAATTATTATGATTTTTCTTGTATTTTTAATGATTAAATATGTTTTATCATGTTTTTGTCAATGAAGGTTTAATAACATGTTTTTGTGATTAAGAAATGTATTCTTGTGCTAGAATATTCAACCTTCCTATACCAGGATCGAAATCAAACTCATATTTTTGGATTCCTGCATCAGCGGTTCTTGCACCAGATTTTCGGATTCCTGCACCAGAATCCATATTTTTTGGAAATCAAATTTCCAAATGTCAAACATCTTGGATATGATTGTGGAGTTTGTTTGGAGGTCGTTTATCACCTCTCATGTATAAATAGATGTGAAAGAAGGACTCCATGATAGGTATTATGGATTTAGAGATCAAACGTAAGAGATGGGTTTTTGTAGATAGCTCAATGATGTAATTATGTACTGAACATTATTATAATGAAGATATGATACTTTCTAGAGTTGTGTTTGTTGATTACTCTTTGATACAATTTATCTAAGGCACGCCAACCTGGAGAAAAGCTCCCACCAAATGGGAAGTGTTGCTTCTTCTTTTTTTCCTATTTTAATTAGCATTTTTAACAGTAATTATATCTCTTTTGTTGTTAGTTTTATATTTATACGATCTTATTAATTTTGGTTTTTTTTTATGCTACAGATATTCATGTTACAACTTTTGTATGTATTTTGTATTTTCCACAAACCATTTGTTAACAGTTGCAATTACTTCTACCTCTATTTCTGTTCTATTCATCCTTATTCCTCCACTATGTGTTCCTGCACTACGCATTCCTGCAATATGTGTCCTTGCACTCTATTCTATTTCTGCATTTGTAATTAGAGTTTTGTGCAAAGTCAACAGTTCTATATTTGTTTCATGCACCTGCTTACAATTCCTGCACTCACATCTTTCATCTGACTGGGTTCGCCACTTCACATTCATATGTATATTTCTATAGTTTTTAATCTGCATTTCATATTTAGAAAAGAAATAAAAATAAAAATAAAATAATCATTCTTCCCTCTTAGTCATTTTCCATTAAATCATCAGTTTAAGAGAATCATTAATTTATGTAGATTAAATTTGATTTATAATTCAGTTTGTGGTTTTCATTAAAATATATTTATCTTCAATATATATGTTTCTTAGAATATATTTATGGGTTTGATTTAGTTAAACATATTTGGTTTGCATCTTTCATTTAGTTTATCTTAGTAATTATGTTCCTACATTGAAATATTTTTATTTTTTATTTGCACCTTTCTTTTCTTTCTGTGTGATTTAGTTTAAGTACTTAGTTTCATCTCTTGCATTATAGATTTGAATTTAGTTTGGATTAAGTTTTATAATGAATTCCTATCATTTTATTCTAGTTTAAATATCCTTTCCTGCACTAATTAATTTTTTTATTTTTTATTTTTTATTTTTTTTCCTGTATTGTTAATTTTATGTTTTCTATACTTTGGTTTCTTGCACTTTAAACTACCATAGCTTTAATCACACCAAAGGAAGATTAAAATACTAACTCGTGAGATATGGATTCCTCATAATGGGTTTCAACCTAAGGTGTTATATTATTTTCATTTAATTGAGTTCATGTTTGTTTGCTTATTTTATCTATCAATTGAAGTGTTTTGGTTGGGAATTAGTCGTTTATATTAGGATAGCTTAGGCTCTAGTCCTGCACATACTGTTCTTGCACCTTTAAATCTATGATTCTCCAGATGAAAATTTAATATTAGGGATTATTTTATATATAATTTCACCTACATTTTGGTACCGTTGCTAGGGAGGTGCTAAAGGAATTAGAGCATATTTACTTTCATAATTCTTTTGTCTTATGTGTGATTTACTTATAGGGACAAGTTACAGGAGGAGATCAAATAGTAAGACAAGAGGTAAGAACTTGTGCGTTCACTTTGGTGGGGTTTCTCCAAATCCTTGTTGTTTCCTTTTATATGCAAAGCGTGTTTCCTTTTTGCAAGTTTGTAATAGAATAATTTTCTTTTATGCAAGTGTGTTTTATTTTATGCAAGTGTAGTGTGTTTCTCAATTCTTCAATTAGTTTCTATTGCCTTTTAGTTTGCTTAAAAATTTATTTTAGTATGTAGTTAGTTTTCATTTCATTTTTCATTAAAAATATTAGAAACAAAAATATTTGTGCGTGATGTAAGAACCCTCATGCACTAATATATGTGTGAAACAATACCCGTCAACCAACAAATACTCAAAGATGATCAAGTGTTTGAAATAACTCTCGTATCCTATAAGAAGCTAGGATATCAATCTCTGCCTCTCAGGAGGAACACATCTTCACAGTTATAAAAAAATTACCTACCTCTCGGGAAGTAATAAAAGAAGAAGAGTTCTGAACAACACTAAGTGGAGACCAAAGAACCATGGACTACATCCTTAGAACCTGAAAGAGAGGAAGAGAAATCCTTAGAACCTAAGATTGAGGAGTTCCTAACATGGCTCTCACTAGATCCTTTATCCATTCAAGAGACTAATAATCTAAAAGAAGGCGATCCGCATGGCATGGTAGAAGAAGACATTCAGAGTGATCAAAATAAAGAAGTGAATTAAGAACAATATGACTACATTGAGCTATGGTTCCAGACAAACATTGAGATGAAGCATCCTTCTCTTCTTCAAAAACTCTTTTCATCATATCATTCAAAGCAACTAATCTCTCATACTTTGGTATACTTTAAAGCATATTTTTCAAATCTAAGTATGAGTATGTTTGTCATCTTGTTATGCACATGGTTACACTGGAAGCAGCCCTACACTTGAAGGATATTATATTTTGTAAAAAGTAGAGTAGGGTGATGTAAATAAATAAATGAAAAAATAGTAAAGAGAAAAAAATAAGTCATTTTGTGAAAACCAGTTTATTGACGCAACTAGACATGAACTTTGCTTGAAAACCAAGCAATTGGCAAGAAAAGTTCTCAATAAATCCGTAAGTTTTTTCTTCAAATCATGTATTCTTCAAATTATTATGTTTTGTACTCATATTAGATTATGTGGAATTCATTAAGGTCCACCTTCCAATGATCTTGTCCCATCGACCTCAGCGAATTATTTGGGCAACAAGATTTGAGTTATGTATAGTGCCCTGGAATCTGCATACATTAATTGTATATCTCCTTATTTTTAATCATGGGGATTCATAAATGCCTCTTAGTTGACAAATATTGTAGGTGAATTGACTTCAACACATCTATTCGTACCTATCAAGATTCCATGGGGTACTTTAGAAGTCATTATCGTTAACAGTTAGTTTCTTCACATTGGTTAACGCCATACCTTAATGGTTGTTGATCCAATGATTTATTTTCATGCTCGACATCAACAAATTTATTTGCATGATAAGAATTTTACATGGTTTTATAGCAGTTGAAGATTATATGGTTTATGGTTCCACAGCTTGTATCAGTTTCTTTCCTTGTTTTGGTAGCAACATCCACACTTCCTCACCTTGTTTGCACGAGGACATACGAACCCTTAGGTGTGGAGGAGAAATCATGAATTGTTATATCCTTGTGTTCGGCATCTTCAGAGTTCCTTCATCTCAACATATCAATATTAATGATTTTCAGCTCTCAACCTTGCTCAATTTCAGCCATCATGTACCATGTTACATTTCATCCTACAACACACATCAAAGCCAAGGTAAACTTGAGGTAAAATAGGTTAAAACTCTTTAACTCATTAAAATTTTAAGAAAACTTGATGATTAACCACTATGCAGTCTTTATACTTTATCTTTCATAAACCACTATCATTATCAACCATTAAAACCTTCCATCTTCCATCCACCATTTATAATAAAATGCATACTCTGATAACACCATAAGAATGAAAGAAAAGTTGTTCATAAATACAAAGGAATATCTATAGTGTCTTCTTCTTGTATATCATAAAACATTCACAAAATTATCATATGAATGCTCTCAATAAGAGGATGAAGTCATTGTTTCATATCCAAAGAACTAGAAAATGAGGATTGGTCTTAAAAAAACTACAAACAAATCATGCAAACACCTAATTCCATTACCACTCCCATCATATTTTCATATCATCCATTATCCCTTCATAATCCATCCCTTGCTTGTCCTCAATTTCATTACTCTATTGAAAATGAAATTAAGAGTGTTGCTCCAAAAGAACCAACTCCTATAAAAATGAAGAGTACCTCATTTGCATTAGGACATGCAAACCAGCAGGAGTGGGGGACTGTTGGGCTCCAAATATGTCATATTTTCCAGCATTAAAAGTATTCGTTCATAAGTTGTATTCCTTCATTTTTCATACATTCCAATACCATTTTTTTGTTACTTACCGTTAAATACATTTATTCTACCTTGTGATTAATTATTATGATTTTTCTTGTATTTTTAATTATTAAATATGTTTTATCGTGTTTTTGTCAAAGAAGGTTTAATAACATGTTTTTGTGATAAGAAACATATTCTTGTGCTAGAATATTCAACCTTCTTGTACCAAGATGGAAATCAAACTAATATTTTTGGATTCCTACATCGGCGGTTCCTGCACTAGATTTTCATATTCCTACATCGACGGTTCTGGCACCAGATTTTCGGATTCCTACACCAGAATTCAGATTCCTGCATCCAAATCTAGATTTTTAGGAAATCAACTTTCCAAATGTCAAACATCTTGGCTATGATTGTGGAGTTCGTTTGTAGGTCGTTTATCACCTTGCATGTATAAATAGAGGTGAAAGAAGGACTCCATGATAGGTATTATGGAGTTAGAGACCAGAAGTAAGAGATGTAGACATATGGTTTTTGTAGATAGCTCAATGCTATAATTCCTATACTATACATTCTTATAATGAATTTATGATATTTTCTAGAGTTGTGTTTGTTGATTACTCTTTGATACAACTTAGATAAGGAACACCAACCAAGAGTAAAGGGCCCACCGAATGGGAAGTGTTGCTTCTTCTTTTTTTCCTGTTTTAATTAGCATTTTTTACACTAATTATATCTCTGTTGTTGTTAGTTTTTTCTTTATAAGATATTATTAATTTTGGTTGTTGTTTTATGTTGCAAATCTGCATGTTATAAATTGTGTATGTATTTTGGATTTTCCATCAACCATTTGTTAACAGTTGCAATTACTTCTACCTCTATTTTTATTATGTCCATCCTTGTTCCTTCATTGCGTGTTCCTGCACTACGCATTCTTGCACTGCGTGTTCTTGCACTCTATTCTATTTCTCCACCTGTAATTAGAATTTTGTGCACACTAAATAATTATACTTTTTTTTCCTGCATGTGCTTACGATTCCTGCACTCATGTATTTCATCTGACAGATTTCGCCACTTCACATTCATACATATATTTATGTAGTTTTCAATCTTCATTTCATATTTAAAATAAAAATAAGCATTCTTCCCTCTTAGTCGTTTTCCATTAAATCATTAGTTTAAGAGAAGCATTGATTTATATAGATTAAATTTTCTTTATAATTTACTTTGTGGTTTTCATTATAATAGATTTATCTTCAATAGATATGTTTCTTAGCATATATTTATGGTTTTGATTTAGTGAAACATATTTGGTTTGCATATCTCATTTAGTTTATCTCAGTAATTGTGTTCCTGCACTAAGAGATTTTTAGTTTTTATTTGCATCTTTCTTTTCTTTTTGTGTGATTTAGTTTAAGTAATTAGTTTCAGTTCTTACATTATAGATTAGAATTTAGTTTGGATTAAGTTTTTATAATGAATTCCTAGAACTTTAGTTTGGTTTAAATATCGTTTCCTACACTGATTAATTATTTGTTTTTTGCACTATTAATTTTATGTTTTTTGTGCTTTGGTTTCTTTCACTTTAAACTCCCATAGCTTCAATCACACCAAAGGAATATTAAAATCCTAACTCATGAGATATGGATTCCTCCTCATAATGGGTTTTAATATAAGGTGTTATATTATTTCCATTTAATTGAGTTCGTATTCATTTGTTTATTTTATTTATCAATTGAAGTGTGTTTGTCAGCAATTAGTCATTTATATTATGCTAGGTTAGGATCTAGTCCTGCACATGTTGTGCTTGCACCTTTGAATCTACAATTCTATGGGTAACAATTTAATATTGGGAATTAATTGACATATAATTTCACCAACAACCAACATGTGAAGAAGTGTGAGTTTGGGAAACCTGGGAGACAATTCATAATAAACAACTTTTGAGATTCCCCTAAAAGGTTACGATCGTAACCTATGAGAGGCCCCAATGCATCATCAAACATATGGTGAATCCCCACTAATTCTAGTTGATCACCTATATGTATAATACTTCATCTAACCCATTGTGGAGATGATTCTAGAGGAATTTGGTGTGGGAATTGAAGTCACTGAGGAGAATCACCTCCCTAACCATTTCGTACTAAGTGATATTGGCATAGAAATTGATAAAGGGATCCTTATTAGCCCCATTATGAATGGGGTATGCTAAGGATTCTAGAGGAAAATAACATACTGCAATGTAGATGTCCCTTAGGAGAGGGGAAACACCACAAACCCAAATCCACAAAAACCTAGAAAAATCATCCAGTGCCACCAAAGATGCCATACTAAGAAGGGGATCTCTAATAAAGTAAGAAACTCCACCTAAGCCTCTGACACCCCTCAAACTCCTTGTCTCTTGTCTACGTGATAAAAACTAACGGTATCATGTAATGTCAGGGAGAGGTTGAACAGGTATCTTGTGCATCTCGGTAATCGATAGGATGTCTGATGGCATGAGAGAATCATACAATAGACCCAATGATGACCAGAAAGAACCATTGCAGTTCCAATATCTAATGGATATGCATGTGCCTTGTAGTCTCTCTCAACAAACCCATCATTTGGAAGACTTGCTCGAGGTACCAATCCAGGTGGGAAAGAATATCAAATGACTTCTCTAAGTTTCCTAACGAATTCCCATTTCCCTACCTGGCATCCCATTGTAATAGAAAATAGCTGTAGAAATTCTAAAGCCTAGATGGCATTGGGAACTTCATAAACAAGCAAAGGATCTAGGCACACAATTAACCTCTGAGAGAATTGTAGAGAATTAGCATAAGGAGAGAAGAAGAATAATCATGAACACACATTAGGAATGATCAATGAATGATGATTGATATTATTACATAGGTAATACATCCTTATATAGGAAAATATATTTGATGGAAGACAACTCATACTAGCTCATAAATCAGACTTACCAATTATGATAATCCCCCATAGGCGGCTAAAGCACTTTCCTAATCTATCAAGGACCTCACGAATTAGAAATAGCATGAGTGAGTGATGATGAGTGAAGGAAAGACTTGCTAATCATGGAATATGGAGAGAAAATAATGGAGGATGGGTTGGAAACAAAAGCTGTCAGTTTCCTAGTTAACTAGCTTTACCTTATCCACAGAAAAGCTGGATAAAAGAAGAATAAGGCAGAATCTGTAGGAAAGTGCAGTTACTAATTTTGGGAGTCAATAAATTTGTTAAGATCAACCCAGAATTAGAAATAAAGCATTCCTGGGGTATAGATGGCAAATGTTGACTTTAAGGTGCAAGTGGATGCCAACTATCTAGCTAGTGGATAGGAATTTAATCAAATAATGATTAAATATTTTATCCTAAGTTATGAGTGGGTTTAATAATATCCCAACTATATCAAATAACAAAAAATGTGATAAATATTAAATAATGTGATAAATAACAAGCCTTAAATAACAAATAATGTGATAAATTTTTTGAATGCAAAAACTAGAGAAGAATTAGAAGTTCTAGGGGTGGTGGACAGAACTAACACCATAATGAGTAAAATAAAGTGATTACCGAAATATACTAAGTCCAAAAGGCCTAGGCCCATCCACTTTTGAGAGACACGGCATCCTTTAAATCTATTTTTATAGATGTAATAGATTAAGGGTTGCACTCCATGTGGGATGAAAATGGTGATTCAGGTATTTAACATCCATGGCACTTATTTGGAATGGTTTCTGAAAAGAACTATCATGGATAACCAGATGCTTCGGATGGAGGATTGGAAATGGTCAAAGTATAAATATTGGTGTTGATCCAATCACTGGTTTGTCTACTGATTTCGTGCTCCCCAAGGACTTGAGAATCTATCTTGCATATTATGGTATCACTACACTTGCAGATGCTCACATTGGGGATTTGGGTTCTTATTCTCAGCATTATTGGCTTATTGCTGAACATTTGGAGCTAGATGGTGAATTCATACATTGACGGGCTTTCTCATGCAGGCATTTGACTTAGACCTGGCCCAGACACATTGGCTTGGATGTATAATAAGAAATCGAGGAAGGTCACAACTCAACTGGCCTACGAACTTATTGCTTCTTGTTCACTCACAGTGCCTGCAGACAGAATTCTGACTCAGATGTCGAAATTTAACCTTCCTTTGAAGATCATTTGTTTTATCTGGCTTTGCTTTAACAATTCTATAAATACCTGGGACAATTTACTTAGGAAGAGTTGGGTTGTCCCCAACTATTGTTGTCTTTTCCTCTCTGGTGTTGAATCTATTGATAATCTTTTCACTGACTATAGGTTTGCAAAGAATATTATTACAGGTCTCATCTCTGCACTTAATCGCACTATTCTTTGGAATGAGTGCACTTTTATTCAAAACTGGGTTGATTGGGACAAGACAAAGAGGGAATATTTGTATCTTCCTTTGCTATTGTCTTGGCAGTTATGGATTGCAAGAAATAAGTATACCTTTCAAAATCACTATACAGACCTGAAACACATTATTGTCAATATCTTAGAGCTGCTGAAAGCACATCCAGTGCTTATATACCAGATGTCCTGTGGGAGATTATCAGTACCAGCACCATCATATGACTTCCCTGCTGGCATTAGAGAAAATTTCAACTCAAAAAGGGCCTCCTAAAATGAAATAATAAAATAATATTTATTAATTTTGGAGGAAGAAAAGAAAAAACTACTTTTGTGTTTGTATTTTTGACATATCTCCCTGTGATTTTACTCAAATTTCGATCAGGAGAGCTCGTTNTTTTTATGATACCTATCCCCAAATTTATATTAAAAACATGTTTAAGACCTATACGGTATTTCAAATTTAAAGCAATTTCATTGGCTAACACATGATGACATGGAATTTGAATAAAAGTTAAAAGGCCCATTTTGAGTTGAAATTTCCTCTAATGGTTTTTTTACGGAGCTGTAGCCAATGGGATTGGGTAAATTGGTGTTCACATTCTTATCAGCGAGGAACACTACTTTTGTATTAAAATGGGCGGTGGCTTGAGTACCAATACAAGATCCGAATTACTTGCACTCTGGGTATTGTTGGTCTTTTCATACTATATCGGGCTTCCATATATAAACATCAGAAGAGATTCTTCTGCAATCATCAACTGATTCAATGGGCAGGCTACACTATGTACACTTGATCTGGATGGATGGTGCTATATTATCAGAGACCTCCAATCTTCTTGTATCCATCTCCATTATGCTCATGTATATAGAGAATATAATGTCAAGGTAGATAGCTTATCTAAGGAGGTTCTTCTTTTAGATTCAGGTAGTCTCCATTTCATGGAATTCATCGAGGGTGAATGCATTGGGATGGGTTCATTTCAGCTCTTTTGACATTTGTCCTACTTATAATAGCACTATTTTGGGCTCCGAGTACGATAACACACCTCTTGGTGGATGTATAGTGGCTTTGACCACTCTCCTTTCTAAGCAGGACTACCTAGAAGAGCCTCTCTTAATCAGCTACCTTTCCTTGCATTTCTCCTCTATCGTAGAGGATATGGATGATGGTATCTTTGTGATGATATATGTTTTATGTTTACTCCATTGCTGGGAGGAATCTCTACATGGCCTATTATTTTATCTTGGGTGCTGAGACTGTGCTCTCATTTTGTGGCTTGATGCCTATATTATGTATATGCCCCCTGTGCAGCAAACATGTTACCTTTGATTCAATGAATAACAAGGAACCGTTATTTTTCTCCTAGAAAAAAAAGATTATGATAGCATAATGGTTCAATGCCAGAATAATGACATAAAATTGGTAGCAATGGAGGGATCGCTAAAGGGAAAGTGGTTATGGTTAAATTGTTTATTTATTTTGAACTAATTTCTCACATTAAGTTAATATTTAAGAATATGCCCCCTCCTTACGCAAAATATACAAAGTTATATAATGAAATAAAAAGGAACAAAGTTATACAAAGTTATGGGAAAGGCATGGAAAAATATCTCCAAATATTCAATATTATCCTTAGCACCACAAGGGGCATCCTCGTCTCAAGAAGTTAAGAAGAGATAGTCACAAGCAATTCTCTAGATATGTTTGGAGTCATGCATAAATTGAAGAATCCATGCATAAACATGCGAGAGTATAGATATCCCGTGCTATTTATAGAAATAAGAGCTTCAATAGAAGGAGAATTGTTTAGTTCATTGATTCCAAGAATAGAATCAAGTATATGAAGAGGAAAGAGCTCGAAAAATAACTTTCTCTCAAGGTTAAGAATCAAGTAGAGTGCCCTAAGAATCTTTATATTGTAGATTAATTCAAATTCGTATCTTTCATTTTATGTAAGTATTAAACTCCTAAAGTTTATGTTACTCTTTTTTATTATTTCAAAACTATATAATTGATTTTATTTGATTAATAAAATCCCCGAGGAAACAATTTAAGTCATGAACATGGTGCATATGTTGGGATATTTTATAAAGAAAAAAGGGTTTCATCTTAAATGCCTCATTTTCTTATTTCCTCTTTTATGTTTATGGATAATGTTGTGAAGTATTCATAGTGTGTTTATTATATAATATATCATTGCCTTATGTTTTTATTTCATTTATAGTCAAATAAATGTGTATCTTCCATTCCTCCATCCAAAACCAAAGCTTTTTGATATAATAGAAAAAATGCCTTATGGGTTGATAATACTATAAGTATCCTTTGTTTCATTTGTCTTGAGTGTTTGCAACAAATGAGAGAGATATTATACATTTATACTCAAACAAAAGTCTTAAAATTTATACAAAGTTTTTGTTTTGTATGCCTTGGCATAGTTCTCTAGATATGAAAATCTCAAAGGACTAACATTTTTTTTTGGGGATCATTGTCGAGGACAAAGAAGTGAACATGTTCTCTAGTAAATAATGACAACATATCTACCTCTTACTAGTGAATAGGTAGCTGTTGGCTATAAAATTCAGTTGGATACTCCGCTACTGAAAATCTAGAATCATGAAAAAGACATACTAGGGATAACCTAAATATCGAGGAGTCTCAAGTGCAATTCAGTCATAAAATATTGGTTACATAAAGAAATATCCATGAAAGGGGGAACCTCATCATCATTTGGTAATATGCATATTCAAGTTGTGTTGTTTCATGATTTTGGTACTCCAAAATATAAATTTGATATCTATGAAACTCTTGTTAAAAAGGTAAATCCTCCTTCAAAAATTTATAAAGAACCATTGATTGACTTGCAAAATTCTCCTTTAACTTTCCCTCTAGATTCAAAAATTCCATGCAAAATATTCTGAAAAACACATGTGTGCCAGTTTCTCCTCAAGCTAAAGACCTTATTCTCAAATATCTCATGGATGGAAATGTATCTCCCCCTCCTCCTCCGAGAGCAAATAAATGGGTAGCTGCTAGTTATGGCCCTTTGAGGATTCCCTTGTCACGTACCCATACCGCGATTATCATGTGGAATTAAAAAAAAATTATGGAACCTTTGTTTTTCTTTGAATCACAGGGCATGGTCGTGAAACACTCCTCAACATTCATGTTCTGATACCACACTGTCACGTCCCCTCCCGTCCACCATTGATCAATTCGACGATCTACGAAGAAAGATCTTAGAGGAGATCGAATGGCGGGGAAAATCAAAACAGAAAACAACGGTCACAATCTGTTCTGTATATGGGAATAGATCAATGACTGAGAATCAACCCGAAAGAATCAACGGTGAGGAAAGATTGAGTTTGCGTATTTGGGAAAATATGGAAATTGTTGTCCCGCATGTAAAATAGACCACTGAAGAAAGAAAAGTTGCAGAAGTAGATATTTGCGAAGCTGCGTCCTGCATCTCTCATGTGGAAAGGAAAGTTGAGGAAGGAAAACTATGGAAATAGATATTTATAGAAGGACGTTTCTGCATCCCGCATTCCACAAGTTGTGAAAAAGAAGAGTTGCGGAAGGAGATTTCTGCCAAGAAACTCAGCCCATTAGCAGAATTCTTCGGCATATTTGATCATTCATTCCATCACCAATCCGGAAATCTAAGCCCCATAATGCATTGAAAAAAAACATACACAGATGCATACAATTGCAATTATATAGTGGAAGCAATTCATCAATTCAACACATTAGGCATATTCATCATATTTCATTAAGCAAATGCAAATGTAGAGCTTAACACAGAGATACTTATCTTATGAAGAAGCTTGTTCCGCAACCAGCTTTGTCGCTGCAACATTCCACCCAACCATAAGCTAGTGCACTATATCTCTCAGTAGCACTGCCACCCCTAAGCTGGGCATAATTTCCCCAAGGAATAAGGAACACTAGCAGGCTCACACAAACCAAGGGATACAACAAAACTCAGCAAAGCCAACACAGTTGGGTTTATCATTCTGCAAGAAAACAAGCCAATATACTGCTGGGTTTATCAGGCTAATCAACCAAGCCAACTAAAAGATGGGTTTATCAGGCCACACATCCAAGACATCTCACTGCTGGGTTTATCAAACTGTAGTCAGTCAAGCCAACATTCACATTTAGGACTAGGCAAGCCAACTAACAGATGGGTTTATTAGGCTATCAGCCAAGGATCACACACACACAAGGCCAAACACAACAAGATACAACCAAGCCAACAAATGGGTTATCAGGATATTTGCGAAGCCATCCTTCAAGTTGGGTTTATCAGGATTCTAAGGCACTAGACAGGAAGAACTACTAAGCTAGTGAGCTCATCTCCAGAGCTAAGGACACCTTCGCAAGATCTATCTAGACTGGCATCCATGTTTCCTACACACCCAACACAAGGAAGTGTCCCCTTCTCTGCTCCATAGTCCCTCAAGATACACCTTCCCTTCCAGTGCTCTTCAGGATGTGTAGAGCATGTTGGAGACATCTACCATCATACACACTCTTTCAGTCAAATTGGCCTAGTTAAACCACTATCCTAAGTTTAATTGACATCAAGGATCATTATTTACCATCATCCCAGTCACTCCCATGCCTACCTACAGTCAAGGAGGCTAACTTAGCCTTTCCTACAGTCAAGGAGGCTAACTGGAGCACTCCAGGGGTGATCTGAGTGACATTCATGCACCTACTTGCTAACTGGGGGTTACCTTCAGTTCAACCAATCAGTTACAGTCAGTTAAGGCGCCTCCATGCATTAAATATATTATTTAATCATTATTTATTGATTATTTTATTATTATTTAATGAACTGGAGTGAACTAGGCGCCTTCACCAACTTCTGATGGTCAGTTCAACTTCAGTTAACCTCATCAAGGTTTATTGGAGTCATGCAGTACTAGCACTTGATGGTTGGTTGCTATGACATGTGTTTGATCTCCTTCAGTTGAGATTAAGTCATTTATTGCACTCCAACTTCAGTTAGGAATTGGTGAGTCAATTAAGGTTTTTTGTCAAGTGGTTAACTGAGTGGTATTGCATGGCAAAGAGTCAGTTAAGCTAGACTCATGCATGGGAATTCGAATTGTCCCTTAGTTATTCGAATTCTTCATTGAGTTAAGCTATGTCTCATGCATGGAATTGTAATCCTTTATTGTTTATATAATATACAGAGAGGAAACCTTTTTGGTTCCTGAAAATTTCCAATTCATGAGTAATTGTTAATAATTCTTTGATGAGATTGAATCTTAGTTCCTAGATCATGTGCAAGAATTAATACGGTATCAGAGCATGCAGCGAGACGAAGAACAATCTCTCAAGAACAAGCTTTTTGACAGATTTCTCCATGAAATGTGAGCAATAGCTCAATCCGACCTTACGGTGCCTTTTTTGTTTTGATTTACAGGTTTTATCAGGTACAACTTTGAATGGACTCAGCAATCCCTCCTCTTACCCCATTCACAAGCTATTCGGAATGGAAGTTGAAGATGATTGCATATCTCAAGAGACGAGGTCTCTATGAGGTGTCTATTGGAATTGGAAGAGAGACTTATGAGAATGAGAATGACTGGCTAAATGACATTGATAGAGCTTTTGGATCAATAGCTCTGGCCCTTGATGATGACTTGTACTTTGTTTTTTATTCTACTGAACACCCAAAGGATCTATGGACAAGATTGGACAAAACCTTTGGCAAGCACAATGAGGATCATAATAGTACTTTGGAGATCATGTCCAGCACCACAAGAGTTCTTCACTCAAAACTCTCAGCCACTACTCTCTCTGATGAAGTTGTTCAAGATGAAGGTGAAGCAGAATCTTCTACACATTCAATTCGAATTGCAGAAAGTCTCCATGAAGTGACTCCTTCTCCTGATGCTCCGAAAGTTCATGAGATCTCTGATATCTCATCTTCTCATATTTCTGAAACAGAAGAAGACATTTGAATCTTTGATATTGAAGAAAAACTCTGCTGCACTTCCATGCAAACATTCACCAGTGATTTTCCTTTGAATTCTGTGCAAAATTTACCAGTAATTGCTTCCGAAAGTGAAGAGAAATTTGATTTTTCTTCCGCTAATGTTGCTGCTGGTGTGCAAATATGTAAAAAATTGGATATTTTGGAAGAAATATCAGATTATAAGAGTGACACATTCGCTCCCCATGATCTAGATCTTCCAGCAAATTCCTGCAGGATTGCATGCACCAAAATTCAGAATTTTGAAGAAGAAGAACACTGTGCATCCACCGTCTCGGTTGACCATACTTTTGGATCTGATATGAACCTTATTGGATATGATATGATCTTATTTGGATCTGATCTTATATTTATTGGTTCAAAATTTCAGGTTCATAAACCTTCAGTACTGCTTGTAGCTGTTCTCATCAACGGTGTGAAGAAACAAGTACCGCAAATCTCCTTCGAAACTGCTGCTGGGGATTTGATTTCATTTCATAGTTTTGGATCTGTTGTGAACTTATTTAGATCTGATTTACATTCTTATCTGATATAATTTTGTTCATATTTTAAAATCCAAGAGCTTTCAGCCATGCTTGTAGCTGCTCTCACCAATTCCGGTGTGAAAAATCAAGTACCGCAATTCTTCTTCAAATTTGCTGATGGGGATTTGGTGTTAGTTTCCTCCTGTGAGGTTGCTGATATTTTATTTTGTGAATCATTAGATATTTCTGAAGCTATATCAGATTATGGATCTCAAGCATTCGCTCTCCAGAGTCCCAGACATTCTGCATCCGCATGGACACTTGCTCCTAAGATTTGGGGCTGATTTTACCAGTCATGGTTTGCTGTTCAAGGCTGCAACATATCAGTTTCTTGAGTGTTCCACACATGGTTTGAATCCTCAAGAACCTTTGCTCTCTCTTCAGATGATTTCAGTTGCTCTACATGGGTCCAGTTTTCACCGTCCAGCTGTTTATATTTCTGATCCAGTTGAGTGCATTGTTATTCTTCCAAAGTGGAAGATTCCTCCAGACATATTCACCATGATATTTTCAGAAAAGAAGTTCACTTACCTCCGTTCACTGTTGGGGGTGAGTTCATCAGGGTGATCCAGACTACTTTCAATTTTCAGCTTGAGGGGGGGTTTTTTCCCACTGGGTTTTCCCTCTTTTCCTCACTTAGTTTGTTTTGAGCATTGTTTCAGTTGCTTTATTGTACAGGGTGAC
>LPNX010160114.1:2297805-2330317 GCA_001517045.1 Pseudotsuga menziesii
TAATAGAGCAAATTCACCAGCCACTCTTATCTTATTGTGAGGTTCCCAATAGGCTGATCAAGCACATTCTATGTCTCTTCCACTCCTAAATATTGTATATATTTTAGACCAAAACTAAGGTGCACATCACAGCAAACCACAGGGAGACACAACAACACAAGCTTCACTATGATACATAAAGTAAAATGGTCTCATAACACTCTGCAGTTCAGGATAACACTGCAACACTGCAAACAAGGTCTCGGCAAAGGAAAAACACTTGCAGAAACACGTAGCAACACCTTCTCACTCTCACTGTGTCTGTATGATCAGGAAGAATGACCAACGCATGGGTGAATCCTCATGAATGAACCCCCCCCCCGTGAAAGAAGGATCATGATCAAAATGTCCCCCCAGCTCCCTTAAAACATGAGGGAAGATGAAACTTAAACGCATGAGGTAATGGGAATACGTTTTTGGGTGTTTTCTTTCCCATGGGGTCAAAACAAAATCTTCAAGAATGGGTGCTCTTCCCAATTCAAATATTTCCCATACTCTTCCCATTCCATGCAATAACTACCTCAACCAAATTCTGGAAGAAATAAATGGTTGGGGAAAAGGACAAGAAATGGGTAGTTGATAGTTTTGATGGGTTTTCCCCAATGGCTCAAGGTTAAACATTCCCCCTCCTCCCTATCCTTGGGAAATCATGCCCCCATCTCATTATTTATTGCATTGACATAGTTGGTTGTGGTATTTTTTCATATTACATGATATCTCAACATATTGTGCTTGGTTAGCACAAAATACCATCGACATCGATTTGAATCACTGAAACACAACATATTAAATCCATGGTGGCGCCTTGGCCTTGAGCTCCTCACCATGATCAAATAAAAATATTTACATCATATGCAATTCAATACCATGGGATCAAAACTGGGTTGTTACATTCCCCTCCCCCTTCAATAGCACTGTCCTTAGTTCTTTAAAAAAATTTAACAATTGCTATATTGGAACCACCCTTAGTGCTCTGCAAAATAGAACCAAAAATGGATGTGCCAATCGCATGGAATCCTCCATCTCCCATGTAGCCTCTTCAAGACCATAGTGCTTCCTCTTCACCATTATCTGTCCAAAGGCATGATATGGAACTCTTCCAAGTCCATGCTTGCATGCATCAGCACTCACCACATGATATTTTCCTGGTCTTGGAGAATCCTTCTCCTCAGCTTGGAACATTTCTAGCATATTTGGAAACCATCAATACCTATGCTCAAGTAATGAGTCAATTCCCATGTTAGTATTCACAATATTTTCCAAAATCATAAATGAATCACATGCACATGTATATTGATATAAAATCAACAAAAAGTTTCCAAGTGAACCAAATACTTATCTGCATAAGCATCTTCTTTTGGTTCCACAGGTACCAGTTTGGCTTTATACAACCATGGCAATCACAACCCTACCCCACCCCACACCTGGGTGTTCATTAAAGGGTAGCCAAATTTCTACAAGGCTTAGATCACCTGAAAATACCTTTCAACCAAGGTCTAACAACTCCGTTCTTGAGCCCAATACCTCTTCGGGTGCTTCATCAGCAGTTATGTTCAAGATCCTATACATCCTCTAGTTACTTACCAAGCTCAAGTGCTTCCCTTTCGAACACCACATCGCAAGGGAAGCACCCCATGGTACAAAAACGGATGTGCCAATCGCATGGAATCCTCCATATCCCATGTAGCCTCTTCAAGACCACAATGCTTCTTCTTCACCATTATCTGTCCAAAGGCATGATCTGGAACTCTTCCAAGTCCTTTCTTGCATGCATTAGCACACACCACATGATCTTTTCCTGGTCTTGGAGAATCCTTCTCCTTAGCTTGGAACATTTCTAGCATATTTGGAAACCATCAATATCTATGCTCAAGTAATGAGTCAATTCCCATGTTATTATTCACAAGATTTTCCAAAATCATAAATGAATCACATGCACATGTATATTGATATAAAATCAACAAAAAGTTTCCAAGTGAACCAAATACTTATCTGCATAAGTAGCTTCTTTTGGTTCCACAGGTACCAGTTTGGCTTTATACAACCATGGCAATCACAACCTTGTCCCACCCCACACTTGGGTGTTCATTAAAGGGTAGCCAAATTTATGCAAGGCTTAGATCACTTGAAAATACTATTCAACCAAGGTCTAATAGCTCCGTTCTTGAGCCCAATACCTCTTCGGGTGCTTCAATAGCAGTTTTGTTCAAGAGCCTATACATCCTCTAGTTACTTACCAAGCTCAGGTGCTTCCCTTCCCAACACCACAATGAATTCAATTCATATGTCAGATTCATTCCTACAGGATGCAATCTATAACAAGATTTTCAAAACCATGGCTGCATCATATGCTCATGTATATTTAAAGAAAATCAATAACAACAAAATTATGATAAGTAAACCAAATAATTATCTTTATAACATCTCCCAACCGAGATCTAGTCATCCCCATGTTGACGGGCGTATTTGACTAAGCCCGCAACGGGGGAGACAACCCAGACCGAGATCCTTAGTGCAGGTTCCAAGCTGTTTGGGATGGTTGTTCCCGACAAGTTTAAAGGCTCTATTGGCCTGGAAGTCTACAAGACTTATGGTTAAAATCAACACTACTGATTGTTAGGGTTAGACCTCTACTTATAATTACAAGGATTGATTCAGATTATGCGTCACAAAAATGACGAACTGTTAGGTTTAATCTACTTTCAACAGTTAGCACTAAATACATGAATCAAACATAAACGTGGAAAAGATTAATATCCTACAGGGCTATGTTATATTATATATACACATGTACAGTAACTACAAGAAAAATAATCTGAATGTAGTTCATAAAAGATTTGATTTAAATAGATTTTTCAAGCAATATAATTAGCAGAGAATAAATAACATATAACCCTAATTACCTACTATCCTGATCAGGAGCGATAAGAGAATTTAACCATGCAATCGACTCATGCTAATAGAAATACTGCGTAGATAACTCTGATAATATTTAAAAGAATTTAAACATTAACGAATCATGCAGTAATGCTTACATCTCATATAAACAACAATATCGATCGTCAGTTACACAACATGATATATCAGCATAAATCAAGAACATGAAAATCGATAATCATACAAGAATTATATATCTGTAGAATTCTTTAGAGAATTTCAACAAACATAAATGAAAATAGAAAAATAAATCACAAGACTAATAGACATCACAAATATGTGCCAGGTATGCAAACTACAGACATATATTTATAATATCACCAGTTTAATAATGTCGTGGCTGCAGACAGTTAGCTTCCTCGAGTCCCAAACAAATCAACCCAGTCTTGTGGTGCCCTTTCCATCAACTATCGACCCCTTTCCCATAAACTTTCAATCCTTAAATACATGTTTTCAGAAATAAACATCCCTAAAAGTTTGAGATAACCTAGATTGAATTCAACTAATTATCCATTAAAAATGACAAGTGTAGCCTGTCATTTTTCAACAAAAGTAAAACACCGTGAAAAGATAACGATTCGATCTATGAGAATCGCAACAGGACCTGGAAAGTTTGGAAACGGATCTGATCCGATTGATGGGGGATATTATCCAAAAATAAACAGTCCTCAAAACCTGGGCGTACACAGCAACCATATCGCATGCAGCAAATTAAATAATAAAAGTAAAACATAAACCTAAATCGAAATAATAAATGCTTAAATAACAAACAGAAAGTAAAATAAATCAATACCTGATCATCAAAATTTAAAATTAAACCCAACAGCAAATAGATCCAGCATAGTCACAAATTAACCGACGCATTAAAGACTTGAATATTCACCCCACTAGACTGACTCGGCGATGGAGCTCTGAATTGCATGAGTGCGATCTGAGCGTTGAGCTCACGAACCTTTTCATCCTGAAGCTTAAGAACTCGCCTTATCAATTTATTTTTATGATTCCTCAAGCGAAGGAGCTATTGATCATTCGCATTAACTTTCTCCTTTAACATATGATTTTGTGCCTTTATTAAATCCCGATTCACTGCCATTTCACCTATCCTATCTTCCATGCTACGAATTTTATCCAACAGGCGATTAATAAACAAAGGATGAGCCATGTCTGCAACACAATAAATACCAGGTGAATTCGTGTGCACATACTTTTCTTTGACCGACGAATTAATAACAACATCCACTCACACCTCTTTGTCGAGCACAGGGATGTCCTCATCAACCACGGGAGGAATCTCGTCGACAGGGTTCGAAACAAATTCAGGCTGAACGACAGTATCATCAATAGGCGAAGAGGTATCAAGCTCTTCCTCATCTAAAACAACAGTTTCCACCTGAACCTTGTCCAGAACAGGGGTTTTGACAGAATTAGCTCTCGCCATACTTCTGGTGAATCTAGCTGTCAACTTGGCTTTAGGTTTATCCCGTCCATGACCGTGAATCTTATCTGTATCATTTTGTGGGGTTGTTGGTGACAGAGATGAGGCTCTCCTAACACGCTTAGAACCTAGAGGAGTATGAGTACTGTTCATAGGATTAACCATGGGCTCTTTGTAGGGTTGAGGACTCATACGGCGAGGGCTCGACAGAGGTTTGCGCGAAGGAAGGACTGAAACTGAACTTGGGTCTCTGTGCTTGTTACAATCATCAGGATTGTCGAACATGCAGTGACAAAACGCGGAAAAACCATTTGACTCTACAAATTCATCCCAGGACCGACCCGACTTCAACAACTCATTATCAATCAGCATACGAACCAAACCATCATGAAAGAGGCTGTGACTGACGTGTTTAGGGCCTTTCTTAATCGCATTGGACATTTTGAACAAGCTATGTAAAAGATAGTAAGGAAAATTTAAAGGAAACCCTATAAAAACAGACATAAGCCGAAGGTGGTATACATACGCTGATGATAACTGACCTTCAAAGGTCAAGTATCGGTGAATTAAATCAAGCACAGGACGCCATTATTTCCTGAAATACTTACGGGCCACTCCAGTTGGAAAAGAGACTTCCTGAGCAGGGTTTTTAAGCAATTGCCGCCATTCAGTTATAGTCATCTTCTGGTATTTGAACCATCTCTAACCAGTCAGGGACAAACCTGTTGCAGCTGCTATCGAACTTTCATCAACCCGAAAGCAAAGATCACCGACTTCTACTTGATAATCAACCAGAGAGAGAGCAAAAACCCTAGTAACTTTAGGATTAGAGTCGGAGAATTTCTCGAAGAACGACATCCACCCTACATCCTTAACCCTCTGTGAGAGCTCAGGGTTCGAATTTAGTAGGGTCATTTCACAGGGTTCGACTCTTACTACAGGTGCCATCACTGGATGTGTCCAGGTGCGTAACCGCACCCAAAATAGGTACCAGCGCTCATCAAGAAACAGAACACGAGATCATGAGTACTTAGAATCAAGGCTAAGCAAAACTAGGTGATGAACAGGAAAAGCCATGCACGAACGCAGGCTATACCCCTGCGGTTTTGGCATGACCGAAGACATCAACACTAGGAGTGGTAATCAATTGACGATCCAAATGATCGTCGAAGACCCTAGATGGCTGATATTACCATAATTTATCCTGACTTAAATGATGGGAGCCTCTTGGCTGTACGCAGACCAGGTGTTCTAATGACAAGGAGCCACGACAGAGGATACATACCAACACTCAAACGCGATGGACAGTTCAAGTACCAGTGTCATGATAGCATACTGGTCTCGCAATAAGTGAATCAGGATGGAGGCTGCGACATAAACCAACCCGACGATAACCATAATACATGCAATCCCTACCAAGGATTCGACCTACCTTTGAAAGGTGGTGAATAAATAATCATAATTACAAACCATTAAATCAAGAATCGACTTTGCAAATCATACCATATAATAATGATCGGCATAGGTATTGGTGGTAGTATCGACCATGGTTCGAGAACTTAGGATATGTCAGGAATGGTTTGTATCACATGTGGTTTAGTACACTAGTTCTTGACCAACATCACCACAAACTAACCATTGATAACATTTGAATAACAAAATCAACAAAATCAATTCATAATGGTATGGATTAATTTCTAGATTAGGATAAATCGAAGGATATAGAAATCATTAATATTTATCCTTAATTTCAACCCAAAAACAAATAATAATCATTAGTGATGATTTTGTTAAATATCCTATAGTTGCAAAGGTTGCTTTAAAAACAACGAATTTCTCCAATTCAGTAGCTGACAGAATGGCATTGTTTCAGTAGCTGTAATTCCTCTTTATTTTGTATTGAGAAATTCGAACATTTCATCTAACAAAATAGGATTTTGTTAGATGAAATAATGTTTTGTAAAGGCTATTGAGCCAGGGCACAACAGATGGCGACAAGCTAGGCGGAACAATTATCTCTGCCTCTTAACCTGAAATCATGCACATGGAGAAATTAAATCCCTAATACAAGTCATTATACAAAGATCACTGTTTTAACATCTCAAACAAATTCAAGTATTTCACAGTTCTAAAACTTACCAGAAAATTACAGTTTCAGTGATTTGTTTGATAGCATCAAGTCTCAAACAGAAATTATTCCTCAAAGAGTAAGACAGTAAATGGCTCAGTTTTAAGGATAAAATCTCAATACCTCAAGCATGGCCCTGCTGCTAGCAGGCGTTCATAGCCTCGACAGGTTTGCTTCTAACACTCAGAACGCCAGTATCCTATCTGCTAGTTATATATGCACAATTCTGGTCGGGAGAAACTGTTACCACTGTTTTCTTTTAATTTTATCCCTCATGAAGGTCATGGTTCAGGCTTGGTAACCAGATAGTAACCATGTCAGTCACCAGTCTGCATTACAGTAAAATGAACCGGCTCGTGATGAGACCTTTCACCCCTCAGATTTTTCATCCAAGGGTCATTGCCCAGGCTTGGTGACCGGAGACGACAATGTTACTGGAAGCAAACCTATGATCCTGAGCAGATCAGTTCGTGATGAGACTTTTTGTCCTTCATATTTTTGCATATGTTCAAGTCTCTCCTTGTCCAGAATGTAATTATTATTAATCTCAAATGAGATTATCTTAGCAGATAGGGAGGCGAATCTGATCCTCTTTACGAGAAGAGATGGCGTAAAAGATCTAAATAAATAACTTTACCAAGTACTGTCCCAATCCCGTTGGGAAAATCTTTGCAGAGACCGATATACTTAATTAATTTTAACATGGTTTAGCTTTTTCTGGTAGACTCTAGAACAATGAAAACACCATTCTCTGTTCAAGAAACCAAAACAGAATGACATTTTCCAGGATAATAATGTCTTTTGTGCATAACTTACAGATGAATGACAGAACTTAAAATGAGCCATCAGTTCAAGGTTTGATGAATTTACCAGGTTCATAACACACAAACAAAACAGCAAATCAATCAAAAGAACAATGAAATAAAATGCATTAAGCAAACACACCACACAGGTATATACAGGATGATCCTTTGAGGGGGATCAGCAAAAATATCTCTTGATTAGGTGACCATTTACTGGAAGGTTGTCAATGTCACCTTCCAGTGTTTGTAACCTGAAAGTACTAGGACCAAGTTTTTCTGTAATGATAAATGGCCCTAGCCACAGGCATTGGAACTTGTGTGTTTTCCTTTATCTTCGTGTTCCTTGTTCCACTTCAAGACTAAGTCACCTACTTCCAAATCCCGACTGACTGACTTCCTGAGGTCAAACCAACGCTTCACAGCCTGCTGGTGTTTCTCAAACTTTTTTTTAGCTGACTCCCTATCTTCCTTCAGTTTCCACAAGGTGTTAATTCGATGTTCCATGGCTGAACATGGTATCTCCTGCATGGACTGAGAAAGTTGTAACGAGGGTAGGAACAGGTGAGGAGGAAAAATAGCTTCCTTGCCATACACCAGGAAAAAAGGGGATTTTCCTATAGCAGCTTTGGGGGTCACCCTGTCTGCCCACAAAGCACTTGACAGAGCAGTATGCCAATTCTTATGATGGTTAGCCACAGTATTTTTCAGAATCTTGATCAGATTTTTATTAGAGGATTCTGCTAACCCATTACCCTGAGGGTAATAATTAGCAGAATACTTTAATTTTATACCCCTATCCAATGCATACTCAGTTAATTTTGCAGAGGAAAAATAAGTTGCATTGTCAAATATTAAAGACTCTGGAACACCGAATCTAGTAATAATAAAAGAATCAAGGAAAGATATCACCTGTTCGGAATTGACTACCCTCAATGGGATGGCTTCAACCCATCTAGTGAAGTAGTCTGTGGCTGTCAGAATGTATTTATGTTGTTGTGAAGAGGCTGGTGTGATTGGGCCAACAATATCCAGACCCCATTGCTGAAATGGGACTTCGATGATAACCGGCTGGAGGGGTAATGCTGCCTTTTTCAGTCTGCCTCCTGCTCTTTGACACTCTTGGCACTTCCTGGCGAAAGAATATGTGTCTTTGAACAATGTGGGCCAGTAGTACCTAGCTTTAAGTATCTTATGAGCAGTAGTTTCTTCGCTGAAATGTCCTTCAGCTGGTCCTGCATGTAGTTGAGATAACACATCGTCAGCCTCATGTCTTTCTAGACAACGAAGGAGAACCCCTTCGAAATTCTTTCTAAACAAAATATTATCAATAAGATGATAAGGTGTAGATTTTAATCTTAAATCTCTCTTATGACGTGGGTCTAAATGTTCAGGGGCGGTCCCATGCAATAAGAAGAACTTAATATCATCATACCAAGAATTAGGAGGAGTGGAGACCGGAAAAACTTCCCTTTCAAATAAAGAAGGTTCGCTAAAGAAGTGCAGATCAGGATTAGAATTGTCCATAGACCCAGCTGCTAGTTTGCAAAGTCCTTGCCCCCTGACAATCTTTAAAGGTTTTATTTCCAGGTCGTATTCCTAAAGTGTTGTGACCCAATGTGCTCTTTTTTCACCAAGATCCTTCTGCACCAAGAGATTTCTAACTGCAGAATATGGTACAACGACTTTGGTGTGGGACTTCAGTAAGTAAGGCCTGAAATGTTTGACAGATTTGAAAATAGCGAAAGCTTGCTTGTCTACTTTTGGGTAGTTTAATTCTGCACCATTGAGACCAGAACTTGTAAAAGCGATAGGAGCTTCATTATTTTCCTGGTTTTTCTATGTCAGAACAGCAGCATAAGAAGAATCAGAAGAAAACATATACAAAATGAAAGGTTTGGAAAAATATGGGGTAGTTAGAGTGGGAGCTTCAGCAATCACTTTTAAGATGTCATGAAAAGATTGCTTCTCGTCAATGTTCCATTTAAACTCAGCATCCTTTCTTATCATTTTCTGAAGCGGCCGAACAATTTCTGTAAACCCAGGAATAAATCTAGAAACAAAATTTATTTTTCCAAGAAACGACTGCATGGACTTCTTTGAGTGGGGCATCGAAATATGTGATATGGCACGGGTGCGTTCTGGGTCAATATTGATGCCTTGTTTAGAAACAACAAAACCCAGCAACTTACCTTCCGTGACTGAAAAGATAGACTTCTTAGGATTTAAAGAAATCCCATACTTCCTACAACGCTCAAAGACTCTCCTGAGATGAGTTAAATGATCAGTCCTATTTTTTGAAAAGACGGTAACATCATCAAGATAAATAACGACAAACTTACCAATCAGACCTCTGAAGGCGATGTCCATTGCCCTCTGAAATGTTGCTCCGGCATTTATGAGACCAAATGGCATTTTCCTGTATGCATAGGTTCCCCAAGGCGTCCTAAAAGTTGTTTTCAACTGGTCAGCTTTGGATACCAACACTTGGTTGTATCCTGAAAAACCATCTAGTAGTGAAAACATTTCAGATCCGGAGACCTGTTGCAAGATTTTCTCCATTGTAGGAACAGGATAATTGTCTTTATCAGAAACCTTATTCAGGTTTCGGAAGTCGACACATAACCTGATGTCACCATTTTTATTCCTCACGAGTACAAGATTTGCTACCCATTGTGCATGCCGAACAGGGAAAATTATTCTGGTGGAAAGGAGTTTATTTAGCTCCTTCTTGACAGCTTGTTCTAGGCTAGGATGCATTTTCCTCAATTTTTGTTGAAAAGGCTTAGCCTCCGGTTTCATAGGAATGACATGTTGCATGATATTAGGGTCGAATGTTTTCAGGTCATCATACGTCCATGCAAATATGTCTTTAAACTCTTTGAAGATCTTAATGAAGGCTGTTTTTTCCTGGGCAGTACATGTGCTGCCTAGATTCACACATTGAGGGTTTTGCTCAGTTCCTAGATTCACAATGTCAGATTGCATGTTGGAGCTATTAGTTTTACAATTCCTTGTAGCCTTAAATTTATCTTTTAAGTCATAGAATTTCTCAAGTTTGATTACTGACCTGGGAAGAGCACTAACCTGATCGAGAGATTCCTAAATTGAACAAGGCTTATGGATTACCGCAAAATTGTGTAGATCCTCATCGTGAGTCATCTCATCCAAAATTGCATCCTTGAAAGTATCTTTAAAAGTCAGAAAATCGATCAATTGCTGGTCGTCATTGAAAACTCTCCAATTTGTTATGTTGTCAGGTATAGAAGGTCTGAACAACAATTCAACTGAGAAAGCATCAGTAAGGATTCCTTCAGATGGAATCAATCTTGAAGCAACATTAGCTAAAAGATCAGCTTCCTGATTTAGATAACGAGGGATGGAACTTATGTTAAATGCTTCAAATGCTAATAGTAAATTCCATACCTCAGCTTGATAATTTCTCAAGTGTCTAGCTATGTAGTGTATTGTATTACGTACCTGACGAACGATAATCTCAGAATCTCCTAAGACTACCAAGGATTTGGCTCCCAAGTCAATCGCTTTCTTCATCCCTTGAATGAGGGCTTCGTATTCAGCAATGTTATTGGTGCAATCGAATTCTAATCTGCAAGCAATGAAGTACCTTTTACCATAAGGATCAATCAGTAAGCACCCTGCACCAGATCCTTCTTTTGACTTGGAACTTTCAAAGTAAAGAGACCAACAGCCATCATTGAGATCTAAATGTGGTGTATCTGGTACTAGAATTTCAGCTAGGGCTTGTGAAAAATGACAAATTTCAGACTGCTGATTTGAATCTGGAATTTCTGAAATTTCAACTTCCAAGTTCCCAAAAAATGATTCAGCCATGTAGTTACCCATGATGGTATCAGTGAACAAGACTGGTTCATTTGAGTCATCAATTTCAGTGACGGTATGCTTCATATACCGTTCTCAATCGATCCTGATCTTATTGGGATGACCCTTATGAGGTATCCACAAGTGTGACCAATCTGTGGCAAAATACCCATCAAGTTTTTGTGACCAATCCCTGCTAAGAAACAAACCATATGCTTCAGGGATGTCAGCAACAATAATATCGATGATAAAATGAACTTGTGGATTCGAAGCTAACCTTATCAGCACCTCCTTCAGTTTACCTATCACCTTTACGTTTGAACGATCAAGCTGTACAATACTAGTATCACAAGGCTCAGGGACAACATTAAGCCTTTTACACACAGAGTAAGGCATTACATTTTTGGATGCCCCTGAGTCTATCATACAGTTATGTACTTTGCGATTAAATATTTTGAACGAAAGTAAAAAAGGTGGAGTTGAAGAATCAGATTTCTTGCCTATAGATGATGCGTTGACTGAAGATTTTTGTGAATTAACTTTATTATTGACAGAACTATTTTGATTGGAGGAAGTCCTACCAGTTTTACTTGGGTAGACCCCTTGCACCATTTTATCTCGAATCACAGGTATTTTTATGAGTTCATACAGAGAAATATTAGCTCTGCTCCTCTTTAAGTCTTCAATCAAGTCATATTCTAACTCAAGGGAGTGTGCAGATTTACTATTTGCAGGCTGATCTTTATTTTGGACAACTGAACTATTATCTGTAACAGTTGTAGCAGGTTCAGTTGAAGGTTGGTCTTTTTTACTTCTGGTGTTATACTGGTGTTGATTTACATTGACAACAGCCACATATTCGTCATCAGTTAATTTTGAGGTGTCCCAGAAATGACTGATGACATGGGGTGGTTTATCGTCATTGTCATCATCTGTTTTTTGGTTATCTTGAGAACTCTGTCTGGAAGACTGAGTTTCATTTTCAGTAAATGTTTCTAAATCTGAAAATATTGATTTGAGGAAGCTATTGAGTTCCTCAACACTGTTGGCTTCAGAGGGTGGAGTTTGTTTCGTGGCTGAATTTTGAAAAGGTTTTCTGAAAAACTGTTTAGGTGGTTCTTTGTTTGTGGTATTTTCAGAAGTACCCTTTTTTAAATCTATGATTTCATTAGACAGTTTTTTAATGACTCTTTGTAAACTGTCAATATCTAAGGCATCTTGGCCTCTTTTGTCAGAGCTTTTGGCAGGACTGTCAGTCTTCTTCCGAGAAGAAGATGCTGAATCATTATCTACTCCGGGATTTGCTTTTGTGGCATTTGCATCCTTTTCGACTTTAATTGCTTCTTCAAAGTTTTCAGTTAGGGTAAGTTTTTCCTTTTGCTTGACAAACATGGATATTTTTCCTGGTAAGGCTGAAGTGTAAAATTCAACAGTAACATCCTCAGTCGGCCTCGAGGTAGCAGGAATCCTGTTTCTTAAAGTTAGAAAACGCTGGTTAAAATCTTTAACCTTTTCTTTGGGTTCCATGCGAATTCTAGACAATTCTGAGACTAAAATAGCAGGAGTCTTGTCATCTCCAAACTTGTTTGTAAATGCAAGATCGAATTCGTTCCAGCTAGTAATGGAACCAGCTGTAAGTGAAAAGTACCACGTCGATGCTTTTCCCTCAAATGTATAAGGGAAAAGCCGACAGACCACATCTTCATGTTCCACATCCAAGAGTCGATCTACCAACATAAACTTCTTGACATGATCTTCCACTGGCTCATTCAACTCAGGGTTGAACTTAGGCAGTAATTTCTCAGGATGTTTAGGTAAAGGGTGTTGAACGCCAGGGATAGCCACTGCATCCTGAGCTAGCCATGGCATATTAGCATTGGGGTTTGGGGGATTTGCAGCTGCCATGTTTCTTGGAGTTGGAGGTGGTGAAGGTGGTGTTTGTAAAACACGAGGAGGCGATCGAGGTGGTTATGGTGGTTGTCCAGTCCCTCCTGAAACAGGGGGTCCTGAAGAAGAGGAAGGCTGGTTGGTGCCTGTAAAAGATTTTTGTATGTGAGGATTGGGATGTGCACCTAAAGGCTGTTTTGTTCTCCCAGAACAGATTCAGGATGACGAGAACGAGGACGTGTAATCTGCGGAAGAGGTAATTCAGTGGGCTGGCGCCCGATGAGATTCGAATAAGCCCTAGTTAAAATTCTACAAGATTCGTTTAAAGCTTGCTCGTACTGGTCTATTTCTTCAGGTAAGTGAATACCAGGAGAGTTGAACTGAGAGATCATATTTCGAACAGAGTCGCTCACTGGGGTTTCATTCGCTCGTGATGAACGATGAGAGCATGGTTGTGTAGTAGATTGTATTTGAGGGGTAATTGGCTGATTAAATTTGTTTAAAGGGTTGTTTTCATCAGCCATTGGCTTACGCTGGCCCTCCTTCTAGTGCCATTGTTGACGGGCGTATTTGACTAAGCCCGCAATGGGGGAGACAACCCAGACCGGGATCCTTAGTGCAGGTTCCAAGCTAATTGGGATGGTTGTTCCCGACAGGTTTAAAGGCTCTGTTGGCCTGGAATTCTACAAGACTTATGGTTAAAATCAACACTACTGATTGTTAGGGTTAGACCTCTACTTATAATTACAAGGATTGATTCAGATTATGCGTCACAAAAATGACGAACTGTTAGGTTTAATCTACTTTCAACAGTTAGCACTAAATACATGAATCAAACATAAACGTGGAAAAGATTAATGTCCTACAGGGCTATGTTATATTATGTATACACATGTACAGTAACTACAAGAAAAATAATTTGAATGTAGTTCATAAAAGATTTGATTTAAATATATTTTTCAGGCAATATAATCAGCAGAGAATAAATAACATATAACCCTAATTACCTACTATCCTGATCAGGAGCGATAAGAGAATTTAACCATGCAATCGACTCATGCTAATAGAAATACTGCGTAGATAACTCTGATAATATTTAAAAGAATTTAAACATTAACGAATCATGCAGTAATGCTTACATCTCATATAAACAACAATATCGATCGTCAGTTACACAACATGATATATCAGCATAAATCAAGAACATGAAAATCGATAATCATACAAGAATTATATATCTGTAGAATTCTTTAGAGAATCTCAACAAACATAAATGAAAATAGAAAAAGAAATCACAAGAATAATAGACATCACAAATATGTGCCAGGTATGCAAAATACAGACATATATTTATAATATCACTAGTTTAATAATGTCGTGGCTGCAGACAGTTAGCTGCCTCGAGTCGCAAACAAATCAACCCAGTCTTGTGGTGCCCTTTCCATCAACTATCGACCCCTTTCCCATAAACTTTCAATCCTTAAATACATGTTTTCAGAAATAAACATCCCTAAAAGTTTGAGATAACCTAGATCGAATTCAACTAATTATCCATTAAAAATGACAAGTGTAGCCTGTCATTTTTCAACAAAAGTAAAACACCGTGAAAAGATAACGATTTGATCTATGAGAATCGCAACAAGACCTGGAAAGTCTGGAAACGGATCTGATCCGATTGATGGGGGATATTATCCAAAAATAAACAGTCCTCAAAACCTGGGCGTACACAACAACCATATCGCCTGCAGCAAATTAAATAATAAAATTAAAACATAAACCTAAATCGAAATAATAAATGCTTAAATAAAAAATAGAAAGTAAAATAAATCAATACCTGATCATCAAAATTTAAAATTAAACCCAACAGCAAATAGATCCAGCATAGTCACAAATTAACCGGTGCATTAAAGACTTGAATATTCACCCCACTAGACTGACTCGGCGATGGAGCTCTGAATTGCATGAGTGCGATCTGAGCGTTGAGCTCACGAACCTTTTCATCATTCTTATCATTTTCATCCTGAAGCTTAAGAACTCGCCTTATCAATTTATTTTTATGATTCCTCAAGCGAAGGAGCTGTTGATCATTCGCATTAACTTTCTCCTTTAACATATGATTTTCTGCCTTTATTAAATCCCGATTCACTGCCATTTCACCTATCCTATCTTCCATGCTACGAATTTTATCCAACAAGGGATTAATAAAAAAAGGATGAGCCATGTCTGCAACACAATAAATACCAGGTGAATTCGTGTGCACAGACTTTTCTTTGACCGACGAATTAACAACAGCATCCACTCACGCCTCTTTGTCAAGCACAGGGATGTCCTCTTCAACCACGGGAGGAATCTCGTCGACAGGGTTCGAAACAACTTCAGGCTGAATGACAGTATCATCAATAGGCGAAGAGGTATCAAGCTCTTCCTCATCTAAAACAACAGTTTCCACCCGAACCTTGTCCAGAAAAGGGTTTTGACAGAATTAGCTCTCGCCATGCTTCTGGTGAATCTAGCTGTCAACTTGGCTTTAGGTTTATCCCGTCCACGAACGCGAATCTTATCTGTATCATTTTGTGGGGTTGTTGGTGACAGAGATGAGGCTCTCCTAACACGCTTAGAACCTAGAGGAGTATGAGTACTTTTCACAGGATTAACCGTGGGCTCTTTGTAGGGTTGAGGACTCATACGGCGAGGGCTCGACAGAGGTTTGCACGGAGGAAGGACTGAAACTGAACTTGGTTCTCTGTGCTTGTTATAATCATCAGGATTGTCGAACATACAGTGACAAAACGCGGAAAAACCATTTGACTCTACAAATTCATCCCAGGACCGACCCGCCTTCAATAACTCATTATCAATCAGTATACGAACCAAACCATGATGAAAGAGGCTGTGACTGACGTGTTTAGGGCCTTTCTTAATCGCATTGGACATTTTGAACAAGCTATGTAAAATATAGTAAGGCAAATTTAAAGGAAACCCTATAAAAACAGACATAAGTCAAAGGTGGTATACATACGCTGATGATAACCGACCTTCTTAGGTCAAGTATCGGTGAATTAAATCAAGCATAGGACGCCATTCTTTCCTGAAATACTTACGGGCCACTCCAGTTCGAAAAGAGACTTCCTTAGCAGGGTTTTTAAGCAATTGCCGCCATTCAGTTATAGTCATCTTCTGGTACTTGAACCATCTCTAACCAGTCAGGGACAAACCTGTTGCAGCTACTATCGACCTTTCATCAACCCGAAATCAAAGATCACCGACTTCTACTTGATAATCCGCCAGAGAGAGAGAAAAAACCCTAGTAACTTCAGGATTAGAGTCGGAGAATTTATCGAAGAACAACATCCACCCTACATCCTTAACCCTCTATGAGAGCTTAAGGTTCGAAATTAGCAGGGTCATTTCACAGGGTTAGACTCTTACTACAGGTGCCATCACTGGCTGTGTCCAGGTGCGTAACCGCACGCAAAATAGGTACCCGAGCTCGTCAAGAAACAGAACACGAGACCGTGAGCACTTAGAATCAAGGATAAGTAAAACCAGGTGATGAACAGGAAAAGCCATGCACGAACGCAGGCTATGCGGTTTTGGCATGACCGAAGACATCAACACTGGGAGTGGTAATCAATTGACAATCCAAATGACAGTCGAAGACCCTAGATGGCTGATACTACCATAATTTATCCTGACTTAAATGATGGGAGCCTCTTGGCTGTACGCAGACCAGGTGTTCTAATGACAAGGAGCCACGACGGAGGATACGTACCAACACTTAAACATGATGGACAGTTCAAGTACCAGTGTCATGATAGCATACTGGTATCGCAATTAGTGAATCAGGATGGAGGCTGCAACATAAACCAACCCGACGATAACCATAATACATGCAATCCCTACCAAGGATTCGACCTACCTTTGAAAGGTGGCGAATAAATAATCATAATTACAAACCATTAAATCAAGAATCGACTTTGCAAATCATACCATATAATAATGATCGGCATAGGTATTGGTGGTAGTATCGACCATGGTTCGAGAACTTAGGATATGTCAGGAATGGTTTGTATCACATGTGGTTTAGTACACTAGGTCTTGAGCAACATCACCACAAACTAACCATTGATAACATTTGAATAACAAAATCAACAAATTCAATTCATAATGTTATGGATTAATTTCTAGATTAGGATAAATTGAAGGATATAGAAATCATTAATATTTATCCTTAATTTCAACCCAAAAACAAATAATAATCATTAGTGATGATTTTGTTAAATATCCTATAGTTGCAAAGGTTGCTTTAAAAACAACGAATTTCTCCAATTCAGTAGCTGACAGAATGGCATTGTTTCAGTAGCTGTAATTCCTCTTTATTTTGTATTGAGAAATTCAAACATTTCATCTAACAAAATAGGATTTTGTTAGATGAAATAATGTTTTGTAAAGGCTATTGAGCCAGGGCACAACACCCTGCTTTAGAGCCTAACACAGCCTTGGGTGCTCAATGGCATCTCTAGTTTACGGGCCTAGCACCTCTTCGAGCGCTCACCACTATTCAGGCACTTCCTTTCCAGGAACCATAACAGATTAATTTACATGTTAGATTCATTTCCGTGGGATTTTTTTTTTAACAAGATTTCTGAAATCTTAGTTGAATCATTATGTACATGTGTAATCACAGAAAATCAACCAGGATTTCCAAGTAATCCAATACTTATCTATATAGTATCTCTTAACCGAGATGAAATCATCCCCACTTCAGATCCTAAGACCTCTCTGGGTGCTCAATAACAACTCTAGCTTAAGGTCCCAACACCTCCTCCAAGTTCTTACTAATGCCATTATAAAATTTCAATTATAGGTTTCCAAACCTATTCCAATGTATCCCTCCGAGAAGATATGCACACCTAGTACATCCTTCCGAGGAGCTATGTACACCCAGTACATCCTTCCAAGGAGTAATGTATACCAAACACATCCTCTTGAGAAGTTATGTACTCCAAGGGCGTACCTCCATCATCTCACCTGCGTTACATACAAGTATGCAGTTTACATGAGATGTCATCATAAAATTTTATTCATAGATTTTCAAATCTATCTCATGCATACATGATTTTCCAAACATCAAACGATCAATAACATTGATAGTCAAAAATAAAAATAAAAATATGATGTCACAATCCTGCTTCTTGCAAAAAATCAGATTTTTGCAACCATGAGGCCATCCTCATGTTGTTTGGATTCTTCAAGCGGGAGCACTCATCCCCTACTTACACATGCTTCCCAAAACTTGGACATCTGCATACAACATGTCATTCTGACACAATTTTAAATTAGCCAAACAGTCACAGTTAGCATCAAGAAACTTCAAACATCAAGCAATGCAAAACAAGCATATCCATTGTTAGCTTGAATCAAAACCATCATAGGAGATCACAATCTCACGTAATCAACAGAAAAACTTGCAATCTGAGTTTCAAAATATGTTCTCAGTCATGAGATCCTTCTCATGGCACCCGATGGCTTCATGCCCTGGGTTTCATTGGGCACAACCATACCTCTCTTCTCAGGTCCTTCTTCTTGATTCTTCACGAAGTCCTCATATGTATTCCTATACACACAAGGGCCATTTCCTCATGTAACTACAAGTTCACATGCAGGCTTGCTCAACCTATACATAGGCTCAACTTTACCTTTAGAATCTTCTTTAGTGAACTTCATGCAATACCCTGCAAGTCCCACAAAATATATTGCATATGTTAACTCTCTTAGATCAGGTGAACTCGTCATGGCCTTAATCTTTTCAGGGTCTCCAGATATTCATCTATCTACAATAAGGTGACCCATTTAACAAATTCTATCCTCATAGAAGTCACATTTGCTCAAACCTGCATACAACTTATGCTTCCTGAGAAATTTCAAAGTTAGTCTCAAATGTTCCACATGTTCTTCCTCATTATTAGAATAAATAAGAATGCCATCAAGGAAAACAAGAACAAACCTGTCCATATACTTACTAAAAACATTAGTCGCGAGCCACATAGATGTAGCTGGTGCATTTGTGAAACCAAATGATATCGCTACAACATCATAAGATCCATACCTTGCTTTGAAGGTTGTCTAATGAACATCTTCCTCTTTTATCCTTGTTGGTAACCAAACCTTAAGTCAATATTGAAAACACCTTTGCTCCTCTCATTTGATCAAGAGTTCATCAATCCTAGCAAAGGATACTTTTTCTTTGTAGTGACCTTGTTCAACTTCCTGTAACCAATACACCACCAGTGTGTCATCTTTATCTTTCTTAAACAAAACACACTTGGCCTGGCATACTTCCTTTCCCACAACTCTTGCAACTACATCTTTAGCTCTAGCAAGTCTGGTGTACTCACCCTGTAGGGTGTCTTGGACATTATTGCATCTCCCGGCATAAGTTCAACTTGTCAAAACAACATCCCTCTTTTGAGAAATCCCTTGAAATTCATCAGGAAAAACATCCCTAAATTCCTGCAACACATGACATCCTTCCAACCTAGGAGTATCATTCTCTGCTACCTCCAAAACATGAGCTGCATACACTTTGCAACATTTCCCATAGAACTTATTCAGCTGTATTGTTGAAGACTTCTTTTCAAAGATCACTTTTTGGAAATCCTTTCACAACCCTTAGGTTTCCTTTTCCTCCAAGCACTTCAAATTTATGTTGTAGCAATCAAGATTTTCTCTATGTGCTTCTAACCAATCCATTCCAATGAGGACATCATATGATCCAAGTGGAAGAACATTCATATTTGCACAGGTGACTAACCCATCCATGACCAATGGACATTTCATTACCACCTCACTCACCTTCTTAATTCCAATGGCTAGTTGGAGAAACCATGATCCTTTATACTTTGACTTCTTCAAAGTTCACATCTCATGACCCCACGAGTGATATAGCTGTGAGTCAATCCAGGGTCGATTAAAACAGAAACAGTCTATTCAACAAGCTTACCCTCAACTTCCACTGCACTTGAGTTATGACCCTCCCGGTGGTCTTCTAGCACTGCAAATGTTTTTGGAATGATCCCTGATTCCTGACCCATAGTTTCAACTTCTTGGTGCTAGGGAATTGACCTTCATTCCCATACTCAAGTGGACAATTCCTATGCATATGGGGTCCTTCACATCCCCAACATTTGAGTGGTTTCTTGGGATTTTCCCTCATCACTCTGGTGGGCTCAATCTTATCTTGTGATGGCTGCCTTTGCTGCTGCAGGAGGAGAGAAGGTTTAAAAAATTTCTTCCTTAGGTTAAGCTTCACCTTTTTCTTATGAAAAATTCTACTACTCCCTTCTACCTCTGTTTAAATGATGCCCAGAGTTTATCTGCCTTTAGAGGTCTGTCAAACTCTGTAGCATGACTGAAGCCATCTAGTTTTTCTCTACCAATGCCTTGATCATCCTTTTATTTTCTCCTTTGCAATCCTGCAACTCTACCCTCTGGCTTCTTATGGTAGCTGCAACATCTAGGGAACTCTCTTGTTCCCTATTCCCATCAGCTTCAGTTTCATTTTCTTGGATATTGTAAGTTGGCCTTACATACCCTTCCCCATGTGGAAAAATTCAATGCAAAAGGGGTCCTCGACATCTCCAGCATTGAAGTGGATTTCTTCTCTCTTATGGATCTCTCAACTTCCCCCCCATAGCATCTTCCCCATGTCCACAGGGATCCTTTGCATCATCCATGTTGTTAATCTTCTTGGCGCTGATCTTGTTTGACCCTCTTGGTCTGGCCAAGACCAACATTTCAATATGCACTATGACTCTGCAAAATCTTTTAACAAGATCATTTGTTAGACAATCTCATAAATCAAAAGAAATTACTTATCAAATGCTTATTGTAGGAATGAGTGGTCAAGATCATATCACGGTCACGGTGCATTTCGTTGGGTTAGCTAAGTTTAGCAATTCTACTAAATAGCACTCTTTCTTGTTGTAGTTTTTTTTTTTTCTGCAACCAATGCCTTGGCACATTTATACCAATGCTGCAACCAACAACTCTATCAAATCACAACCTGGGTGTTCTTTTTCCATTTTGGTGCAATCTGGTGCACACACGTGCTACCATTTTTCATCTTTCGAGCCCCTGCAATCCCCACTAAAACCTGTTGAATTTCTCTAAACACAGAGGTGAATTTCTCATGGATCCTTTGAGGCCCAAAGCTATAACATGAGCTCTATTCACTGTTCAACTTGGCCCATTTAGGTCCCAGTGCTACAACCGACAGCTCTGATACCACTCTGCCACGTACCCATACCCCGATTATCATGCAAAATTAAAAATTTCTTATGGAACCTTTTTTGTTATTTGAATCACAAGGCATGGCTGTGAAACACTCCTCAACATTCATGTTATGATACCACACTGTCATGTCCCCTCCCATCCACCATTGATCAATTCAACGATATACGAAGAAAGATCTCAAAGGAGATCGAACGACGGGGAAAAATAGCGACGGAAATGATGGTCACAATCTGTTCTACATCTGGGAACATATCAATGGCTGAGAATCAACCCACAAGAATCAATGGTGCAGAAATCTTGAGTTTGTAGAATTGGGAAAATATGGAAATTGTGGTCCCGCATCTCTCATCCCACATCCTGCATCACGCGTGTGGAATAGACTATTGCAGAAAGAAAAGTTGTAGAAGTAGATATATGCGAAGCCACATCCCGCATCCTACATGCTGAAAGGAAAGTTGTGGAAGGAAAACTACAGAAATAGAGTTTTATAGAAGGATGTTTCTGCATCCTGCATCCCGCAAGTTGCAGAAAGAAGAGTTGTGGAAGGAGATTTCTACCAAGAAACTCATCGTGTTAGCAGAAGTCTTGGGCAGATTTGATCATTCAGTCCATCACCAATCCGACAATATAAGCCCCATAATGCATTGAAAGAAAACATACATAGATGCATACAATTGCAATTATAGAGAGGAAGCAATTCATCAATTCAACACATTAGGCATATTCATCATATTTCATTGAGCAAATGCAAATTCAGAGCTTAACACAGCAATACTTATCTTATGAAGAATATTGTCCCACAACTAGCTATGTCGCTACAACGTTCCACCCAACCATAGGCAGTGCGCTCATCTATCTCTCAGCAGCACTGCCATCCCCAAGTTGGGAATTATTTCCCCAATGAATAAGGAACACTAGTAGGCTCACACAAAGCCAAGGAGACAACAAACTCAACCAAGACAACACAGTTGGGTCTATCAGGCTGCAAGCAAACAAGCCAATATACTGTTGGGTTTATCAAGCTAATCATCCAAGCCAACTAACAGATGGGCTTATTAGGCCACACATCCAAGACATCTCATTGTTGGGTTTATCAGACTGCAGTCAGTCAAACCAACATTTACATTCAGGACCAGCCAAGCTAACTAACAGATGGGTTTATCAGGATGTCAGCCAAGGATCACACACACACAAGTCTAAACACAACAAGACACAACCAATCCAATGGATGGGTTATTAGGAAATTTTTCAAGCCATCCTTCAAGTTGGGTTTATCAGGCTTCTAAGGCAATTGAAAGGAAAAATTTCTAAGCTAGTGATCTCATCCCCAGAGCTAAGGACACCTTCACAAGACCTATCTAGCCTAGCATCCATGTTTCCTTCACACCCAACACAAGGAAGTGTCCCCTTCTCTGCTCCACAATCCCTCAGGCTACACCTTCCCTTCTAGTGTTCTTTAGGATGTACAGAGCAGATTCACCATCCATTCTTATCTTATTGTGAGGTTCCCACTAGGTTGATCAAGAACATTCTATGTCTCTTCCACTCCTAAATATTGTATATAGTTCAGAACAAAACTAGGGTGCACATCACATCAAACCACAGGGAGACACAACAATACAAGATTCACTATGATACACAAAGTAAAAGGGTCTCATAACACTCTGCAATTTAGGATAACACTGCAACAATGCAAACAAGGTCTTGACAAAGGAAAAACACTTGTAGAAATGCATAACAACACCCGATCGCTCTCGTTATGTCTATCCTACCAGGAAGAATGACCAACGTGCAAGTAAATCCTCATGAATGAACCCCCCCNCGTTTTTGAGTGTTTTCTTTCCCATTGGGTAAAAACACGTTCTTCCAAAATGGGTGCTCTGCCCAATTCAAATTTTTCCCATGCTCTTCCCATTCCATGCAATAACTACCTCAACCAAATTCTGGCAAAAATAAATGGTTGGGGAAAAAGAAAAGAAATGGATAGTTGACAGTTCTGATGGGTTTTCCCCAATGGCTCAAGGTTAAACATTCCCCCTCCTCCCTATCCTTGGGAAATCATGCCCCCATATCATTATTTGTTGCATTGACATAGCTGGTTGTGGGTTTTTGCATATTACATGATGTCTCAACATATTGTGCCTGGCTAGAAAAAAATACCATCAGCATCGATTTTAATCGCTAAAACATAACATACTAAATCCATGGTGGGGCCTTGGCCTTGAGCTCCTCACCATGATCAAATAAAAATATTTACATCATATGCAATTCAATACCATGGGGTCAAAACCAGGGTGTTACATCCCTAGTATTTGGAAAACATTCCTAACAATTATCTAAAGCTTCTGCCAAATTATGATGGAGAAAAGGATCACACTACGAAAGATCGCATGACAAATTTCCAAGACTTTACAAACCAATCATTTTATAGAACATGATGATGTATTTATGAGACCCCTTTTTCGAACTTTGGAAGGTGATGCTAGGAAATGGTTTAAGAAATTAGATACAAATTCAATAAACTCTTGGGAAACATTAGAAATACCGTTTATGAGGAAATTGGGGGAGAAAATATATCATCTATATTATCTCGTTGAATTTCAAACTCTCAAGAATAAAAATGGTGAATTTGTCCTAGACTTTAACAAAAAAATCAACAAATTAAATAATAAAATCCTCATTGATATAAAACCTTCTAAATTAGTTTCCAAAGTGATCTATATTAGATTATTTGAATTATAATTTTCATTAATGTTGAGAAAAATGATATTTACTTATCATGCAAGATGATGCAATAGACTTTAAAGGAAACATGACTGCTTCAAGAAAGTCGAATCCCTGAGAAAATATAGGATATAAGGACAAAAGGAAGAACCTCAGTCATGACATACAAACAAATACTCTCAAGATGCTAATATTGATGAAATGTGTAGACTGATAAGAAAGCTTTTAAATAAGGTTTCTAGTTGGAATTCAAACGCAATCATCCCTCCATATCTGCTTAAGAAGAACGACCTAAAAACAAAATCAATAGAAATATTTTAATCCACAAATGCTTCAAAGTGAAAGACGAAATCAATACCATCCCATTCAACATACATTGACAACAAAAAATGTTGGAACACTCTATAGAAGAATATTATTCATAACTCCACCATGAAATGCATTTCGTTCAAGAAGAGACAAAAGCACTTTGTTTGACTCATAAGGACTATGATATCATTAATTTCAATCAATACTTTTCTGATGAGGAACCTAGTAATGTGACGAAATATGTTCTTCCCAATATATATTATCTGTAGATTTTTTCCAAGCTTAATTACACAAAACATATAATCTACTAACTAGACCAAAATCAATAAAACAAGGTGACCCAATCCAAGCAAAAAAATTACCAGTAGGACAGTCAAATGAGAAGACAAAAGAAACATCTACCCCTAATAAGAAGATTGACAATCAAGAAGGGAAAGGGACAAACATTGAATAGAGATCCTAAGAAAGTTGTTGTGTTTTTTTATTTATCTATGTGAATTGGAGTGAAACTTGCATAGACAATCTATCTAGCAACAATGAACAACAAATTTGCAAAGTTGAAAGAAGAACATAGAGAAACAATGGATTGTATCAATTCAATGGAAGAATGATAGTAAAATACATGAAATACTAGCATGGAAGAAATAATTCACCTCCATAGAGATCTTAAAAAGGTGCGGAGTCATACAAACAATCACCTAAGTGAACTGCCACCTAAAAACAATCAGCAGAATAAATTGCCACTTAGTCCTAATTAATTGGTCATGTCGTCGATAGTTAACTATATAATCACACAAGTGGAGTGAGAGAATCTCATGCATTAACAAGTTGATGCCAACCTGAACCAGAGTACTTTATTCAAATCACCAAATTGAACCAGTAAACCAATTCGAAACAGCTTCCCCAGGAATAGTAAGGTTCTAAATTTAGCAGAACCTCTAAACTTAGTTGTTCGGCTAAGTCCTTCTACAATACCTTTCCGCAACTCCTTTTTCTGCAACTTGCGGGATGTGGGCATACATTTTCCAATTAAAATGGACCTCCCACAATTACATGCCTGCAACGGTCTTTACACATGCAGGATGCACCTTTTCATTTTCTGAATAACGACTGCCGCAAATCTTCTCCCGCAACTTTTGTCTGACTGTTGATCTTCTGCGGGGCGAATATGGACCTTTTATCTGTTTTCCTTTTAGATCTAATCTCTGACCATTAGATATTTGTGAATCCAATCTCCATCTTTGATCTTTATTTTGATGTGGATCTTGTTCGGGTACACAGGGTACTCCAAAAGACCAAACACCTTTGAGCAACTGCTTCACACAAATAGATCATAGATCAACACACCGATGTTTGTCACGTGGTTAAAACCCTCGAGAGGGTAACAGTCCATGGCCCCAGCCAAATAGCTAATTGGAGCAATTTATTATGCAAAAGAAAGAAAGTTACATGAGCTTCTCATAATTGATCAACTAGCCAAGGACCCTCTATGCTCTTTAAATAGAGATCATAGACCAATCGGGTGTTAATCCACAGATCAATGGTAGGTATGATCTAAGAGAAGTTGAACGGTCGGATCACTCTATGTCTAGAACATATCATGACCGTCGAATTAGAATATTTACAAATGCATACTAATGCATACAAAAGAAACACACTTTTACCTAACGGATATATTACACAAGTTGATCTTAACTAACTCCTAAGTGTCTAAATATCCTCACATCCCCCCTTAAGAACAACTTGGGATAGGATTGAAGGATTTACAAAAGTGACACTATTAGGAGAAGGAAGGAGGCATTAGATCTTATCCCCCCTTAAGGACACATTCTTGAACTCCTAACATAGACCGAAGTTTAGAAAAAATCACTTCTGTAAGAGACTTGGTGAAGATGTTTGAAACTTGATAATCTATATGGCAATAGAGAACTTCAATAACACTATCATGGACAATATTTCTGATGAAGTTCATGTGTAGCTCAATGTGTTTGCTGCGCTGGTGAAGAACTGGCTCTTTGGCAATCTTGATGGCACTTTGATTGTCGCACCAAAGTGGAGTAGGCTGTTGCTGCTCGAATCCAAACTCTGAAAGGATCTATCGAAGCCATAAAGCTTCCTGACTGGCATTAACTACGGCTCGATATTCTGCTTCTGCTGAAGAAAGAGCAAGTGCTTGTTGTTTCTTACAAACCCAAGTGATAGGTCCAGATCCTAGACTGAAAACATAACCTGCAGTAGACTTTCGATCATCAAGATTGCCGACACAATTTGAATAAGTGAAACCAACCAACAAAGGTTTCCCCCCTGTACTGTAATGAATCCCAAAATGAATTGTACCTCGAATATATCGAAGTATTCTTTTTGCTGCTTTCTAATGAATTTCATGAGGAGTTTGCATATAATGGGGAACACAACCAATGACAAAGGAAAGGTCAGGACGGGAATGAGTCAAGTATAAAAGACTACCAACAACCTGATGATACAAGGTGGAATCTACTTCAGGGGAAGTACAAGTGGCAGCAAGTTTGACTCTAGACTGGAAGGGAGAAGGGGTTGGTTTACAATCTTCCATGTGGAAGCGACAAAGAAGGTCACAAGTATACATAGACTGGGAAAGAAAGATTCCTTCTTTAGTTTGCAAGACTTAGAGACCAAGAAAATAATGCAAATGTACTAAGTCTGACATTTCAAAATTTTGTTTAAGACTAGATTTCACATGGGTTATAAGTTTAGGGTCACTACCAGTAAAGATAAGATCATCAACATAAAGAACAAGTATGATGAGATGGTTTCCTACTTTCTTGGTATAGACATTGGGGTTAGAATGACATCTGGAAAAACCAGTGTCAAGGAGAAAGCTATCCATTTTTGCATACCAAGCTCTAGGAGCTTGCTTAAGGCCATATAAGGATTTCTTAAGGAGACAAACAAGACTGGAGTTATCCTGAACATATCCAGGAGGTTGTTCCATGTAAATTTCCTCATGTAAATAACCATGTAAGAAGGAAAACTTGACATCCATTTGATGGACTTCCCAGTTATGTAAGGCTGCAAGGGAAAGAACAAGGAAGATGGAGTTCATTTTTTCTATAGGGGCAAAGGTTTCATTGTAGTCAATCCCTTCAACTTAGGAAAAACCTTTGGCAACTAACCTTGCCTTAAGTCTTTCAACACTTCCATCTGATGCATACTTAGTTCTGGAGACCCATTTACATCTGACAATTTTTCTTCCTTTTGGAAGAGGAACAAGATCCCAAGTATCATTCGCCATTAAGGAACGATATTCTTCATCCATAGCTACATCCCAATCTGGATTTCCTGAAGCTTCTGCAAAAGTTTCTAAATCATGATTCTCGAAAACTTGAGCCAAAAGAGAAGAGGCTCGCTGAAACTGAGAACTTGTTCGACGTTGATATCTAGGATCACCGGTAAGATCACCAGCTGCTTCACATGTTGAACGGACCCATCAAGGAAGTATTGGTGCTGGTGCAACTAGAGGAACATGAGTAGGTGGAGGTGGATTTTCATCCTCACTGTCATCATCAGAAACTAGAGTTGGAAACCTGTCAAGGAAGCTAGAAGAAGAAGAAGAAGAAGGCACAATCGTCGAATCAGGCTCGCAGGCCAAAGATGGCACACCCTCCAAGTTAGGCTTGCAAGCCAAGAGATTTTCATCAAATTTAACATCTCTTCTAATGATTATATCATTAGAATGTGGCTGAATAAGTCTATAACCTTTTACATCTTCAGAATATCCAACAAATATGAAATTTTCACTTTTAGGTTGCAAAGCTTTCCATTTTTCATCCAAAATGTGAACTCATGCTTCACAACCAAACACACGAAAGTGACTTACATCTGGTTTAATTTTACTCCATGCTTCTTCTGATGTTATACCTTGTAAAACTTTAGTGGGTGTGCAATTAACTATGTAATTTGCACAATTTATGGCCTCAGCTCAATATTGAAGACTTAGTCCCTTAGATTGGATCATACAATTAGCCATTTCTTTTAAAGTGCGGTTCTTCCATTCAGCTACACCATTTTGTTGTGGTGTATATGGAACAATGTGTTGTTGTTGAATTCCTTGTTCAGTGTAGAAAGTAGTGAACTTGTTGTTAACATATTCTCCTCCATTGTTAGATCTTAACTTAATAATTTGATGACCAAATTGTTTTTCAACAAGGGCCTTGTAGGCCAAGAACATGTTAAATACTTCGCTCTTAAGTTTTAGGAAGTAAACCCAAGTGCGTTTGGAGTAGTCATCAATAAAAGTTAAGAAATATTTGAAACCAGAAAAGGATGCAGATGGAAGAGGACCACATAAGTCATTATGCACAAGCTCCAAAGGAACCGAGGCGTGCCAAGAGGCACGTTTGTCAAAACTGTCCCGATGATTTTTTTTGAGTACACAACTGGAACAAAAACCATCTTTGCAAGATACCATCAGAAGACTAGTCACCATATTGTCTTTACATAGTTGTTGTAATGAGCGATAATTTAAGTGACCAAATCGCTCATGCCAAAGTTTGCTCAAGTTATCACTATGAGCAACAAAAATTGAAGGAAAAGGCGATGACTCAAAGTTATTAAATTTGTACAACCTGGTAATATCATCAACAGTTCCAGTAGCAAGGACATTTTGAGGATTTTTAAAATCCTTGATTACAACTTGGTGAGGTGTAAACGTCACAATTTTACCTTCACCTGAATGAGTAATTTGATAGAAAGATAACAAATTGAAGAAATTTTTTGGAACACATAGTACATCATTGAAATGACCATTTTCTACTGGAATTGTTCCAGATCCTACAACACTTAGAGATCTATCATCACCAACAAATATTTGTTTGGTGTTACCTTCATGCATAGTAGAAAATATGGCTTGATCCTTAGCCATATGATAAGATGCTCCAGAATCAATGATCCATTCATTTGAAGTAGAAGAAGAAGATGCAGTATAAGAGTAACCAGAACCACAAAGTGCATGTCCATGAGAGTTAGATTCTGAAGACGAATCTATGCTGATGTGGTGCTTCTTCATTGCTGCTTCCAAGGCTGTAATTTTCTTGAAACACTTAGATTCATCATGATTATCTTTCCCACAAAAATTGCAATGACGCTCAGTCTTATTTCCTTTTTGCTTGGATCCTTTTTCATTTTTTAAAGAAGGAGCTGACTGAGAGGGTTTGGGACCCTTGTTGTTTGGATTATTATTGCGAAAATTCTGTTTCTTGGGAGGCTTGGACTTTTCTTTCTGTTGGGACAATAAGGATTTCCCAGATGTATATGCATTGTTAATTATTCCAAGATGAATGAGTTTATCTTACTCTCTAATTAAGGAATCACAAAAGGATTCAAGATTAGGCTCTTGATAGCTAGCTACAGTCAAGGATTCTTTCATGGAGTAGAATGTAGATACAAAAATAGAATATGCAGGTCCAAGTTTGGAAATAATATGATAAATACATTGTTTATCTTCTTTCTTAATCTTGCATTCTGCACATAAGAGTCTAATAGTTTTATACTTAGATAAATAGTCTTGAATTCATGAAAAATCATTTAGATTCAAGGAAAGGAACTCATTCTCAAGATGATGACCCCAAATTTCATTGTGTTTACCAAACACAGATTCCAACTTTTCCCAAGCTTTATCAGGTTCATCAATTCTAGATATGTGGAATCACAAATAAGTAGAGATTGACATCCCAATCAATCCACGAGCTTCATCACATCTATTTGCCCATTTAATTTTCTTATCATCATCATTGGGTTCTATTTCTTTCCCTGAGGTTATCCTGAAAAGTCCCCTACTTCGTAGAACATCATCCATACGAGATTTCCATGAGAAATAGTTAGAAATTGTAAGTATAATATCAAAAGGGGTGTCCATACTATAAAATAATGGCTGAAAAACTAAAACTAACTGTCTGGTTGCAAAGAGCTCGAAAAAATATGTGGTTTTAAAAAAAACAGCACTGAAAAATGATTCTGGATGATGAAGTTATGCTTGATCAAATAAAATGTTGAAGATGTCCCCAATAGTGACGTGGCAGATATTAACTTGACCAAACAAAAAAAAGAACCCCCCTCTTCCCAAGATCAACCTTTGACAATCACTTTACAATAAAGTTGCTTTGAAGTGAATCACTTTTGTAGAATAAGTGAGGTTCACTTTTACAATAATGTTACTTTTAAATAGTGTGGCAATAAATTAAAAGACTTAAGTGAGTCACTTTTTATTTTATTTATGTGAGATGCACTTTTACAATAAAGTAACTTGAAAATAAAAATTGCATGCACTAAAAAGTAGCTTAATAAGACCTGAACTCAAGACCTATTAAGGAATAAAGCAACTTTCGACCAAGTGAGCTAAGTTTAAAAGGTACATAAAAGAATGGAAAGAGGAAGGGGTTTTTTTTTTATTCTCTCTCATTATCCGTGCTTGCCTTTTTTTCCTGCAAATCACACAAAAAAATGAAAAACAAAAACAACATACACTATTTCCACACAATGGGGTTAGATATTGGTTAGCTTACCTGAAAAGTGTACATTTTCATTTTTTCTCGTTGTTTCTGATTTGCTGTGATCGCACAAGGTGCATGGCAAAGAGCATATGTAGTCGAGAAGACAAAAAAAAAAAACTTTTCCCTTACTATTTCTGATTCGCCGTGATTGCGCAAGGTGCATGGAAAAGAGCATACGCAGTCAGGGAAGGAAACAGTCTAAGACTAAAACAAAATGATCTAATAATAAAACTGATAAGATATGAGAGATTTAAAAAAACAAATCTGTCACTGTAACATTATACCTTCAGATTTGTTGAAATGGGTGTTTCTTGAACAAACGGAAACAATTTTTGATAAAATGAAAACTATTTCTCAATGGAAACGGTGCTCTGGATGCAATGGAACAGCTCCCATAAGCCAAACATTCACAGAAAATCTAGAACCAGAAACCCTTTCAAAGTTTCAGCAACACCGGTTCCAGATCTAGATCAAAATCGAAAGTGACTCTTCATAAAAGCTCTAATACCATGTTCGGGTACACAGGGTACTCCAAAAGACCAAACATCTTTGAGCAACCACTTCACACAAATAGATCATAGATCAACACACCGATGTTTGTCACATGGTTAAAACCCTCGAGAGGGAAACAGTCCACAGCCCCAGCCAAATAGCTACTTGGAGCAATTTATTATGCAAAAGAAAGAAAGTTACATGAGCTTCTCATAATCGATCAACTAGCCAAGGACCCTCTATGCTCTTTAAATAGAGATCTAAGAAAAGTTGAACCGTCGGATCACTCTATGTCTAGAACATATCATGACCGTCGGATCACTCTATGTCTAGAACATATCATGACCGTCGGATTAGAATATTTACAAATGCATACTAATGAATACAAAAAAAACACACTTTTACCTATCGGATATATTACACAAGTTGATCTTAACTAACTCCTAAGTGTCTAAATATCCTCACAGATATTGTCCTCAACCATTGATTTCTTTTGTGGAACAGTTTCTACCCATTGATCTTTGATCAAATGTAGAACTTCATTAACTTTGCAGATCTCATTTATTTTACTGCGGAATTTGACTACCACCTTCATTCTTCAATGATTCTTCCATTGATCGATTTCGCTCTGTAACCTGCAACAAGGTTAACTCTGCACGCGCATTTCACTAATGAAATCCTCAAGGATTGTTTACCTAATTCCCCTTCAATTGACTAGAGAATCAATCAATCAATCTCTATATCTCCCACTTTCAGAAACCCTGAAATCATACACAGACTTGTCAATCTTTTACAGAAATTAAACAAGCATTTAACTCACAATTTCACACATTGAGACTGAATGCAATTTACACACACAGAATTATGCCAAAATAGGATTTTTCATTCATCTAATGAAACTGTACATACAAAGTAATCTCAGAACCTGTGTTCTGATCTTCTTAGGCCTGATACATCTTTAGTCGGCCCTTCCTCTATTTCCTACAGGGTATAGACCTCTCTATCTATGTATCCCTCTACCTACTCTCTCTGTCTTCTATCTATATTTGCTTCGTAGGCTTACATATATATATATATATATATATATATATATATATAT